>CM051237.1:150436390-150946390 GCA_027917425.1 Gastrophryne carolinensis
AGACCTCTACATGCAAAATGTTGTTTAATTATTACCACATCGTCCCTTAAACAGTCTTTCTTTTTAGCTATACCCCAATTAAAGCAACCCTGTCCATCTCCATCTTTAAACCACCCTTTTATTCCCATGGCACCCAATCCATTGCAACAGGAAGTAAAATATTAAAAAACACATGACCTCTGTATTTCCTGTCTTACCAGACATCTCGGTGTGGAATGTAAGGTGATTGATTTGTTTTAACGCTATCGAGAGTTTTAGTGTCTTTTGAAGAGAACTATCAATGTTTTGCTTGGTGTGTTGCATTTATGTGCCCTTTACCTGAGGTAAGGGCCCTACAAGTTAGGGAGCAACTGGTGTGCATCATTTATGGGTTGTGTTACACTTTTTCAACAGTAATAATGGTAGGTATGAATAAAAAGGAGAATGGTCAACTTTAGATGTGGTTTGGGTTGGCATAAGAGGGTGTCTGAAGTGACAAAAACCCTAAATACTGCCCTGGATACAAGGACTAAAAGTTACCTAGAATATAACGTACTATTACCGATTACCGTAAATAAAAGCTAATTGTGTGTACATTATTAATTATAGGTGTGCCTTTTGTATTTTATGCCTGAAGTGAGTTTATGAGTAAAGCTCACATGCTCACCCATTCTAATAGAAGTATGGGGGATTTATGTAGGTGATCTCATCATGGATTATTATTATTATTTATTTATATAGCCCCATCTTCTTCCATAGCAATGTACAAAGTATAATTACAGACAAGGTAAAACATACTCTAGAGACCATTACAAACTAGATGCTAGAAAGTTCACCAAATGTTGTGGGAAGAGGAGACAACAGGAAAGAGAGATCTGATCTTTGTGAGCTTAATAGTAATAATGCAAGGCAACTGAACTGATGAATAGTTGTATTGACCAATTACTGCAGATACTGGAGATTTAATTATTTGACCCAAGATTAAAGAGGTACAGGACCCAGGATTTTCACTCTCACGGGTTTTGTGCCTCTTCCATGAGAGAGAACAAAAGAGAGCCAGAAATTCTTTAAACCGGATCAACAGCCTGGCACAGTTGGAAAAGGAAGGTAGCGGCCATTTTGGAGCTCCTCTCCCAGCTTCTCAGCCATGCCGCTGCCTGGATTTAACTGACATAACTGTTGCACAATGCACAGTAACAGGTAGCCCAGTAGCACTTCCTGTTTGCAGGTGGTCTGCATATGCACGAGATGACATTTTATTTCTAAAATTTGCTACAGCAGGAGTAAGAAAAAGGTAAAATATTTTTTAAGTTGCCCTGGGGAGGGGTACATATGGGCACTGTTTGTTGTATTGGTCTGGTTTAAGTTATTTTTGACTGTTGGCCGCTTTAACTTGCCACTGATCACACTGCGCATGTGTGGACTCTCATCGAATCGGCTTTCTATTCTGTGCATAATAATGAGCAGCATAGAAAGCTGACTGGAGGGGGGAGCAGCAGGCATCCCTGTAGCTGATCCCCTCCAGCAGTGTGCCGTGATGCCCATGTAGAGTAGGTCAGATACGGGAGCACACATCAGTCAGATGAAAGGTGAGTTCCACTACAATCCTGGGATTTCACATATGGGGACATCCCACTGGCTATAGAGTCTTATAGTTTTATTTAGTCGCCTCACATTTGTGTAATTATTCTTATTTTTAAGCAGTTGTTTTCCTATGAAAAACAATAGGGTTGATTCAGAGAGGCATAAAAACATTTTAGTTTTTGACTCGTTTTGTTCACTTTTCATTTTGTTTCTGTTGGCGTATGTGTGTACGCATGATTCAAAGCCGGCATCGGAAGCCTTCTGGTAACTGTTCGTTTCTGCTTTAGTTTTTCATGTACGTTACTTATGAAACAACGTAGCCTCCCGTTTTTTTGGCTTTTTCCAACGTAGCCTCTAACAAAATATTTACGTGTTCCATTAGATTCTGCATTCTGCTTTCTATAAATATACGTCCAGACGGAAATCTGTCCTTACTCAAGCATGCGCACACCTAAATTAACTCATTCATGTCCCCGTCTCAACTATTCTCTCACTCACTTCTGCTATAATGCTTACCTCAAATCCTTCTCGGTTTCCATTTTCTTCACTTTGCGTTCTTAATGCTTACCTCAATTCCTTTACGGTTTTAATTTTCTTCACTTTGCGCTCTTAATGCTTACCTCAATTCCTTCGCGGTTTCCATTTTCTTCACTTTGCGCTCTAAATGCTTACCTCAATTCCTTCACGGTTTCCATTTTCTTCACTTTGCGCTCTAAATGCTTACCTCAATTCCTTCGCGGTTTCCATTTTCTTCACTTTGCGCTCTTAATGCTTACCTCAATTCCCTTGCGGTTTTCATTTTCTTCACTTTGCGCTTTTAATGCTTACCTCAATTCCTTTGCGGTTTCCATTTTCTTCACTTTGCGCTATTCCTTTTTTTTTTTCTTATAACGTTTTCCTGTAAGCAACCCTTAATGTATATTTGTTTGACATAAAAGAAGACAGAAACATGTTTTTTCTTTTTGTTTTTTTATTTTAAAATGCCATTTCTTTTTTTCTTTTTCTAAACATTTTGAGTTTGTATTTTTACCTTAATGTAAAATGTATTTATTTTTAATACAAAAGTAAAACATTTGTTCAATTTTTTTTTGTTTTAAAAATGTAGAAATGTAAAAACATTAAACATTTTTAGAAAACTATTTACAAAGCAATGGCAGGCCCCAGATAATTATTCATCAGTGGTCCCCATCGAAGCAGCCAGCTCCTGGATGTCGCCCACCAGCCAAAACACAGTTGCGGAAAGTTGCACTAGTCTAGCCTGTGTTGTGTCTGTAAAAAAAAAAAAAACAACAAAAATTATTGGTGTGCAAATACATGTTTCACAGCTGTGGATCGAATTATTATTAAAGTTCCATAAAAGTCATTAGGTCATATGTCATTCTGCTACTTAATTCATCAAGGGATGAGGGCATATGTCATTCTGCTACTCAATTCATCAAAGGATGAGGGCATATGTCATTCTCCTACTTAATTCATCAAGGGATGCGGGCATATGTCATTCTGCTACTTAATTCATCAAGGATGAGGGCATATGTCATTCTGCTACTTAATTCATCAAGGATGAGTGAATATGTCATTCTGCTACTTAATTCATCAAGGGATGAGGGCATATGTCATTCTGCTACTTAATTCATCAAGGGATGAAGGCATATGTTATTCTGCTAATTACATTGGCTAGGGATTCTGGTTTCTTGCTGATGATGTCATGTTCAACATATTCCAAATCTAAAACTTGAAACTTACTTGGCTGGTGAGCGACCTGAGCTTCGGGCGTTCTGAGCGTTCAAATTCGGACGCTAGAAAAGAATAGCATTTATAAATAGAGGCCTACCTTCTGTGTTTGTTAGATCTAGCATGCAATCGGAATGTACTTACTTGGGAAATGTCTCGCAAAAAAACGCCGCACCCGGGGCCTCTTCCGTCGCTTGAGCTCCGACCAGTGCCGGATGATTTTCGTGAAAGTGAAGGTGGTGTCAGTTTCAGCGTCTATTCTGGCCACGATCTCTAGGGCCAACTTCCGTTTCTCATAATCGTTGGGCAGGTAGTCGTACCTGCGCTCCATCATCATCTAAAAAACACATCATTAAAAATTGTTGTTAGATCAAACAGCATACAAATCACATTCACAATTAGGTCAGTTTGCTAAATGACATTCCCCATCACATTTCTGTCCTTCACCTATCCTTCTAGATGCAAGTTAGTTAGTTCGCACATTCTTCCTGCGCTTCCTTAATGCATATGCATGCATTTAGATGTCAATTCAACGTCCTTCCAAAACACGTATGAGCATCAGAGTATCCTGTTGTTGGCGGGTGAAGATCGTGGGAGCCATCTTCTTTCTTTTCCGCAGCAGATAGGTAGTGCCCCATCGGTTTCCGGGATGCGCACGGCCGGACGCACGTGTACGCGTAAGCGTCATACCCAGTCATTACTATTTAAAGGGTAATGGACACACAGCTCATTTTCTTTGTGAATGTCATCATGGCACCAAAGAAAAGTAGCGGAAAACAACCACCAGCCAAGGAGCACAAGACAAAAAAGGCGGAGCGCCATGAGGAGACACCATCAAGACCGAGCAGTCGGGCCCACAAATCAAGTTCAAAGGTGCCGGAAATGCGGAGCAAAAGTGACCACCACAAGGCTACATTGGCCACAACTCCTGGCCCATCCAAATCTGCCAGCACCAGGAAGCCCGAGCCCCGGAAGCACACCCCCTCCTCGCCACCGGAACACGTTGAAACAACAGAGTCCTATGCCACATTCTCACCTATAGCCGTTCCCGCCCCAAAAACCGCCAACCCTGGCTAAATGCAAGCACAACCAGATTGAAACAGCTGTCTCGAGCTGCTGAACGGCAATGGAAGAAAACCAAATCCAGTCGTGTCTTTCTATTCTATAAACAAGCCCTTCAGGAACTCAGGACTGCCCTTTCATCTGCTAAGCAAGCATATTTATCTTCGCTGATTTCTGCACAAGCCCGGAATCCCAAACAACTCTTCAACACTTTCAGTTCCCTACTCCGCCCACCAGCTCTTCCTCCAACCTCCCAAATAACAGCAGAAGAATTTTCTACATTCTTCAAAGAAAAAAATTAACAACATTCGACTTGGCTTTGCCACTCAGAATCCCTCACCACTTCAAACAATCCCCCTGCCTTACTCTTACTTTCTTCACTCCAATAACTGAGTGTCATGCTTGGGGGGTAACTCCAGACCTCTTGATGAGCTCGCAACCCCCAATCTCCACAGCCAGCTTCACCTGTAGGAGCCCCCGCTTGCCGGGACGCAAGTTACGCCTACCCGGGATCGGTTGCCCCCAGGACTTATTGGCTCAAAGGATGCAAGCTTAAAAGTCCAGAGACAGGCAATAGGTCGATAACGTGAAGGCAGAGTTCATAGCGGCACCAGGGGTCAGGCAAGACGTAGTCGGGGTACAGGCAGAGGTCAGCAACTGGGGTTCAGGATCTAGAAGCGTCAGTTCAGGCAAGGGTCGGCAACAAGGGTACAGGATCAAGAGGCGTCAATACAGGCAGAGGTCGGCAACAAGGATTCAGGATCAAGAGGCGTCAAATACAGGCAGAGGTCGGCAACAAGGATTCAGGATCGAGAATGGTCGGACAATCAAATCGGCAACGGGCTAGACTTCACAGGAAAAGGTAACACAGGGTTCTGAGCGCTATCACAGGCAATGGGCAACTGAGGGAGGAAACCCTTTATAGGGGCAGACAGAGAGGGAAGGTGTGAATGATTGGTGCACTTAGGATCCAAGCCAGGATTGGCCTGACCAGTCCCTAGCTGGGCTCATTGGCCCACAACAGGAGAGAGGGAGGAGTTCCTCCCCAGGCTGAGCCCGCAGGCTCTAACACAGCTGCGCTGCTCTCAGCGCATCCGCCGGAGGGCATATGAAAAACTTGCTCGCGCGCGAGCACGAGGCAGAGAGAGGCGGGGACGAGGAAGGAGCACGGCCGTGCTCGTGGACGCGTCGGCCTCCGCCGCCGAGCGGGAACTGCTGCTGCGGCCAGCCGCCCAGGGACAACGCTGGAACGGGGTCCAGGTAAGTGCCGATTCCTGACACTGAGCTTGGACTAACCTCTCTCTTTACTAGGGCCCACCTGACTACCTGCTCCCTCGATCCTATTCCATCCCACCTTTCTTACTCAACTGTCTCCATCCCTCACTCCAGCCTTATCCTCTATATTCAACCTTTCTCTCTCCACTGGCACCTTTCTTTCCTCCTACAAACATGCAGTCATTACTCAGATAATCAATAAACCCTCTCTCGACCCCTCTGCCCTCTCCAGCTACCGCCCTATCTCACTACTCCCTTTCTCCTCCAAACTTCTTGAACAACATATCCACTCAGAACTGGCACAATACTTATCCACTAACAACTGACTTTACCCCTTACAATCAGGATTCCGCCGTAACCACTCCACTGAAACTGTCCTCACCAAAGTCACCAATGATCTGCTCACTGCCAAAAGCAATGGTCACGACTCCATCCTCATCCTTCTTGACCTCTCCTCAGCCTCTGACACTGTCGACCACTCCCTGCTTCTTGATATTCTCTCCTCTCTTGGGGTTCAAGGTCCTGCACTCTCTTGGCTCACCTCTTACCTCTCAGACAGATCATTCAGTGTATCCTATTCTAACACAGTCTCATCCTCACGTTCCCTTTCTGTTGGTGTGCCGCAAGGTTCTGTCCTTGGCCCGCTACTTTTCTACACCTATGGCCTTGGCAAACTTATAACTTCACTAGGCTTTCAATACCACTTCTATGCGGATGACACTCAGATATATCTCTAAGGCCCCAATCTCTCCTCTCTCCTATCTCGCCTCCCCAACTGCCTCTCAGCTATTTCTTCATTCATGTCATCTCGCTACCTCAAGCTAAACATGGACAAGACAGAACTAGTCCTTTTCCCACCCTCTAACTCCTCTCCTCTCTCTAACACGTCTATTTCTGTCAACAATTATACAATAACTGCAACTCCCCAAGCTCGGTGCCTGGGAGTCATTCTGGACTCTGCCCTCTCTTTCAAACCACATATTTACTCCCTGGCCACCTCCTGTTGCCTCTAACTTAAAAAAATCTCACGCATCCGTCCCTTCCTCTCACCTGACACCACTAAAATGTTAGTGCATGCCCTGGTCATATCTCAACTGGATTACTGCAACATCCTTCTTTGTGGGTTACCAACTAACAGACTGGTACCCCTCCAATCTATTCTGAACTCGCTGCTCGCCTCATCCATCTCTCCTCTCGCTCCGCCAGTTCTGCGCCTCTCTGCCAATCCCTACACTGGCTGCCAATCCCACAGCGAATCCTGTTCAAAACTCTCGCCTACAAAGCTCTCTTCAACCAGGCCCCTCCCTACATCTCATCTCTAATCCAGCAATATCAACCTAGACACAGCCTCTGCTCTGCTGCCGGCCTTCTCCTGTCCTCCACCCTGGTCACCTCCTCTCACGCCCGTCTCCAGGACTTCTCACGTGCAACTCCAATCTTCTGGAATGCCCTCCCCCACCCAATTCGCCACTCCACAACACTCAAAACCTTCAAACCGCCCTCAAAACTCACTTATTCAGACAAGCATATAATCTGGCTTAACCAATCTTCTAAAGGGCATATGCCACAAAGCTCAATACTGACTGTTTGTGATCCTTCCCCCTCGTCCTTTAGACTGTAAGCTCGCAAGGGCAGGGCTCTCTTCCCTATAATTTGTGATCACTTCTTATTCTTTCACCCACTGGCCTGCAACTTTGTTAAGGACATTAGGATATGGCCGCCAGCCATCTGGATTTAGATGCCTCACACTTAGTGAGGAGATGAGAGTAGGATAAAGTGCAGGGAGGGGGGTTCTAACTGTGCTTTGCTCAGACAAAGCAGAGCTGGGGTCAGAGAAAGGTCAGCAGTCCAAGAATGCACAGCAGCACAGTCAGAAGGCAATTCCTGTTTGCAGTAGATGCATGTTGGATTTTTAATGTGAGTAATCTGTAAGTACAGGGTGAGTAAAACATATAAGATAGACTCTGATTCATGGGAAAGGTCCACTTTAACCATTGTGGAAGTTGTGATTCCTGCTTTGCCCCGTGTGTTCTAAAGCATATTACTCATCAGGGTCATCAAAGGATATTTGTGTGTTTACGTGCCTTTTAATTTTACCTCCAGCTCAGCATCATGCCTCTGCAAGTGTGGAAGCCTCCTCCAGTTTGGCCACGCCATCTACTTCCCTGCTGCCTAGGACACAGGACCGGCTGGATATGGTAAGTGTACTGTGCTGTAACTGGTGATGCATGTGAAGGAACATGACTAATTGTTAAAAAATATATTTCTCCAAATAGCTGACACATTTTTTCATATATTCCAACAGACTCCCCCACTAATGGATGCTATCCAGCATATGGAGGAGGAGGATGCCAGACGGATTCTGCCTTCTGCAATTACCCCCCTGAAACCTAATCTGCCACTGCCCCAGCATCCTACTGCAACAAATCCTCTGCAGCAGAGTGAAGCTGGACGCCTGCTGCCAGCCCATTGTGGCCAGCAGGCTGAGACTGACCCTACAGTCCCCAGTGCAGAGGTTTTGCCTAGTCCATCTGGTACTGTTGCTCGGCCTAGACCTTCAGCATCTGCAGGTGCTCAAACCTGGGAAATTAGAAGACGCAGTCAGCTACGTCGACCAGTTTCCCAGGGGAGGGGCGTGCCGATCCTGCAGTTAGCATGGCGCCATGATAGCCGTTACTTTAGGCAGGTGACTCAAAGAACCACAGAGCAGGTTACTGCACAATTACAGACCTTCAATAATAACTTCACCACCATGCTGACAGAATTTACTATGAGCAACAGCCAGATGGCAGCACAAATGGCCACCTTAAATAACTTCAGCGCCATGCTAGATGAATTTCGCACTAGCAACAGGCAGATGCTGGAGTAGTGGCAGATTTTGAATGCCACACATGCCCAGGTATTGGGCCACCTCCAAGGCCAACCCCAACATTATTATGGCCATCAACAATATAAAGAATTTCACCTGGATCTGCTCAACATATTTCCCCTCCATCCCAACAATATTGACCTGTCTGGTGAGTGCAACCAAGATTTTGTGATTGATGTGATTGAGTTTGTGCCTCAGTTAAGCGCCCGCTCTAGCTCCCACGCAGCAGGCTTGGGCCTTATGAAATGCTGGCTGACTCATCCTGTTTGTTGGGAATATTGGGGGACATTCTTGGCTGATGAACATCACCATTTGGCCATGTAAATGATTGGACTGGACTGGCATGGGGGCTGGCTGTCATAGGATGGAAAAAGAACTTGCAGTCATAGAGTTTGCAGATGACTCCGGCCTTGCAACATTGCACTGATGAAATGTGGCACAAGCAGGAGAGGGTGTGTATGTAGCCCTATGTATTCCTGCCCTGCTATTCCCCTTGAAAGTCGCGCTCCCTATGGCTCTTGATGTTGGTGGCCTGGGAAACTTCGGCCTGGAGTAAGTTCGCTTTGAACTCCTGGATGATTTTTATGGGCCAAGAGTCGGCCCAATGTATACTTACGTTTGCTAATGGATGTCCATGGAGGCTGCGAGTGCTCTTAAGTAAAAATGTAAGATCTTTACTGTAAATGTATGGAATGGGACTTTATCTGTTGATACATTTATGTTTCTTGGCTTTTTAAATAAATATTTGTTTGTAATGAAAAACTGGCTCAAACTGCATTACGGTCAAATCAGGTCTAATTGTTTTAGTAATTTAAGCATTACACAATTGTTAAACAAAAAAAAAGGTACTTCAGAAATTAAACAAATATACAAAACCAAAAACAAAATAGACAAATATTAAGAAAAAAAATTAGCTATAAGCGAGGGCCCGGACGGATTGGCCGGAAGCACTCGGGGTGCCATCATACAAATCATCACTTTCCTGCCTGGGTGGAGAGGGGGACAAATCCACATAACTGGGGACCTGCTGCCTGAGGGTAAAATTGTGAAGCACGCAGCAGACTAAAATAATTTTGATAACCTTGTTGGGGTCATACTGCAGAGCCCCCCCCCCCCGTATGATCCAAGCAGCAAAAACGCGACTTCAGCAGGCCGAAGGCCCTCTTCACTACTGCCCGGGTCTTGTGATGGGCCCTATTATATGACTCCTGGGCCACATTCTGCGAGCGAAGTACGGGCGTCAGGAGCCACGGCATTAGCGGATATCCAGAATCCCATGAAAGCATAACAAAATGCTAAAATTACTGACACATTCTAAGCAACATTATTGTTTAACATGTCATGGCAAAAAACAGCCATAGGTTGATACAGGGGTCATCAACTATATTCATAGGCATACAGTGAAAGGGGAATGATTTTATTTGAGCAAACTTACCCAGTAGCCATCCACCAGATAAATCGCCAGACTCAAACAGAGTATATAATCCTGAACTCTGCAGAATATACGCGTCATTGGACGACCCAGGATACCCTGCAAGGACAATCAGAAAACGCATGTCCAGACCAACCACTGCTTGGATGTTCAGCGAGTGGCCCATCTTGCGGTTCCTGATCAAAAAAAAGTTACACAAAGCCAAGGTATCCACCAAAAAAACAAAATCCAACTAAAGATTATAGTTAAACAATCAAACACTAAAAAACGAAGGACATAAGTCTAACTAAATAGAAAAATAATACGGATGTGTTTGTAAATTAAGGTGAACATGCTAAGGACTAATTAAGGTCAGCATTCCAATGCTTTTCTAAGGGCTACATGATAAGCATTGATTAAGGTCAGCATTCTAAACAGTTTAAAATGGATACTTGAGAAGGAGGGATTAAGGTATGCATTCTAAACTGTTTAGAAGGGATACTTGATAAGTATTGATTAAGGTCGGCATTCTAAACTGTTTAAAAGGGATACTTGAGAAGAAGGGATTAAAGTATGAATTCTAAACAATTTAGAAGGGGTACTTGAGAAGGAGGGATTACCAGATAGATAAAATTAAGTTTTGCTAAAAAATTTTAAAAAAATGACATAAAACACTTACCTATATATGTACTCATCTGCTGCGGGTGGCACTAATGCGACGTGGGTGCAATCGATAGCACCCATGACGTTGGACATGCCGGCGATATTATAAAATCCCAACTTAATCGCGTTCCAGGCTACCATGTCATCAGGAAATGAAATATATTTGGGACACAGGGTAGCCATGCCATCCAGAAACTTGGATAGCGCGCGGCTCAGTGTAGGCTGGGACATCCCCATGGAGAAGGCACCCAGCCTCTGGAACGAGCCATTCGCAGACAGTCAACCAATTTGGTCATACCTGAAATTGCTTGCCCCTTCCTTGTGGTGCGGGCTAATCATGGCCGCAGCTCACTATACAGATTATGGAGGGAAACGCAATTGAGTCGGGTCAGCTCGAACAGCTCAACGTCATGTATGCGATCTCCGGTGCAATCTGGCCTCGGCCATGCTGATGCAGGTCAGGCCGTTGAGCTGAAGGCGCTCATACTCCTCAACATAGCAAACGTGTCCAACACTAACTTCCGAGTCCAAAATGAGCCTGTGAGTGGAGCGGAAATTAAACCGTTATATAGGGCGGATGTGCATTGGCAATCAGGTCTCTGAATCAGACGCAAGCCCATACCAATAACGTAAGTTATCAGACATAACGCAAAAATGATGATATCGTTCCGTCCATCGAATGCGCGTATACGCGTTAACGTAAACGCATATATGCATCAAAACAGTAACGTAAAATCCCAAAAAAGGGCAAAAACTCACAGACACATGCGAAAGTGCACGTGTAAGCGTCTCTGAATCAAGGCTTATGGTACTTTCACATTTGTGTTTCAGTGACATGTCTTGTTGTTTCAGCTTTGGGGTATTTAAATAGGCGTAAAACGAGAAGGACTTGTGTATGAATATTGTTTCATTATTAGCGGTCTGGCTTGAATTATCCATGCAGCAAAGATGCTGCTATAAATATGCATCTGCTCTACCTGGAAAGTAGACATGTTAGGTTCAAGTCTGTTTAGCTTTGTCATTAGACTCCATTTCAGTGTGCCTGTGTGTGTGTGTGTGATGTGTGTGTGTGTGTGTATATAATATATACACAATTGACAAAATACAGTGATTTGGATATAAAAAACACATAACTGTATTATTCACAACAGAACAGAAGTTGAGAAGTGACTGTTTTCATTTAACAAAAAAAGCTCATTTATAATTGATTAGCAGCAGCACAGCTCACAAATATTGGTCATGGTCTAGACATGGTCAGGTCTACCATTGTGTAGCATTCCCACTTCTTTTTTTTAAAACTGTAAAGTGAGCGAGGGGACTAAATGCTGGAGTTTTTGGAGAGGAATGTTATCCCATTCTTATCTAATGTTGTCTTTGCTGGGTTTTTTGTTTCGTAATGTGCCAAATGTTTTATATTAATGAAAGGTCTGGACTGCAGATGGGCCAGTTCAGCACCCAGACTTTTCTAGTTGCAAAGCCATGCTGTTGCAATGAATGCAGTATGTGGTTTAGCATTGTCTTGTTGAAATACGCGAGGTATTCAATACTTATTAATGCCATTACTTATTAATGCCTGTTTTTGAGGAATTGGCACCTGAGGGTCTTTAGATAACAAGCATCCAATATAGACAGTGGCCATGTCACTTGTTTACATGGATTACTCCAGGTTCTCTGTATCTTCTAATGCTGTTATGTACTGTAGATGGTGGGATAGTCAAAGACTACAATTTTGCATTAAGGTTTTTTTTTAAATTGTTCCACAATTTTTGGATGCAGTTTGTTTAAGCTATGTTCAAACCTATTTATTACACTGAAAGGCATGATGTGCTGTGTTTTTGAGACAAAAACATTTTTTTCCCCTAGCTTAGGGACAAAAAAACAAATGGGCACCTAACTTCTCTCCCCCTTAGCAGGTCCTAGCCAGTCCGCTGCTCTGAAACCTACAGGTTTCTGAGAACAAGCAGCGCACAGTTTGGCATAATGTTTCTGTGCATGGACCCTTAATATAGGGGGCCCCCAGAGTCTACTGATGGGCAGTCCAACAGACACCCCAGTCCAACACTGAGCATACGCCCAAGAATTCTTTGGGCCACAACCAACGCTCCCTATAGGTCGTGGCCCTGCTTCTCCTGCCAATCACTGTGCCTGGGGCAGCCCACAAGGACACTGATGGACCCGTTTTTGGAAAACCAGGAGGTTTCAGAGTGGTGGACCACCCAGGACCTTCTGTGGGTGAAAGAGGGTAAGTGCCGATTTTGTATTTTTCTGGGTTTACTGACCATTTATTAAAGTATATGACAATGTAAGTACACTGAAATATACATGAATTGCCATAGACTTATTTTGGCCTATTCTTGCATTAAAATACTGCTTGTAATATTTTTCCAACGTGTTGCATAACGCAGAGCAATTTCCTTGCATTGTTATTGCGTTGTCCAATGCAGTACCAGCAGATAGGTTTGATCAGAGCCTTACAGATTAGTGAACCTCTAATGCGCCTGAGACTCCGCCTCTCCAACTTGCTCTTATATACACTTATATTACTTGACCCCTCCTTTTTATTTGTACCACTTTTCCACTATGAGTGAATATTTTCATATTTTCGTTCAATAATTTATATTTCACAAAACGGCATGAAAAGACAATGTCCTACTCTCAGAAAAGCATAGCATCAAAGTTGGCATTTCAGGTCATCAACATTATAAGTACAGAATTATGAGCTCTGCAAGCATAGTTAAGCTAGCACCAACCCCAGAGTGGGAATCACAGAACTGTTATCCCGTTCAGCAAATTGTTACTGAAAAAGGCATGGAAAGACATTTTCCATGTTCCCAGAAATACTTAACATCAAAATAGCATTGCAGGTCTTCTAGCTTGGTAGATCAATGTTACGAACTCTTTGAACATATTTAAACTAGAAAGAGGCAGATAGAAAGAGAAAAGAAAGAAAAGGAGAAAAGGAAAAGAAGAAGAAGAAGAAAGGAAAAAAAAGGGGAGGGAGGGAAAAAGGAGACAGGAAGGAGGGAAAAAAGCAAAAGGGGCACAAGGTAACGGGGGAGATGAAAACAAAGCGCCTCTCAGCCTCACATCAAACACTTAGGAGATTTCACCTCCCGAAACTCCTCCAACCTATCGTCGTGGATAGCTGACAACTTCTCCATAGCCATAGTGTTATTTACTCTATTTTTGAAATTCCCAAAACGCAGCATGGGCGTTTTCCATGTCTTAGCAATAACAAGCTTGGCACATGTACAAATATGGTAAATCAATTGTCTTTGCTTTGCCGAACTGCCAGGAAGAGATTCATTAAGAAGTACAATCCAAGGGTCCCTAATCTTACTAAGAATTTCAAAATTTTTATCCCAAAAATCCCTAGCTACCCCACATTCCCACCAAATATGGAAATTTGAACCTAGTAAATCACAGCCGCGAAAGCAGTTACCCTGTGAACCCCTTCCCACGTGTAATAACTGCGCAGGGACCATATACCACCATAGCGCCACCTTAACATTTGCTTCAATGGCCTGCACTGAGGCCCTCTTACCAAAAGACGCCCGCCACATCTCCTGCCAGACTTCCGAGGGTCTCTCATCTTTTAAATCTTGCTCTCACCTCTCCCTATAGAGTAGAGTTCCTCTATCCAAATTCCGGCATAAAGACTGGTAAATGTCGGCTAACGCACTCCTGCCCCTCGGGTCACGCTTACAACGCAACTCAAAAGGTCATCTAGTTTTGGAGAATTTTTCACTAATGATCTTATAAAGTGGGAAACTTGGAAATACCCGAAGAGATCCTTCGGCAAGAGGCCATATTTGTCCTTAAGTTGCTGAAAAGAGGCGAAATCAGGTCCCTGGCAGCAATCATTCACGCAGAGGATCCCTGCTGCCCGCCATCTACTAAACCTGGGTAAATCAAAAACCCCCGGCATTAATTTCCCGATAAGGGCATTAATGGCATGTGAGGAGAAGCGAGTCCGCCAGAGAATTTGATATCGTCCCACAATTGCAAAGAATGGGCCAAAAATGGGTTATTTACCAAAATCCTAGCCTTTGGAATGAGCCATAGAAGATCACCAACCAATAATGGCTGCACTAACGCTGACTCTTTACGGACCCACCCAGGGACATCCTCAGAGGCGTGGTACTAGAGAAGCTGGGCGCAGAGGTAAGTAATTTGCGGCATATAAAGACTCGTAACGACTAGTTAAGGCTACACCTAAATATTTTATGGCCTTGTCTTCCCAACTAATAGTTGACTTTAATTGATTCCATAGTTCTGCCGACAGGTTAATATTCAATGCCATTGATTTAGCAGTGTTCATCTGAAGGCCGGACACCTCTGCAAACAGGCCCATAGTCTGCAGCATATTTGGAATAGATACAAGGGGATTGGAGATTGGAGGTCAGCAATACATCATCTGAAAATAAACTGAATTTATGCTGCTCACCTCCCACCTCCACACCAGAAATGTCTGGAGTATCTCTGATCCTTTGAGCCAGCGGCTCCATAGCCCGGGCAAACAGCAAGGGAGACAGAGGGCATCCCTGCCTCGTCCCTCTAGCCAGAGGAAAGGAGTCTGATCTGTAGCCACTGTACTTAACAATAGCCACCGGGGAATTATAGATTGCTTTAAATATACTTAAAAACCTCAGGCCGATGCCCCACCTCTCTAATAGGCAGAAAAGGTATTCCCAAGAGACTGAGACTGTCAAAAGTCTTTCTTATATCGAAGGAAAGCAGCATGACAGGCAGATCCCTCTCCCTGGCTATATGTGATAACTGGATTACTCTCCTAATATTGTCTCCCGCCTGTCGCCCCGGTATGAAGCCCGTTTGGTCGTTGTGAACCAATAGATTAATTCACAAGATATATATACCTTAGGTAAAGGAATCCATGGGTGCTGCTTGTTTATTGGATAGTGCTTGCTGGTAATATATAATATAATATTTTATGATAGTTTTACTTTTTCCCAGAGAAGTGTGGCTCAATCACCATTAGATTGTGGGGTCGTCAATTGCTGGCCCTTTAAGAGTGGTTTAATTATATAGCTTGATTTCAAACATTGGCATTGATGATAGCATTATGTATTTAGATTCATTCATGTACCTGTTTATGGCATGAAATCACTTCATAAGATAATGGCCAGTTATAGAATTTTCAATTAGTCCAGTGATGGATGCTGGAAGAAATGTAAGCAATTTATAGTGGTATAATTAAAATTGCCACTCTGGGGGTCGATATTAAACATAAGGTGCTGAACTATATATTGGTGACACTGTACCTTTAAATGTGCGTTTTGCGCAGCACTGCAGTAGTGGCGTCCGTTTCTTCGCCCCCCACTCTCCAAGTGTCTGGCCTACTCGGGGCTCTCTTTACATCCTGTGGGCTCATCAGTCTAGGGGCTTCTAAGACGCCACACGGGCGGCGTTATATGTGCGGTCCGAGGCCCGGAGCGCACTGTCCCGCCGGTTTAACCGGAAGTTACCTCATGCGCTCCGGGCCTCGGAACGCACACTGCATCCATCTTGCAACTCGCCGGATGTGACGTCACCAGCCGCCCAAATACCACGGCCCTGCTCCATTTTCTTGGATCCTATTGAGCGTGGTTTGGCTGAGTGTCTGCGGGGATGGCTCCATTTTCTTGGAGCCCGTCCTCCATATTTCTTCACAGGCAATTCTTATCGGTATATAAAAGCTCACTTATAATATACCTGTTATGAATAAATAGAGGACAGGCACAATAGGGCCACATATGTCTATACAGTTCAATTATATTCCTGCAAAATCTAAATAAGTAAATAGATAGGGGCACACTAAGGCCACATGTATCTAGGTGGTTCAGTTATATTACTGCCTATATATTTAATGGCACCTGATACTACCTTTTCTGCCTACTTGCAAAGTAAAATATTTAAAGGGGACCTTCACAGGAATCGTATGTTATGTGGCCTAAAATATCATATTGTGCCAGTTGACTCCTATTACGTGATATTTGTATTTATTGTTGCAGCAGTAATAGTGAAAAACCATCACTTATTGTTGTTGTATTATGCCATACGTGACGACACATGCCAATTAAATCTGCAGCTATTGGTATGGTGTGTCCCAATATTTTTAAGTATAGTAATTATTATGCGCCTTGCATTGATCAAATCGCCTCATTCTATGTTCTATATCATCTGGTGTGTTGTCCACACTTCTCAGGGTTTGCATTTTTTACTCAATTTCATTCCACAATACATATCAACATATAGTTAAATTTCTCATGCACCCTTGTCAGGACAAGTTTTCTCCATATCATTTTTTCTCCCCAGTCCCCAATCACAGCCCTATTCCAGTTATTATTATAGTGGTCGGTCTACAAAAATGGGGCAAAGCTACAATTGTAGTACTTTTGAGTCATTTCAAATTGAGGCTAATTTAATTAGACAGAGGCTATCCGAGAGGGGTTACAAGCAAATTATCCTAAAACAAGCCTATCGGAAGGCAAAAAAAAATGACAGGCAGACCCTTTTATATAAACCCAAGAAAGAAAAAATCAGCGAGGGCCCGCACTAATTATGACATACAATGATTCACATCAACACATAAGCCAAATTCTAAAAAAATATTGGCCGATCCTCCTTAATAATACTCACCTCAAAACTTTTTTACCGAGGGAACCACGAATAATCTTTAGGAGATCACCAAACTTACGAGATTGGCTAGTTCATAGTCACCGTAATATTAATAGAAAGGAACAATGTTGCAAAATAAAAGGGACATATCGTTGTGGCAGATGTAGTATGTGTCGTTACTTAGAAACAGGTACCTCAGTGACAGTGACAAACAAGGGGAATTATAAAATGAAACATTACTTTAACTGTTCAACCACAAATGTGATCTACATTTTGACATGCGGTTGTGGATGCTTTTATGTGGGTAAAACGAATCGCCAACTTAGGCGACGGATGTATGAACATCTTTACAATATTAAAACAGGGAATCAGAAAACACCGGTGGGCCACCATTTTACAACACACCACAACAAAACCCCTGGTTCTCTAAAATTCCAAGGACTGGACCGGATACATAACCCACAAAGGGGTGGGAATATTCAAAAAAATGACATTGCAGGTTGAAACGCGGTGGATCTACAAACTTGGGTCATCCCGATTTCCGGGATTAAATGACACTCTTAGCTTTGCCCCATTTTTGTAGACCGACCACTATAATAATAACTGGAATAGGGCTGTGATTGGGGACTGGGGAGAAAAAATGATATGGAGAAAACTTGTCCTGTCAAGGGTGCATGAGAAATTTAACTATATGTTGATATGTATTGTGAAATTAAATTGAGTAAAAAATGCAAACCCTGAGAAGTGTGGACAACACACCAGATGATATAGAACATAGAATGAGGCGATTTGATCAACGCAAGGCGCATAATAATTACTATACTTAAAAATATTGGGACACACCATACCAATAGCTGCAGATTTAATTGGCATGTGTCGTCACGTATGGTATAATACAACAACAATAAGTGATGGTTTTTCACTATTACTGCTGCAACAATAAATACAAATATCACGTAATAGGAATCAACTGGCACAATATGATAGGCCACATAACATACGATTCCTGTGAAGGTCCCCTTTAAATATTTTACTTTGCAAGTAGGCAGAAAAGGTAGTATCAGGTGCCATTAAATATATAGGCAGTAATATAACTGAACCACATAGATACATGTGGCCTTAGTGTGCCCCTATCTATTTACTTATTTAGATTTTGCAGGAATATAATAGAACTGTATAGACATATGTGGCCCTATTGTGCATGTCCTCTATTTATTCATAACAGGTATATTATAAGTGAGCTTTTATATACCGATAAGAATTGCCTTTGAAGAAATGTGGAGGACAGGGTCCAAGAAAATGGAGCCGTCCCCGCAGACACTCAGCCAAACCACGCTCAATAGGCTCCAAGAAAATGGAGCAGGGCCGTGGTATTCGGGCGGCTGGTGACGTCACATCCGGCGAGTTGCTGGATGGATGCAGTATGCGTTCCGAGGCCCGGAGCGCATGAGGTAACTTCCGGTTAAACCGGCGGGACAGTGCGCTCCGGGCCTCGGACCGCACATATAACGCCGCCCGTGTGGCGTCTTAGAAGCCCCTAGACTGACGAGCCCACAGGATGTAAAGAGAGCCCTGAGCAGGCCAGACACTTGGAGAGTGGGGGGGCGAAGAAACGGACGCCACTACTGCAGTGCAGCGCAAAGCGCGCATTTAAAGGTACAGTGTCACCAATATATAGTTCAGCACCTTATATTTAATATCGACCCCCAGAGTGGCAATTTTAATTATACCACTATAAATTGCTTAAATTTCTTCCAGCATCCATCACTGAACTAATTGAAAATTCTATAACTGGCCATTATCTTATGAAGTGATTTCATGCCATAAACAGGTACATGAATGAATCTAAATACATAATGCTATCATCAATGCCAATGTTTGAAATTAAGCTATATAATTAAACCACTCTTAAAGGGCCAGCAATTCACGACCCCACAATCTAATGGTGATTGAGCCACACTTCTCTGGGAAAAAGTAAAATTATCATAAAATATTATATATTACCAGCAAGCACTATCCAATAAACAAGCAGCACCCATGGATTCCTTTACCTAAGGTATATATATATCTTTTGAATTAATCTAAACCAGAAAATGATATGATTGCACAAGTGCATACATTATTGATTTTTTCTTTTAATAAAAGGGCACTGAGGAAGCCAGAAGTAGTAGGCGAAACATGTTTGCCCAATGCCCAAAAGAAAGGATATTGGTGGAATAATGAATACTGAGGAATCAGGGAGCACAAGGCTACATGTCAGTAATTTAACCAATGTTTGAGATATGTATGACACACTACTGAATTGTAAAGTCATATAGGACTGGATATTGTTGAGATAATCTATGAATTTGCCTTTTAAATGTATGTAATTTTTATGAATTTTGTATAAATAAATATTTCATATTTTAAATAGTGGGGTCTTGGTCAAAAGCATGTTTATATATAGAATCTGTGAGATGCCTAAAACCCAGAACCAGCAGAATGTATACTCCATGTGGATGTGAAAAATGAGTGAAGTTTTGGGTGCCAGTATGGGCCTCCCGCCAGCAGTCAGCCACTGAACAAGAATCTAGCAACTTACGGAATGCTTTTGAAGCCATAACTAAATAAGAGCTGGCCATAGTATTAGAAATAGATTGTCAAGGAGAGGGTTCAGTATCAAATTGGAGTCACCACAAATAATAGTAGTCCCCATGGCTACTGACGTTACTTCCTCAAGAAAGTCTGACAAAAAAGTTAGCTGGTTTGTATTAGGGGCATAGTAGGACGCAATTGTCACCTCTACGTCTTGTAGGCCTCCAATAAGGATCAGGTACCTACCCCCCGGATCGCTGATTTCCCTTTTTACAATGGAAAAGGGAGCTCCTACGAAAGCATGTAAGGACCCCTTTCTGCTTGGATTCAGCGCAAAACATAAAAATTTGTGGGTATTTGGCATCAAGAAATTTAGGTTTGTTAGGCGAATTAAAGCCCTGTACGTTCAATGAGAGAAGCGTTGCCATGGTAATCGCCGGCAGGGCGAGCAATAAAGCAACGCTTTGTTCGAGGAAGGGATGGACAAGGGGGAGGAAAATAGGAGGGAGAGGAAAAGAGGAGAAGGCAAAAAAAAAAAAAGGAGACTAAGTATAGAAGGGGGAAAAAGGAAAAGGAGAAAGTGAGCCGAAGGAGGAGAAGAAAGAAGAAGTTAGACCAAGAAAAGAAAATATACAGTAGAATACCCAGTAATTAGGGTTAAGAACCTTTACTCAACTCTACGAAGAGGGGCAGGCCCCTCCAGCCAGTCCCATTGCACAGCAACTAGAGATGACCAGAGGCTGTGACCCCTCCACCCAGAGACAAACTGGTAAAGGGCGTGGTACCGGACAAAGCTCGTGGGTCTGGGAACACGTCAACTAAAGAATTTAACAAGTTACAATGTTAAAACAGCAATAAACGCATCTAATAAAAGTACAATAGTTATAAAATAACTAAAGAAACCAGGAGGTTATAAACCTCTGATTCAACAGGAGTGCGACATGGGAATGCCGCCAATCAAGTGGGGTTATCCACATAGTCATGGCATACAGCACAAAAATACATAATGACGCAACGTTTGGGGCAACCGTGTACCAAAAAGGAAGAAGATAAAAAAGGAGGAAACATAAGAGGCTAAGCCCCATGGTAACCCTAAATAGAAAACCTACTTACATTAGAAGAATTAGCAACTCTAGAGGTAATCTTATCGCTATGTACTATAGCAGGTCGCAATTCAAACAAATATAAACAAAGATCATGCTGGGAGCCAAAATTCAGGAACTTTTTAATATCAAGGATTCAGGTGCCCTCGAAAATCAGGCAAGAGCCTCGGCCATTTGTTGAAGTCCAGCGCTTTTGCCTCTTTCCCGCGCGCTGCTGCCTAGGAGAATCATCCATGCTTCTTGACGATTTAGAGCCCAAGGACTTAGAGAGATGCAATGCTGACACATGTTGCTGTAGCTCATCCAATGACGTAGCAGAGTATGAATTGCCCCTGTAAACAAAAGATACTCGGAAGGGAAATCCCCACTTATATTTGATGTCGTGATCGCGCAGGATAGACAGTAGTGGTCTCAGCTCCTTTCTTCTCGCCATTGTAGCCGCAGAGAGGTCTGAGAACACTTGGTATTTGAAGCCCTGGAATAGGAGATTAGTGGCATCTCTAGCAGCCCTCTGAATCAGCTCTTTGCTATTATAATAGTGGAATTTTGCAATTATGTCCCGTGGGGGTTCCTCAGGCGCTCGGCGTGGACCTAACGCCCTATGCACACGATCCAGTTCAAGCCGGTCCACCGGGATCCCCGGGATCAACTCTTGACATAACGCAATAATAACCGCTTTGGCGTCTTCCAAGTGCTCAGGGAGGCCCATGAAACGTAAATTTGCTCTTCTATCTCAATTTTCAAAGTCCTCCATATTCTTAGTATACAGTACGTCCTGCTCCAGATAGATTACTTACACTTGGGTTATCCTCCACCAGATGGCGCTGCACTGCAGAGAAATCTAAAAACAGGCTCCTCCCGGCCCCTCAAATACCTGGGGACCTCCCAAAAATTCCTTAGATTTCTCTGCAGTGCTTACTGCGAAGACATGAAATTATCACTCTGTCGCAGGTGAGCGGAGCTATTAGCCTGCGGCCCTGTTGGACTATTCCCACATGTCCTTCGTGTGATGTGCCTCCCAGCCTGGGCTGCGCTGGTCGGGTGAAGGTAGGCGGCACCATGCGTGCTTATGGAGCGCTGCTCCACCGCAGTCCCCCACCAAAGGGTAGGCGGTTTAGGCTGATGGTGAGCCTTTATGGGATGCCCCTCCCGCATTATTGTCCCATGCCCCGGTAGCGGTGGGCCCTGTACCAAGGGCCGCCATCCTCCCTCCTTCTCCCTGTAGCTTTCGGGGGGAAAAGAAGGTGGGGGGTGTGGGTGAGCGTGCATACGGCCTTTTGTCATGTTTTTTGGACTAGTATATGTGGTGTCAGCGCCGCGCTGACTTGTCTTTTTACTATTGCAAATGCCACCGCCGCGCACGCCTTTTCCTTCATTTGGATGTTCCGCGCCGGGCGGCGGCGTTACCTCAGACGCTTCTGCGTTCTCATTGGCTGCTTGTCGGTGGACTTCACGCTCTTCAGGGGGGCGGGGCCTGGCCTTGCGCGCCCTGCGTCACGGCTCGCTCTGGCCCGCCCTTCGAGGTACTCGGCACCATGTTGTCAGGTCGTGCGCGCGTGTGACGCTCTTACTTACCGTGGTCCGTAAGTGCCCTCGCGGGCGGCTTTATACTCATTGTGGTGTGTTTGGTTCTGACACCCTTTCTTCTCATTGTGTCTTGACGGGTGAATCCATTGGCTTCTCCCGGCCCGGTGTAATTGATAGTTGGGCCTTGTAAAATTACTCCCACTTCCCTAGCGGGTCATTGGGGCATCCAGGGTTGCTTTATAGCGTCAATCCCTACTGGCATATTGTGCCTAATAATCACCATATGGAGGCATCTCAGGATAATGTGACCGGGGTCCCCTTGGGACAAGACCGGCTGTGTATAGCGTTTAGACAGCCTCATGCTGACGCTGACAAGGCATGGGTCTGCGTACCCTGTGCTGACCAAGCGCTGGCTTTGCAATCTGGCCTGCCAGTGGCTGCACCTCGTTTCATTACTCCCCCCAGCTTAAATATCTCTCCTGTTGAGTTGCATACTTGTGGGGATTCTCAGCCTGATGTGTCTTCTAGACTGCCTACTGCTGAACAGATTATTGCGAGGTCTTTAGCGCGTAAGGGCCCTGGTAAGAAGTGGCACTTGACGCCTTATGTTACTGTTTTCCCTATGGGATCTCAGGAGTTTATGAATCTGTGTGGCTGTACCCCTTCTGATGAAGGAGAGCTCTTTTCTGACTCAGGCTCATCTGATGAGAGACCAAGGGGTCATGACGATTCTGGCTCTGACCCCTGGGCCCCAGATGACACTGACAGATTATTGACCCAGATCTTTGAGGTTCTGTCTATCTCTCTCCCTGGTGAGGCTCCCAGGCAAAAAGGGGAGCGTTTCCATACAGCAACATCACGTTTGGAATTTCTAGAGCAGGCACATTGCCATACCCTTGTGCTCAAGGAATTGGAGTGCCCCAGTAAACTTCCCGGGGTTCCAAGGGATTGGGATAGGAAGTATCCTTTTCCCCCTGAGGTGGTTAAATGTTGGTCATCCCCGCCCCTCCCCCCCCCCCGAGGTGGATGTCCCGATCCTAGGGCTATCTAACACCCCTGTCATGCATTCCCCTGATTCTACTACCCTGCGGGATGCTGAGGACCGGCGCATTGATCTGCTGGCCTCCCACGCCTTTGCATGTGCGGGGACGGCGCTGCGCTTGGTCTGTGCCTCTGCCATTACTGCTGTGGCCACTAGAACCCTTATCAGAAAAATGCTTGATAGTGCCCCTGATGATCTCCCTTGTGAGGTGTTTAATGCACTCTTCAGTTGTGATGTTTTTGTAAATTTTGTCCTATTAGCATTGGATGACACCATCAGAATGTGTGCAAGAACTTCTGCCCTCGCTTGGTTTGGCTGCGACAGTGGGGTGCTGACAATGCTGCGAAGAAGGCCCTCACTGGGCTTCCTTTTAAGGGGCTACGCCTGTTTGGGGCCCGTCTAGACCTGTTTGCTAAGAGAGGTAAGTTACCCCAGCGCAAACGGCTGTCTCGGCCCCTTCGGGGCCAGGGCCCCCCTTCGCCCCCCTACCATGGTGTTAAACAAGAAACAGGGGTGTCCTTCGCGGGGGCTCGCGCAGATTCCTGTCACAGGAGCAGAAGACAACGTCCTGGCCCCCCCGGGGGGGCTAAGCCCAAATCCTCTCCCAAGTCCCCTCAGGCATGATGGGGCGCCCTCGCCCGTCAGGGTGAGGGGACGGCTGCTGCACTTTGCTCAAGTATGGAGGCATCACGCCTCAGACCGGTAGATTCAGGAGGTAGTGTCCTCCGGCTACAAGATAGAGTTTGCTGTGCGGCCTCCCCCAAGATTATCAGGTCCCGGATGCTCCTGGTCCCTGCCTCTGCTCAGGTGCAGGCCGTGCTGGGGGGCATTTGCAGATTTCCCTTAAAAGACAGAGGCAAGGGACTCTACACCAACCTTTTCACAGTTCCCAAAAAAGATGGGTCAGTCAGGCCCAATCTGGAATTACAGATCTTCAGCAAAATTGTCAAGAACAGGCATTTTTTCGGCTGGAAACCCTGCGCTCGGCCATCAGCTCCTTGCGCCCCGGGGGTTTCATGAGGTCTGTGGATATCAAAGATGCTTACCTTCACATCCCTGTGTTTTCAGGACACCAAGGTTCTTCAGATTCGCGTTGGAAGATCAACACTGCCAATTTGTGGCCTTTGCCATCTGGCCTCTCTTCAGCTCCCAGCGTGCTCACCAAGGTGCTGGCGGGGGTGATGTCTCTGATGAGGCCAAGGGGCATCCACGTGCTGCCCTACCTGGACATCCTCATCACTTCCCAGTCTCTACATCAGGCAGAGTTGGATACTCAGCTGGTGGTGCCCATTCTGGAGTCATTTGGATGGGTGATCAACCACCCCAAGTCCTCACTGTCCCCTTCCTTGGTAACTCCATTGCTAGGAATGAATCTGGATACAGTTCAGGCAAGGATCTTCCTTCCTCAGCAGAAGGTGGACAATCTGCTTGCACAGGCTCAGTCCCTCCTAGCTTGTCCCCATCCCTCCACCAGGCAGGGGATGCAGCTGGTGGGCCTGATGGTGGCGTGCTTCGAAGCGGTCCCTTATGCTCAGTTCCACTTGGGGCTTCTGCAACTTCTCCTATTGTCTGTATGGGACATGGACCCAGCATCCCTGGACAGGGTCTGTGTGCTTTCCCCCCTGGTAAGGAGGTCCCTCTTGTGGTGGATGGACTCAAGGAACCTGTTGGGGGGCAGATCCTTTCTTGCCCCTTCCTGGGAGACGGTCACCACGGATGCCAGTTTATCAGGTTGGGGGGAGGGTTTCTGGAAGTCCCTGCGGTTACAAGGGAGGTGGGGCCCTCAGGAGGCCCACACACCTATCAATGTCTTGAAGCTGTGAGCGATCAGGTTAGTTCTGGCTCGCTTGACTACTCATCTTCAGTGCCTGCCTGTTCCGGGGCGCTCGGACAACCTGACGGCAGTTGCCTACATCAATCATCAGGGAGGGACCCGGAGCAAGAGGGCTCTCCAGGAAGTGTCTCTGATTCTGACCTGGGTGGAGGCCAATGTTCTCTGCATATCAGCGGTATACATTCTGGGGGTCCCCTCTGCAACAGGGTGTTCCAATCTCTGTGTCACCGTTGGGGCCAACCAGATGTGGATCTGTTTGCGTCCCGTCACAATCACAAGCTCCCGGCCTTTGTCTCCCTGTCCCAGGATCCTCTGGCTGTGACCACGGATGCCTTAGTAATGTCATGGCAGGTCATTCAGTTCCTGTATGTCTTTCCTCCGTTCCCCCTGCTGAGCAGGGTTCTGTGCAAGATTGCTCTGGAGGGGGTGCCAGCAATTCCGGTGGCCCCCAGGTGGCCAAGAAGAGTGTGGTTCACAGACGTGGTGCAGATGGCAGTAGACCAGTACGTTCTGCCAGGGGTGCCAGATCTGTTCACTCAGGGCCCCTTACACCATCCCAGTTTGCAAACTCTGGCTTTGACGACCTGGCTGCTGAAACCTCCATCTTGATGGAGAAAGGCTTGTCTGCCTCGGTGGTTGATACCATGGTGCAGGCTAGGAAGAAAACTTCTTCTTCCATCTATTACAGGGTTTGGCGTACCTACTTTGACTGGTGTGAGTCTAGGTCTGCCCTGTCGGGTGTTTTCAGTCCCCAGGGTTCTGGAGTTCTTACAGCATGGGTTGGAGTCAGGACTCCAACTCAGTACTCTGCAGGGTCAGGCTTCTGCCCTGTCTGTTTTCTTTCAGAAGTCTTTTGCTCAGCATTCTCTGATTTAGACCTTTTTTCCAGGGGGTCGCTCATGTGCCACGTAAACCTGTGGTCCCTGTTTGGGATTTGAACTTGGTTTTGTCTGATTTGCAGGGTGCTCCCTTTGAACCTATGCAGGATTCTGCTCTGGCTGTTTTTACCTTCAGGGTTGTTTTTCTGGTAGCCATTGCTTCGGTCAGGCGTGTGTCTGAGTTGGCGGCTTTTTCTATTCAGCTCCCATACCTTGGGAGACACCAGGACAACGTGGTGTTCCGCGTTAAGCCAGATTTTCTGCCTAGGGTAGTGTCTGCCTTTCATTGAATCAAGATATTGTTCTTCCTTCTTTGTGCCCTAATCCTAGCTACGCTAAGGAGAGGGTTTTGCATTCCTTGGATGTGGTCAGGTGTTTGAAGTATTACCTGGTGGTCACTGCGTCCTTCAGGAAAACTGATGCTCTTTTTTTGTGGTCCCTTCTGGGCCCAGGATGGGTTTGGCTCATGCCAAGTCTACTATTAGCAAATGGATCCGTCTGGCCGTGATTCAGGCCTTTTCTGCTAAGGGGAGGAGTCCTCCCTTCGCCTTACTGCTCATTCTACTCGTGCTATTGGTACCTCTTGGGCCTTCCAGCACCAGGCTTCTGTTGAACAAGTTTTGTTCATACCTTTTCAAAGTTTTACAAGGTTGATGTTAAGGTCTCAGCTGATGCTGTTTTTGGCCGCAAGGTTTTGCAGGCGGCAGTGGTTTAAACTGTCTGCTGTTACCTTTTTTATTGGGGATCCCACCCTACTTTATGGACACTGCTATTGGATGTCCCAAGTGTAAGTAATCTATCTGGAGCAGGACGTACTGTATACTAAGAATAATACAATTCTGTGACGTACTCACCACAAGTATACAGTACGTCCTGCTCCACCCCACCCTGGTTTTTGCATTGTTCTGGATCCCCTGTATGGTGATTGTTATCATTGTTATAAGTTACCAGTTTTTGGGTGGTTAAATTCTCCCGGCTTCTTGTTCACTGCTTTTCAATGCTGGGGATTTGTGGGTGGTCCCCGGGTATTTGAAGGGCCGGGAGGAGCCTATTTTTACATGTCTCTGCAGTGCAGCGCCATCTGGCGGAGGATAACCCAAGTGTAAGTAATCTATCTGGAGCAGGGCGTACTGTATACTTATAATACCAATTCTACAGGTGAGTATTTCACAGAATTTTATTTTTTGAGCTCAGCATGTAATTATCCCTCTTTAACTGTAAAATCTCTGCTTCTTGTCTATTCTGAGCTATAATGATAGCCCCCATTTTCTGGTCCAGAATGGAAAGTTTGCAGGATATCTTCAATCTCCCTTGTCAAATGCTCTATAATGATCTGAGTGTTGTAAGTAAGGGCTGTCTGCAACATATGCTCGATTCTAGGGAGAAAATCAGTGCTCACCTGATCTTGTGTCGAAGGTCCTGCCAAGGCTGTGGCTTCCCTCTCACTCTCGAGGAAAGAGGCCTCACTGTCCTCCACCTCTTGCAGCTCCGCCGCCGACAGGCCTTCTGCCATCTTGCTGCCCGACTCCGCTTTGACAGCCGCCTCCCGCAGCTCGCGCTGTCACACCGTCTCACCGCAGTTGATCTCGCTGCCGCTCGCTGGTTCCCCGACTCTGTTCCCGCGGTTCCGCAGATAAGTTGTGTGTCAGCCGCCGCTCAAACGCCCCAAACTTGTTCGGAGGGCACGGAGCACAACTAGGACACCGCCATCAGTTGTCCGCGCACATGTGCACCATTTTCATATTTTCTAATGAAATGGAAACCTCTTTCTGATATGTGTTCATAATATTTCTTATTTATATTATGAATAAAATATGGCTATATGATTTTCTCAAATCATTGCATTCTTTAAAATTTACCCAGCATTCCAACTTTTTGGTAATCGAGGTGTTGTGTGTGTATATATGTATGTGTGTGTATATATATATATATATATATATATATAATGTATGGTTGTCTCTACAGCATATTGCTGTGTACAGATACTGGGACTCATAGGCCTCGATTCAGTAAAAGTTGAAAAAAATCTTGGTAGTAAAGAAATCACATTGGGAGAAATAGGCATAAGAATTTTATTGTTGCTGAAATACTAGCTAGGAAGTCAATGAAAGTCAATATATATAGAGCTTGGTAGACATGTTTGTACTCTGTTATGTTGTGCCGGGAGAGAGTAACCCTCATTTCCCTCCACATAAAATATTAATCAAAGAGAACCAAGTTGGTGTCATAGCATAGCATATACTATATTATGTGCTTCCTTTACTGATGATATAACTAAATGTTGGAAATTGCTAATAATTTGTATTTATTTTCTTCCAGGTGCACCATTGCCTGGTCCTATAACCCCAAACTCCGTTTTGGAAAGACAACAGAAGCTCCACAATGCAAAGGCGACAAAGAGGGGCAAATATTGGACTTATGCTGTTGCTTGTCCAGATGTACCAGTTTGGATTTGACAATATTGCGCCAGTGACTTTAGCACTGCTTGGGTTAAATATTTTTCTCTTTCTAAGCCCCATAAAGCCCCTGCTGTACACTTGCATTAGTGTGTATAGCGGTTACTACCAACGCGACTGGCAGCGATTTCTTCTCTCACCTTTTCACCATGTTGATGACTGGCATCTGTATTTTAACATGGTGTCCCTCTTATGGAAAGGAACAAAGCTGGAGAGGAGACTGGGGAGCATTCCTTTTGCCGTCATAATCATTGTCTTCTCACAACTGATTGGCGTTGTGTACATTGGGTTGCAGCTGATGTTGGCAGAATGGACGGATGACTCCTCCTATGAGATGCAGTGCGCTGTTGGATTCTCTGGTATTTATATTGATGCGTAACACCTATTTTATATTCTTCTTTATCTTCCTTTATGGTGGTCTGCTTAGGTGGTCAGAAGTGTGTAGAGAAACCCTGACAATCACTTTATAATATACTTTTAGTAGCCACCTGCATTGCATTGTGGGATGTAGAAAAAGGACATTTCTTGGTTTAACAAAGCTTTCAATAACAATCACAAAGATTTTCTTAATTTTGCTGAGATTAATTCCATGTTAATGTCTGGGCCCAAAAAAACAACTACTTACCTGACCACCTGTGAGCTTAATCCCTCAAATTCCTGCAGGCTAAAGCAATCCTGTTTCAGAGCTATCAGCTGGCCCCATGAGAATGTTAGCATAGTATATTGACGGCAGACACGCACGTGGTGCTCCCTCGCTGCCAATCAATGAGCGAGACTGCTCCCTTATAACTAGAAGCAGAGACACACACTAGAGAACTTACTGACGGCACTGGAGCTGGCAGCAGAGAAACAGGTTTGCTTCGGTATGTAGGAACAGAAAAAGTACAATTGACTCTGCTTTACTTTTATTAACAATTATCAGTAAACTATTCATTGGCAAATATCAAGCTTTCTTAGCCCTATCTAACTGTTCTCAAGAATAAGGTAGTGTCACAACAGTGATTCTCAACCAGTGGCTCGCAAGCACATGTGGCTCGTGGCCCCCTTCTGTGTTCCTCGCGGGCTCCTTGGAAACTGGAAAACTCCTTGGAAATGTGTGATATGCTGAGTGCCACGTAAACTGAGCTCAGCGCTCAAAGAACTCACGGAACTGCAGTCCGGGTGGGGGAGACACAGCACAGCTCTACAGAATCCAGACTAGTTTGCATGTACTCATACATTACATCAGGGCTGGTTCCATGTTTATGTGGGCCCTTGGGCGGCATGGTCTCAATGGGCCCCCTTTGTGGTGATGAGTCACATCACTGAGGAACATCCCAAATCTGGATACACCCTAGGGATCATGCTATTTGGACCAAAACTTTTTTTTTGTTTTGTCTTTTTTTTTGGTCTACTTTGAAGCACACCAAACTCCTTTAAACCTGACCTCTGAGTCTAACCAAATCTAGATTCTCATGATTTTTGATGCCCCTGTGTTTGAACCCCCCCCCCCCTTCGTTCTTTACTTTCCTCGAACTGGCGAATGCACTGTGGGATCGCCAGTATGAGTTAACGGCCAAACCAGGGGGGATCAGGTAGGAGGCCCCTTCTTCTCTTCCCAACGGGGACAGCACAGGCAGCAGCGGAACCTTATTGCTGCATGTTGCCCCTGCCCAGTGCCTTCCTAGTTCGTGCCACCGGTCAAGTGCCATCGCACAGCCCAAAGGCCAGCCCTGTCAGTGGGCCTCCCTGGAGGCCGGGGGCCCTCGGCTAGATAGAAAAGAGGGCAGAGCCATGAACATCTCTGAGCTTGCTCCTCTGCTGCCCACAGCTTGTGTTCAGGAGACACTGGAGGCTGGCCTCAGCACCTCATGTGTTTCTGGCTGGCAGGAGCTGGATTTCTTTTGCACCTACAATAGGAGCTGTCTACAAAGAGGAGCTGCAATGTGACAGAGTGTGGTATGTCTTTGAACCATTGTTCTGGTGCAAAGGGATTTTTGGGGTATTTTTCCTATACAGAATTAACAGCAGGGTACTGCAGGTACCCAAATCTGCTCAGTGTTCCAGATTTGCTTTCCAATTCTCTGCAAGGAAGAATCGGGGACCACAGGGATCCGAACCTAACCCCTCCTGCCACCTGAGCTCAAGAAGTAGGGGTTAGAGTCCCTGCATACCAGGACTCTTCCTGGCACCAGGGGCGTAGCTAGGGGGAGCGGGGGAGCACTTGCCCTGGGTGCAGCACATCAGGGGGGTGCCAAAGGGGGACCTGAGAACAGGTGGGGGGGCGCCATTTCAAATCTTTACACCGGGTTCCAGAAAGTCTAGCTACTCCTCTTCTTGGCTTAAAGTTTAAAAGCAAATATTTCTGCTTTCAAGGGGGCCAACACCTGGGATTTTGATTCTCCTGGGTGCTTTTCCACTTCCGCTATGTGTTTTCGAATGTTGCGAATGACTGTAAAAACTCACCGTCTAGTAATCCCATGACCCAGTCAGTACTCGCAATCCATTCATACCTTCCTTAGTGGACCTGATGTAGGTTCTGATGTCAGATTGGCCAGGAAAGCCACCACCACTAGCTGCACCTGTGCCAGCCATTCAGAAATGCCTTGTGTGAGTATGCACCTCACCTAAAAGTATATCGGGAATATGACCCGAGACGGCGAGAACACCCTCTACATCAGTATAAATGGCGAATGCGGGGGTTTACAAAGTGGAGCATCCCAAATCAGGGTTTTTTTTTATAGACTACAGGGAGGCAATTTTTCATTTTAAGAAGGCCTGGAACTCGCAGCTGGATGTCTACATGTTTTCTGCTAGTAGTTACGGTACATTGGCCATGGGAATGCTTTTTAGGCATCTTCCTGTGTTTGATTGGCTGGAGGTGTGTGCACATAGTGTTGCAGCACTTTTCCTGTTCTGTATTGTTTATCTGGTTTCTATAGTCTCTTTGCACTGAATGTGTCTCACAACAGGCTCCTGGTGCTGAATGTGGCTCTCAGGGTATAAAAAAGGTTGGGGACGACTGCTTTAAAACAAGGTTACACATCATAAGAACCCAATAATACTGTCCTTTCTTTGTCCCTAATCTCCACAACATGGTCAGGGCTGTCAGTAGAGCTGGTTTAAGTTTGGTGGAGGCCCCTGGACACGAAATCTGGTGGATCTGGTGGAGGCCCCATATAAAGTATTTTTTTTACATTTAATATAATAGTCCAGCCAATTAACTGATTGGTGGTTGTCGGGCACCTGCCTACTTACTGTATATCAGATTGAGTCCCTTGCACCACCCTTGTGTGTGTACGTGCTGCTCAGGAACTCCTGCTTTGCCATTCAGGATGGGGGGTAGTGTAGTCGCCCAGCTGGTCCAGCAGACACAGTAGTTCCCTGCATTGAGCTGCCAGAGGCTGTGCTTAGTGACTTATGTGCAGTGATTGCCGCCGATTGCCACCTCTGCACCCACCCATCATTGTAGCGTTGCTGATGGCGGCTTTGCTGCTCTAGTTGCTGCATCCTGTCCTGTGGTGGCTTTGGCTGCAGGTTTGCAAAGACAAAAAAATGCTTTTCCAGCCCCCCCCCCCCCCCCACACACACACACTGCCGCCGATAGCTTTGTTGCTGGTCCCTCAGCCCGTCAGGCTGAAGACTAAAAAGCCTCCTGGACCAGACCATAACCCAAAGGTTGGTGGAGGCCCCCTTTGCAGGGCAAGTGGTGGAGTCCCTGGGGCGCCCCTCTCATAATCCAGCCCTGACTGTCAGGCGAGTGTCCGGCACTGTAAATGGGTAAGACAGATGACAAAGGCCTAATTTTGCAACGACAAGGATCCATCCTTGGTCTTGATAAATTTATTGAGCATTATAGTATTACCCTGAACTTGCAAATCCAGCTAAAACTTTACTAAACAAGGTTTTCCTGCCTTCTGTGTGATTCTTTCTGCATTTCTAAAACTACAGCTTTGGTTGCAACCATGAAAACCTTTTTTTTAGCTTAATTTGGGGCCCTATATTTTAATGAATACATTTGTAATGTTACAATGACATTTAAGTATTCTCTGGTTTGGCATCTCTAGATTTCTCCTTCTGGCACTGCTTTAGACAAACTGAATTGTCAGGAGTTGTATAGCCCAAGGGGAAGAGCATTCTTAACCTAGCGTCATGTCTGTTTCTTGATTGACAGGACTTTAAAGGGAACAAGGCACTTAAAGTGGAACAAAACCCTGGTTGAACAAACTGAATTGTCAGGAGTGCTGTAGCCCAAGGGGAAAAGCATTCTGGTCCTAGCATCATGATTCCAGATGGAAAGGACTATACCCCAATGAAATCCCAAATAAACTTTGCAAGAAAAGATTATTGCAAAGTGGAAGTTATTTTTAGATAAAAATAAAATTCTGTGATACAGTACGTCCTGCTCCAGATAAGAATCATTACACTTGGGCATTACTCCGCCAGATGTCGCTGGACTGCAGAGACAGCGAAATTGGCTCCTCCCGGCCCCTCAAATACCCGGGACCTCCCACAAATCTCCAGCATTGAAAAGCAGTTAACGAGAAGCTGGGAGAATTAAAACAGAACCAACCAGCAACTATAACAATGATAACAAAAACCATACAGGGGATCCAGGATAATGCAAAACCAAGGGTGGGGTGGAGCAGGATGTACTGTATACTCATAATAACAATTCTACAGGTGAGTAATCACAGAATTGTATTATTCTTAGTATACAGTACGTCCTGCTCCAGATAAGAATCATTACACTTGGGACATCTTCCCCTTAGCAGAGTAGGCAAAAAATCTGTCTTGAAGCGAAACACCACCTTGTCCTGGTGTCTCTCAAAGTAGGGGGGCTGGATGGAAAGCGCCGCCAACTCGGACACACGCATAACAGAGGTGATAGCCACCAAAAAGACAACCTTGAGATTAAGAATGGCCAGAGCAGCCTCCTGCACAGGTTCAAAACAGTATGAAACAATTTCCCTGCTGCCTGGGGGCCGCAGTCGGGGGAGAGATAGACAGTACCTCAAAAATCTGAGCCAACAGCCTATCAGTATCATCTGGGGCCCAGGGGTCAGAGCCAGAATCATCATGACCCCTGGGCCTCTCATCAGATGACTCAGAGTCAGAGAATAACTCCCCTTCTTCCAAAGAGGTATAGCCAGACAGTTCCAAAAACTCATCAGCCTTACGCGCCAAGGTATTAGCAAGCAATTTCTCAACACTAGCCAGTCTGGAAGACACATCAGGCTGAGAATCCCCACTGGTATGCAACCCAATGGGAGTCAAATTTAAGCTTGGGGGATTAGGCGAAGCCATACGAGGCGCAGGCAGCCACTGGTAAACCAGGCTGCAGCACAAGCACCTACTGGGCACAAGGTACACAGACCTGTACATTGTCAGCACTAGTAGGGGACACCCCACAAGCTACATACACCCGGGCTTGTCCCGAAGGAACCCTGAGCACATTATCCTGAGATGCCTCCATATGGTGATTATAGCGGCACAATAGGCCGATAGGGATTCACGCTATAAAAGCAACCCGGGATGCCCCAATAGCCCGCTAGGGAAGTGGGAGTAATTTACATACTAGGCCTCACAAGTTTAATAACTAAATAGAGGGAGTAGGGCCGGGAGAAACCAATGGAGGTCGGCCCGTCTGAAAGACATACGCGAAGAGAACCCCGTAAGTGACATGTATAATGACATAGGGTAATAAAAACCACCCGCAAGGGCACTCACGGACCGCGGTAGGTAGACGCCAGTCACGCAGCAGCCGAATCCAGAAAAAAATGGCGCCGGGTATAGCTCGAGGGGCGGGCCGCGGAGACAGTGACGCGGAACGCACCAACTGCGGGTCCCGCCCCCCGAAGAGCACGAAGCAGCACATGTGACAAGCAGCCAATAACGGCGCACTAGCGCCTGAGGTAGCGCGGAGCACAGTGGAAGCACGCGCGCTGGCGGCACATTTAATAACGCAACCAGTGCAACCAAGTCAGCGCGGCGTCTGACACCAACCAGACAAAACATAATACAGTGAAGCACCAAGGCATATACACCCCCCCCCCCCGAGAGCTACAAGGAAGAGCGAGGGGGGACAGCGGCCACTTAACATAGGACCCACCGACAGACAGGGGCAAGGGGCAATAATGCGGGAGGGGCATCCCATAGAGGCTCACCATAAGCCTGAACCGCCTACCCTTTGGTGGGGGATTGCGGTGGAGCACCTGACAGCGGTGCTGCCTACCATCACCCGGACCAGCGCAGCCAAGGCTGGGAGGCACATTAAAGTGGATCAACACCCAGGATTTTGACTATCCTGGGTATTGGTCCACTTCCGCGGGGCACCCCGATCGTGGGTGCCCCGCTGTGTGAAACCCCCCAAAAAGCCCCGAAAACTCACCTGACCCCGCTCCCACATGACTCACTCGTCCAATCGCCTGCGACGGACAAGGAGAGGCAGCAACGGACAAGCTGAGCGCGGGCCGCCGCCGCCTCCCGCGCGTCCCTCTTACAGGACTCTTACATTCACAAACGTCCGGCGCGCCCGGCTAGAGGGACGCGCGGGAGGCGGCGGCCCGCGCATGCTCCGCTGGAACTAGGATCAGGTAGGATTTTCGGGGATCTGGGGGGTTTCACACAGCGGGGCACCCCCAATCGGGGTGTCCCGCAGTCAGGGAGCTGATCGGTCCGGGAATCTTATAGATTCCTGGGCCGATCATGGGGAGGGTGTTGGTCCACTTTAATAATGGAACGGGTGGGAATAGGCCTACAGGGCCGCAGGCTAATAGCCCCGCTCGCCTGCGAGAAGAGAGAGCCATCTTCTTGTCCTTCGCAGTCCAGACTGCAGAGAAATTCTGGGGGATTTGTGGGAGGTCCCGGATATTTGAAGGGCCGGGAGGAGCCAATTTCGCGGTCTCTGCAGTCCAACGCCATCTGGCGGAGTAATACCCAAGTGTAATGATTCTTATCTGGAGCAGGACATACTTTATACTAAGAATAAAAGACTGTCTGTTATTGGCAGTCAGAAATGTTAACCATAACCTAGATTTGCAGTGCCAGTAATATCCTTCTATGAACTTACCAGTAACCATAGATTTGAAAGTTTGGCGATTCACTCCAGGGAAGTACATGCCCTTTAAAGGGAAAGTCCACTTTCAATGGAATTTTTTAAAGTGTACATATTTGTGTGCCAAAATGATGTCCTCCCAGTGCTGAGCTGATCTAATATTTTTGTTACTTGTATTAGCAAATGTGTGGTTTGCTAAAGCTGTTTTAACTACCAGCAACCTGGCAACTGTACACCAAGTTCTACAAGAAAAGAGAAGTGAGTTCTATACACACAGTACACTGATGCTGAGCTCCCTTACCTCAGCAGCAACCATAGCAGCATTCTGTGGTACAGGGCTCACTTCTGTCTTCTTGTAAGTCTTAGTGTACAGACTTGGTACATGGCTGTCAGTAGCAACCGCAGGTAGCAATACAGGTAGGGAAAACTGTTTCCATAAAACACGTTTGCCAACCTAAAAAATATATAGATAAGCTCAGCACTTTGAGGACACCATTTTGGCAAACAAAAATATACACTTTCAAAAATGTTATTGAAAGTGGACTTTGCCTGGGTGCCCCCCACCTTCCCTTCTGCATTTGGCAGCACATAAAGCATTCAAAATTTAAGAAATGTTACCTTTCACATAGATCCCCCAGAGAACCTGAGCCCCATGATTGGCCGCTACAATCACGTGGTAGCCGGCAGCAGCCTTCCTGGTGCCAGTAACCATGTGACCGGTGGCGGCAACCATATGACCGCTCTCTAAAACGTAAGGTTGTTCGATTGTAACTGTCTGTAACTGAATGTTAGGGGTTTAAGTGTTCATATTTAAACAATATATATGTCACCATTTTTGGCTTTGTGTTTTTCTGGATATAAAGTAATTGTCTTCCTGTCTTTATACTTTTAGGAGTTCTTTTTGCCTTAAAGGTTCTGAATAATCATTACCATCCTGGAGGATCATCCAATTTATTTGGAATTCAAGTTCCCAACAAGTATGCTTGCTGGGTTGAATTAGTGGCGATTCACATCCTCTCCCCAGGGTAAGAGCCAACATGCCTTACATTTATTTGTAATAAAAATTAAAGTGTGTTGTATTGTCCCCCGGATTTGGTTTGTTTTATGGCCTTACATTAAGGGCGCTGAAGAAGCCGCATAGGTGAAACTAGTACGCCCAGGTTGAAGCACATTTTGAATTGTAAATAAATATCATATCATTGAACCTCTATCAGGTAATAATATAAGATGGTATATGTATTGTAAAGTCTGTAGTATATACTGTATATGATTATTGTTTTCACTTTGGACAGGGCCAGATTAAGTGTGGTGGAGGCCCCTGGGCACAAAATCTGGCGGAGGCCCAGATACAGTATTTTTTTTCCTTTAAAATAATAGTCCAGCCAAGTAACTGATTGGTGGTTGTCTGGCGCCCACCCACTTACTGGAACGTCAGATTGCGGCCCTTGTGCCACCCTTGTGTGGGTTCGTGCTGCTTGGGAGTTCCTACTTTGCCATTATGGGCAAGGCGGGGTGTAGTTGCCCGGCTGGTCCAAGAGAAAACAGTTTCTATCATTGAGCGGCAAGCAGCTGTGCTTCGTGGCTTATGTGCAGTGAGCGGCTACCCATTGACAGTTCTGCGTGCACCTATCGCTCTAGCGTTTCTGACGGCGACTTTGCCTCTCTGTCCTGCCATATGGTGGCTTTGGCTGCAGGTTTACAAAAGCAGAAAAAGCCAGTTGTGCCCCCAATAGCTTTGTTGCCGGCCCGTCAGACCAAAGACTGAAAAACCTCCTGGACCAGACCATAACCCAAAGGTTAGTGGAGGCCCCCTTTGTAGAGCAAGTCCTTGCATTTTTTTTGTTTTTGTGCTTTGGTGCATTGCCACTCACTGCTCCTTTTGGGAGTTTCTGTCTGTGCCTGTGCACAAATAAAAGAGACAATTGCCTATTTATTTATTTTTTTGTTTTTTTACACAAAAATATTTAAAAAAACAGTAGAAAAATTACAAACAAGACATTTCATGTTAAAGCCTAAACTCTGCTGCAAAATATATATCTATAATTTTCCTGGAAATTCCGGCAAAAAGCATGGTTAAACATGGCGCAGAATGGGGAAAAATGACCTGTCAACAGAGGGTGACAAAACTTCAAGTAGGCTGGCAATTAAAAGGGTTAATAGTACCTATGCATGATGGTTATTGTTCTGCTCGGGGAACCTTTCTATTTCAGATTTAGCTTGTTTTTTCTTGTTTGCATATTTATATTTTAGGAAATCATGTTATTTATTCAGTTTTTTTATTTTAATTTTTTTAGGGAAACCCTGTGCAACCTAAGCATTCTTTGAGGGATTACTTCCCAGAAAGGAGAGCCTACTACAACAAGCTGGGTATTCTTAGAAAGCTTAACATGTGTACTTTCAGGGAATATATGGTTTATCGGGGATATTCCAAATGTAAAGGGTTGTTTTGGTTGAAAAATTGCAAGGTGCGCACTTTGTCTGCAGAGCTGAAATTTTCAAGTAAAATTACTGTTATGCGCACGCTTTAATTTGTGGTGTTTGCCAACTCTTCCCTTGACAGTACCTATGCATGTTGGGTATCGTTCTGTTCGGGGCATGTTGCTTTTTGAGATTTTACTTGTTATTCTTAGTATACAGTACGTCCTGCTCCAAATCTAATACTTACAGTTGGGATATACTCCGCCAGATGGCGCTGGACTGCAGAGACATCGAAAATAGGCTCCTCCCGGCCCCTCATATACCCAGGGACCTCCCACAAATCCCCAGAATTTCTCTGCAGTTTGGCTGCGAAGGAAGAGAAATGGCTCTCTACTCGCAGGTGAGTGGGGTTATTAACCTGCGGCCCTGTAGGACTATTCCCACCCGTTCCACTAGTAATATGCCTCCCAGCCTTGGCTGCGCTGGTCGGGTGAAGGTAGGCAGCACCGCCGTTGGTGCTTAAGAGCGCTACTCCACCGCAATTCCCCACCAAAGGGTAGGCGGTTCAGGCTTATGGTGAGCCTCTATGGGATGCCCCTCCTGCACTATTGCCCCTGCCTATCGGTGGGCCCTATTTAAGTGGCCGCCGTTCTCCCTCATCCTCCTTGTAGTCTTCGGGGGAAAAGAGGGGGGGGGTGTATGTGTATAGATATGTATGTTATGCAGTCTTTGATTTCACTTTTCACATGTCTTTATTCTTGTGTCAGCCGCCGCGATGACTTGTGTTTATTGCTTTTAAATTTACCGCCGCACGCTGACTTTGTTCCGCGCTTGGCGGCGGCATTACCTCAGGCGCTGGTGCGCCATCATTGGCTGTTGGCCTTCTGGCTTCGCGCTCTTCGGGGGGGGCGGGGCCCGTCTTTGGCGCGTTCTGCGTCATCGCTATTACTGACCCGCCCCTCGAGGTATACCAACGCCATCTTTTCTGACTTGGTTGACCTATCCGCGACGGACGCCTACCTACCGCGGCCCGTAAGTGCCCTTGCGGGCGACTCTATCTGCTTCACTTTTGTTACGTTGTACTTACGGTCTTGTCTGCTTATGTCTTTCAGGCGGGACGAACCCGGCCCTATTTTTAGTATATTACTTGTAGGCCTTGTAAAAATTATACTCCCACGTCCCTAGCGGGTTATTGGGGCATCAAGGGTTGCTATATAGCGTTATTCCCTATCGGCTTATAGCGCCGCTATAATCACCATATGGAGGTATCCCAGGATAATGTTACCGGGGTCCCTTCGGGACAAGACCGGCTGTGTGTAGCGTGTGGGCAGCCTCATGCTGACGCTGACAAGGCGCGGGTCTGTGTACCCTGCGCTGAGCAGGTGCTTGCATTGCAATCTGGCCTGCCAGTGGCTGCACCTCGTTTCACTTCACTTACTCCCCCAAGATTAAATCTCACTCCTGCTGAGTTGCATACCAGTGGGGATTCTCAGCCTGATGTGTCTTCTAGACTGGCTACTGTTGAACAGATTATTGTGAAGTCTTTAGCACGTAAGGCCCCTGCTAAGAAGCGGCACTTGACGCCTAATGTTACTGTTTTCCCTATGGGAACTGAGGAGTTTTGGAATCTGTGTGGCTATACCCCGTCTGATGGAGGGGAGCTCTTTTCTGATTCAGGCTCATCTGATGAGAGACCAAGGGGTCATGACGATTCTGGCTCTGACCCCTGGGCCCCGGATGACACTGACAGATTATTGACCCAGATTTTTGAGGTTCTGTCTATCTCTCTCCCTGTTGAGGCTCCCAGGCAAAGAGAGGAGCTTTTCCATACAGCAAGATCACGTTTGGAATTTCCAGAGCAGGCACATTTCCATAACCTTGTGCTCAAGGAATGGGAGCGCCCCAGTAAACTTCCCGGGGTTCCAAAGAGTTGGGATAGGAAGTATCCCTTTCCTGCTGAGGTAGTTAAATGTTGGTCACCCCCCCCCCTGAGGTGGATGCCCCGATCCTAGGGCTATCTAACACCTCTGTCATGCATTCCTCTGATTCTACTACCCTGCGGGATGCCGAAGACCGGCATATTGATCAGCTGGCATCCCACGCCTTTGCATGTGTGGGGACGGCGCTGCACCCGGTCTGTGCCTCTGCCATTACTGCTGTGGCCACTAGAACCCTTATCAGAAATATGCTCGATAGTGCCCCTGATGATTTGCCTTGTGAGGTGCTTAATGCACTCTCCAGTTGTGATGTTTTTGTAAATTTTGTCCTATCAGCATTGGATGACACCAAAAGAATGTGTGCCAGAACTTCTGCCCTCGTGGTGGCTATACGCCGCTCGGTTTGGCTGCGCCAGTGGGCTGCTGACAACGCTGCCAAGAGGGCCCTCATTGGTTTTCCCTTTAAAGGACTGCGTCTGTTTGGAGACCGCCTGGACCTTTTTGCTAAGAGAGGCAGGTTAACCCAGCGCAGGCGGCAACCTCGGCCCTTTAGGGGTCAGGGTTCCTTCTCCTCCCCTTACCGCGGTGCAAGACAGGGAAGGGGGGTGTCCTTCCCTGGGGCCCGGGGAGATTCCTGAGGTAGAGGCAGAGGACGTGGACGTCCTGGCTCCTCCTGGGGTCCCAAAGCTAAATCCTCTCCCAAGCCCCCTCAGGCATGATGGGGCGCCCTCACCCATTCGGGTGGGGGGACGGCTGCAGCACTTCGCTCACGTCTGGAGGCTTCATGTCTCAGACCGGTGGATTCAGGAGGTAGTGTCCTCCGGTTACAAGTTGGAGTTTGCTGCCGTTCCCCCTTCAAGATTCATCAGATCCTGGATTCCTCAGGACCCTGTGTCCGCTCAGGAGCTAGTGCAAGCAGTGCAAGGCCTCCTGGAGCTGGGGGTCATCTGCCAGGTCCCTTTAAGAGAAAAAGGCAAGGGCTTTTATTCCAACCTATTCACAGTACCCAAAAAGGATGGTTCTGTCAGGCCCATCCTGGACTTGAAGATTCTCAACAAGTTTGTCAGGGGCAGGCGCTTTCGCATGGAGACTTTGCTCTCTGCCATCAGTTCCCTGCACCAGGGGGATTTCATGACTTCTGTGGACATCAAAGATGCTTACCTTCATATTCCTGTGGACATCAAAGATGCTTACCTTCATATTCCTGTGTTCCCAGGTCATCAAAGGTTCCTCGGGTTCGCTCTGATGGATCAACACTACCAATTTGTGGCCTTGCCCTTCGGCCTCACTTCAGCTCCCAGGGTGTTCACCAAGGTACTGGCTGGCGTGATGTCTCTGCTCAGATGTCAGGACGTCCGCGTGCTTCCCTATCTGGACGACATCCTCATCACCTCCCAGTCTCTACATCAGGCAGAGTTGGATACTCAGCTGGTGGTGTCCACTCTGGAGTCATTTGGATGGGTGATCAACCACCCCAAGTCCTCACTGTCCCCTTCCTTGGTAATTCCATTCCTAGGAATGAATCTGGATACAGTTCAGGCAAGGATCTTCCTTCCTCAGCAATCTGATTGCACAGGCTCAGTCCCTCCTAGCTTGCCCTCATCCCTCCATCAGGCAGGGGATGCAGCTGGTGGGCCTGATGGTGGCGTGCTTCGAGGTGGTCCCTTATGCTCAGTTCCACTTGAGGCCTCTGCAACTTCACCTTTTGTCTGTATGGGACAAGGACCCAGTGTCCCTGGACAGGGTCTCTGTGCTCTCCCCCCTGGTCAGGAGGTCCCTCTTGTGGTGGATGGACTCAAGGAACCTGTTGGGGGGCAGATCCTTTCTTGCCCCTTCCTGGGAGACGGTCACCACGGATGCCAGTCTGTGAGGTTGGGGGGGTTTCTGGAAGTCCCTGTGGTTCCAGGGGAGGTGGGGCCCTCAGGAGGCCCACACTCCTATCAATGTCTTGGAGCTGCGAGCAATCAGGTTAGTTCTGGCTCGCTTGACTACTCATCTTCAGGGCCTGCCTGTTCAGGTGCGCTCGGACAACCAGACGGCAGTTGCCTACATCAATCATCAGGGAGGGACCCGGAGCAAGAGGGCCCTCCAGGAAGTGTCTCTGATCCTGACTTCGGCGGAGGCCAATGTCCCCTGCATTTCAGCTGTGTACATCCCGGGGGTGGAAAATCACCTGACGGACTCTCTGAGCAGGGGGACCTCTCGCCAGGGAGAATGGTCCCTATGCAGCAGGGTGTTTCAATCTCTGTGTCACCGTTGGGGCCAACCAGATGTGGATCTGTTTGCGTCCCACCACAATCACAAGCTTCCAGCTTTTGTCTCTCTGTCCTCGTCTGGCTCTGACCTCGGATGCGCTAGCAATGTCATGTAAGGACTTTCAGTTCCTGTATGTCTTCCCCCCCCCAATTCCCCTGCTGGGCAGGGTTCTGCGCAAGATTGCTCTGGAGGGGGTGCCAGCAATTCTGGTGGCCCCTAGGTGGCCAAGAAGTGTGTGGTTCGCAGACGTGGTACAGCTGGCAGTAGATCAATACGCTCTGCCCTTGGTGCCAGATCTGATCACTCAGGGCTCACTACGCCATCCCAATTTACAAACTCTGGCTTTGACGGCTTGGCTACTGAAACCTCCATCTTGATGGAGAAGGGGCTGTCTTCCTCAGTTGTGGATACTTTGATTAAAGCTAGGAAGAAGTCTTCCTCTTCCATTTATTACAGGGTTTGGCGTGACTACATTGACTGGTGTGAGTCTAAGTCTCTTCCCTGTCGTGTGTTCTCTATTCCCAGTATTCTGGAGTTCCTGCAGCATGGGTTGGAGATGGGGCTCCGACTCAGTACTCTGAAGGGTCAGGTGTCTGCCCTGGCTATTTTTTTTCCAGAAGTCCTTTGCTCAGCACCCTCTGATCAGGACTTTCTTCCAGGGTGTCACTCATGTGCGTCCCCCACGTAAACCTATGGTGCCTGTTTGGGATTTGAACTTGGTTCTGTCAGCCTTGCAGGGTGCTCCCTTTGAACCTGTGCAGGATGCTGCCTTGGCCATTCTTACGCTCAAGGTTGTGTTTCTGGTGGCTATCACTTCTGTCAGGCGTGTGTGTGAGTTGGCTGCGCTGTCCATTCAGCCCCCCTACTATGAGAGGCACCAGGACAAGGTGGTGTTTCGTTTCAAACCTGATTTTCTGCCTAAGGTAGTGTCTGCCTTTCATTTGAATCAGGATATTGTTCTTCCTTCTTTGTGGCCTAATCCTAGCAATGCTAAGGAGAGGGTTTTGCACTCTTTGGATGTGGTTAGGTGTCTGAAGTACTATCTGGTGACTACTGCACCTTTCAGGAAAACTGATGCTCTTTTTGTGGTCCCTTCTGGTCCTAGGAAGGGTTTGGCTCCTGCCAAGTCTACTATCAGCAAGTGGATTCGTCAGGCTGTGATTCAGGGAAAAATCCTCCCTTCCGCCTTACTGCTCACTCCACTCGTGCTATTGGTGCCTCTTGGGCTTTTCAGCACCAGGCTTCTGTTGAACAAGTTTGCAAGGCCGCTACTTGGTCTTATGTTCATACCTTTTCAACGTTTTACAAGGTTGATGTTAGGGCCTCAGATGATGCTGTTTTTGGCCTCAAGGCTCTGCAGGCGGCAGTGGTTTAAACTGCCTGCTGCTAATTTTTCTTGGGGATCCCACCCTACTTTATGGACACTGCGATTGGATGTCCCACGTGTAAGTATTAGATTTGGAGCAGGACGTACTGTATACTAAGAATAATACAATTCTGTGATTACTCACCTGTAGAATTGGTATTATGAGTATACAGTAAGTCCTGCTCCACCCCACCCTTGGTTTGCATTTTCTTGGATCCCCTGTATGGTGATTGTTATCATTGTTATAGTTGATAGTTTGGATTGTTTAATGCTCCCGGCTTCTCCTTAACTGCTTTTCAATACTGGGGATTTGTGGGAGGTCCCTGGGTATTTGAGGGGCCGGGAGGAGCCTATTTTCGATATCTCTGCAGTCCAGCGCCATCTGGCGGAGTATATCCCAACTGTAAGTATTAGATTTGGAGCAGGACGTACTGTATACTCATAATACCAATTCTACAGGTGAGTAATCACAGAATTGTATTTTTTTCTTGTTTGCATATAGTTTTTTTTAGGAAAATGTGGCTTGATTCTTCCTTTTTATTCTTTTTAGGGAAACTTTGTGCAACCAAAGAATACATTGGGGGATTACTTCCAGAAAACTAAGCCTAGAAAGTACGCCTAGAAAGCTTGAGGCGTGTACTTCCAGAGAATATATAGTTTGTGGGGGGTATTTCAAATATAAAGGGTTGTTTTTCTGGAAAAACTGCAAGGTGCGCATAGCGCAGTTGTATTTTATCTGAAAATCTCCTAAAGCTCTGTTTCAGTTTGGGGCAGTTTCCTGGGCAGGAAATGGTGTTTACCAATGCATATGTGGTACCGCTGTGACCGGGAGAAATTGAGATTTCGTACGCAATAAAATTTTATTGACAAACTTAAATTTTTTAAAAACAACACTACAAATTGCAAAAAATAGATTTTTTTTATTTTTTTGCACATATTTCACCAAAAAGTATTGAGAATACACTAAAAAAGGCCAAACAAGACATTTCATGTTGAAGCCCAGACTCAAAAATCACAGTTGAACATGTGTAGCGCAAAATAGCGAAACATGGTCTGGCAACAGAGGGTGATGAAAGCTGCAGGTAGGCTTGCACTTAAAGGGTTAAGTTCATTATTGGTGCATTAAACCCCAGATCAGACTGCCCATGTAGGTTTCTTTCAAATCTGGGTCTGTACATACACAATCTTATAAAATACAGTATGATCTAATACTAAAAAATCGATACAAGCATGCTAGATAGCCAGAGGAGGATCTACTATTCCAAGTATGTCACACACCCCGCTTCCAATATTCATGACATATGGGTTATAGCCAGTAGAGGGCAAACTTCTGCAGAGATGACAGGAATAAAGAAGGCCCTCCCGGTCCATAAATACCTGGGACCTCCCACACATTACCCAGTTTTCATCTCTGCAGACGGCGAGCAAGTCAGAAGATGGCTGCCTCTCTTCCTTGCAGGTAAGCCAGGTTTACACCCGGCCATTTTGTCTCTATTTCTGTCCGGACCTTGTTTGTTTTAGTCCCCATGCCTCCCAGCCTTGGCTGTAGGTCCGGGCGACGGTAGACTACACCTTTAGAGGTGTATTAGGGAGCCATGCTCCACCGTGAGACCCCAAATTTAGTGGTAGGCGGTATCCAGGTTTGGTGATCCTGGTTTGGGATGCCCTGTCCCGGTTTATCCCCTGTAGTGCAGGATTCCCCCCTTCCGGGTCTCCCTGTTCCCCTCTACTTGGGGGGGGGGGTGCTTTTCCTTCTCTCCAATACTTCTTTTAGCATGTGTGTGTGTGCGGGTATGTGCGTGCTTCTTCACTCGTCGCATGAGGTGTGTGGGCTTTTGGCCGCATGTGGAGGCCTTTTTTACATGGGGAGCTTCTATCCCTCAGGATGCTTGGAAAGGGGACGGGGCCGGGCACTCGGCGCGCATGCTGCGGCCCGCCCCCTTTGCTTATGGTGCCATTGCGGAGCCCAGCTATTTGCTGGCATCCGCGGCTTTCAGATGGGGGCGGGGCCAGGCGTGACGCGGTCCGCGCTGGCCCGCCCTTCTTCTCCCTCTCTGTCAGGAGCTCCTGGCTGGCAGGACGCAATTTATCTTCCGTGAGTGCCCTGTTGGGCCCCTCTTTTTTCTGTATATGTGCGCTGCATGTTCCTTCTAGCGCGTTGGGGCAGCCTGACAACATGTCCTTCCATATGTTAGTAACATAGTATGTAAGGCTGAATAAAGACTTTAGTCCATCCAGTTCAGCCTGTTTAACTCCTTCCAGTGGTCTAGTAGCCATAGCCGGAAATGTTATTACATGCCAGGAAGGCATCAAGGCCACTTTTGAACATTTTTAATGTATCCCTCATTACTACCTCCTCTGGCAGCGAGTTCCATAGTCTCACTGCTCTTACAGAGAAGAATCCCCTCCTATGTCGGTGGAGAAAGCACCTTTCCTCTAACCTTAGTGGATGCCCTCGGGTTATGGTTACACTCCGGGGTATAAATAGATTGTGGGACAGATCCTTGTATTGACCCCGAATATATTTATACATAGTTATTAGATCACCCCTCAATCGTCTTTTTTCTAGACTAAATAAGCCGAACTTGGACAATCTTTCCGGGTACTCTAGCCCCCGCACTCCTTTTATTAACTTTGTTGCCCTTCTTTGAACGCGCTCCAGTTCTGATATGTCCTTTTTAAGCACAGGTGCCCAGAACTGTACACAGTATTCCATATGGGGTCTGACCAGTGACTTGTACAGGGGTAAAATGATGCTCTGGTCATGAGCACCTATGCCCCTCCTGATGCACCCCATGATCCTATTTGCCTTGGCAGCAGCTGCCTGGCATTGATTACTACAGTTGAGCTTATTGTCAACTAAAACCCCTAGGTCCTTTTCCATTGTTGTTTTACCAAGTGTTTCTTTATTTAGTGTGTAATCATGACACAGATTTCTCCTTCCCATGTGCATAACCTTACATTTATCTGTGTTAAACTTCATTTGCCATTTAACTGCCCATGCTTCCAATTTATCTAAATCTGTTTGTAGTTGCCTGTTGTCCTCCTTTGTTTTAATTACTTTACTCAGCTTAGTATCATCTGCAAAGATTGTCATTTATATATATATTGAAGAGAATTGGTCCCAGAACTGACCCTTGTGGTACTCCACTAGTAACAGTGACCCAATCTGAGTGTGTACCATTGATAACCACCCTCTGCTTCCGATCATTAAGCCAATTTCCCACCCATCTGCACACGTTTTCCCCCAGTCCAAGCATTCTCATCTTTTGTACCAGCCTTTTATGTGGCACAGTATCAAATGCTTTAGAAAAGTCAAGATATATGATATCCAATGACTCCCCCTGATCCAATCTTGAACTTACCTCCTCATAAAAGCTGATCAGGTTTGTCTGGCAGGAGCGATTCCTCATAAATCCATGCTGATATGGAGTAATAAGGTCATTTTCCCCAAGGTGCTCCAGGATAGTATCCCGTAAGAAACCTTCAAACAGCTTGCCCACCACAGATGTTAAGCTTACCGGTCTGTAGTTCCCAGGTTCCCCCCTAGATCCCTTTTTGAATATTGGCACCACATTTGCCAAGCGCCGATCCATCGGAACAAACCCTGTAGTTATGGAATCCACAAATATTAGAAATAATGGCTTGTCTATTACTGTACATAACTCCCTTAAAACACAAGGATGTATGTCATCTGGTCCCGGTGATTTATCGATTTTCATCTGCTTGAGACATTGCCGGACTTCTTCCTTGGTTAGACCAGTGACATTTAATGGATGGTTTCGGTTATTCCCCTGCATTTCACTCGGCATGTCAAATTCTTTTGTGAATATAGAAGCAAAGAAGTTGTTCAGCAAATTAGCTTTCTCCTCATTTCCCTCTATAGGGGTCCCCTCCTTGCTTTTCAGGGGGCCCACACCCTCAGGTTTGTACCTTTTACGGTTTATGTAGCTAAAGAATAATTTGGGGTTAGTTTTACTCTCTTTCGCGACCAGTCTTTCTGTCTCCAGCTTAGCTGCCCTTATCTGTTGTTTACATTTTTTATTTTCTTCTTTATAGTTTTTTAACGCTTCCGCTGTCCCTTCCTGCTTTAAACGTTTAAATGCCTTTTTTTTGTTGTTTATTGCCCCCTTAACCTGTTTATTTAGCCTCATCGGTTTACATGTGTGTCTAATAGTTTTATTCCTGTAAGGTATATATCTGTCACACTGAAAATTAAGTATTCCTTTGAAAGTATCCCATTTAGCGTCCATGCTTTTGTTTTTAAGGACATTTTCCCAGTCAATGCAGTGTAGGGCATCTCTAAGTTGGTCAAACTTTGCCTTTTTGAAGTCCCGCGTTTTTGTGACTCCTTGATAAGGCACCCTAGTGACTGCTAATTGGAAATTAATGATATTATGATCACTGCTTCCAAGGTGTCCCCCAACCTGTACCTTTATTACTTTGTCTGGTACATTGGTTAGTATTAGGTCCAATATGGCTTTCCCCCTTGTTGGAGCTTGTACTTGTTGGGAAAGGTAGCCATCTTTTGTTTTAGATAAAAAACTATTACTTTTCTGCGAAACACATGTTTCAGCATCCCAGTCTATATCTGGGTAGTTAAAGTCCCCCATAATCACTACCTCATTTAGTCTAGCGGCTATATCTATTTGCCTTAGCATCATATTTTCTGGTGGTCTCTTCCGGGTACAAACTGGAGTTCGAGTACCGGCCTCCTCACAGATTCCTCAGCTCTCGGGTGCCCTCGGATCCCCGGGCTGCGCGGGGGCTCCTGTTGGCAGTACAAAATCTTCTGGACATGGAAGTCATATGCCCGGTGCCTTTCTCTGAGAGAGGCCGGGGCTTTTATTCCAACCTCTTCACGGTGCCCAAAAAGGATGGATCCATAAGACCCATTCTGGATCTGAAGCTTCTCAACAGGTTCATCAGAACCAAGAAATTCCGCATGGAGACTCTGCGCTCAGCCATCAATTCCCTTCATCAGGGGGATTTCATGACGTCCATAGACATCAAGGATGCTTACCTTCATGTACCAATCTTCCCAGCACACCTGAGATTTCTCAGGTTTGTGGTGGGAGATCAGCAGTTTGTGGCCCTCCCATTTTGGTTGACTTCAGCACCAAGGGTGTTCACCAAGGTGCTGGCGGGCATAATGGCCCTTCTCAGAGCCCAGGGCATTCGCATTGTGCTGTATTTGGACGACCTCCTCATTACAGCATCCTCCCTCAGTCAGGCGGAGCTGGACACCAGGTTGGTGGTGACGATGCTGGAGAGGTTCGGCTGGGTGATCAACCATCCCAAGTCTTCTCTCTCCCCCTCAAGGGAGATCTGGTTTCTGGGCATGAATCTGGATACCATTCGGCATGTCAAATTCTTTTGTGAATATAGAAGCAAAGAAGTTGTTCAGCAAATTAGCTTTCTCCTCATTTCCCTCTATAGGGGTCCCCTCCTTGCTTTTCAGGGGGCCCACACCCTCAGGTTTGTACCTTTTACGGTTTATGTAGCTAAAGAATAATTTGGGGTTAGTTTTACTCTCTTTCGCGACCAGTCTTTCTGTCTCCAGCTTAGCTGCCCTTATCTGTTGTTTACATTTTTTATTTTCTTCTTTATAGTTTTTTAACGCTTCCGCTGTCCCTTCCTGCTTTAAACGTTTAAATGCCTTTTTTTTGTTGTTTATTGCCCCCTTAACCTGTTTATTTAGCCTCATCGGTTTACATGTGTGTCTAATAGTTTTATTCCTGTAAGGTATATATCTGTCACACTGAAAATTAAGTATTCCTTTGAAAGTATCCCATTTAGCGTCCATGCTTTTGTTTTTAAGGACATTTTCCCAGTCAATGCAGTGTAGGGCATCTCTAAGTTGGTCAAACTTTGCCTTTTTGAAGTCCCGCGTTTTTGTGACTCCTTGATAAGGCACCCTAGTGACTGCTAATTGGAAATTAATGATATTATGATCACTGCTTCCAAGGTGTCCCCCAACCTGTACCTTTATTACTTTGTCTGGTACATTGGTTAGTATTAGGTCCAATATGGCTTTCCCCCTTGTTGGAGCTTGTACTTGTTGGGAAAGGTAGCCATCTTTTGTTTTAGATAAAAAACTATTACTTTTCTGCGAAACACATGTTTCAGCATCCCAGTCTATATCTGGGTAGTTAAAGTCCCCCATAATCACTACCTCATTTAGTCTAGCGGCTATATCTATTTGCCTTAGCATCATATTTTCTGGTGGTCTCTTCCGGGTACAAACTGGAGTTCGAGTACCGGCCTCCTCACAGATTCCTCAGCTCTCGGGTGCCCTCGGATCCCCGGGCTGCGCGGGGGCTCCTGTTGGCAGTACAAAATCTTCTGGACATGGAAGTCATATGCCCGGTGCCTTTCTCTGAGAGAGGCCGGGGCTTTTATTCCAACCTCTTCACGGTGCCCAAAAAGGATGGATCCATAAGACCCATTCTGGATCTGAAGCTTCTCAACAGGTTCATCAGAACCAAGAAATTCCGCATGGAGACTCTGCGCTCAGCCATCAATTCCCTTCATCAGGGGGATTTCATGACGTCCATAGACATCAAGGATGCTTACCTTCATGTACCAATCTTCCCAGCACACCTGAGATTTCTCAGGTTTGTGGTGGGAGATCAGCAGTTTGTGGCCCTCCCATTTTGGTTGACTTCAGCACCAAGGGTGTTCACCAAGGTGCTGGCGGGCATAATGGCCCTTCTCAGAGCCCAGGGCATTCGCATTGTGCTGTATTTGGACGACCTCCTCATTACAGCATCCTCCCTCAGTCAGGCGGAGCTGGACACCAGGTTGGTGGTGACGATGCTGGAGAGGTTCGGCTGGGTGATCAACCATCCCAAGTCTTCTCTCTCCCCCTCAAGGGAGATCTGGTTTCTGGGCATGAATCTGGATACCATTCGGACCAGGGTGTTCTTACCTCAGTCCAAGGTGCAGATGGTTCAGGATCTGATACGTCTTCTCCTGTCCAAACCTCGTCCTTCTGTCCGGCTAGGGATGAGACTGGTGGGATTGATGGTGGCTTCCTTCGAGGCAGTTCCCTTTGCTCAGTTGCACATGAGGTCGCTCCAGCTCCATCTATTGTTGGCCTGGGACAGATGTCCCCAGTCATTGGATCAGTAATTCCGGATGTCTCCCCGGGTTCGGCAGTCCCTTCAGTGGTGGCTGGAACCAAGCAATCTGATGAGGGGCAGATCTTTTCTGACCCCTTGTTGGGAGACGGTTACCACGGATGCCAGCCTGTCGGGCTGGGGAGGTTTTTGGAAGACACATCAGTTCAAGGGGCTGTGGGGTCCTCACACCCCCATCAATGTCTTGGAGCTGAGAGCTATTCGGTTGGTTCTGTCATGCTTGACGCATCACCTACGGGGTTACCGGTTCAGGTTCGACCAGACAATTGAACTGCGGTAGCTTACATCAATCACCAAGGAGGGACACTCAGCAGGAGTGCCCTCGGGGAAGTTTCTCTGATTCTTGCATGGGCGGAAAGCAATGTTCCATGCATCTCAGCAGTGTACTTTCCTGGAGTGGAAAACACAGAGGCGGACTCCCTGAGCAGGGGAACCTCTTGCCGAGGGGAATGGTCTCTCAACCACAAGGTATTCCGATCTCTCTGTCACAAGTGGGGGTTTCCGGAGGTGGATCTCTTTGCCTCACGTCACAATCACAAGCTCCCAAAGTTTGTGTGTCTGTCTCAGGATCCTCTGGCCCTGGCAGTGGACGCCATGTCTCTTGCCTGGAGGGATCTGGGGTTCCTGTACCTGTTTCCCCCCTTCTCCATGGTAGGCACGGTGGTGCGCAAGCTGGCTCTAGAGGGTGCGCCAGCAATTCTGGTGGCCCCAAGGTGGCCAAGACTGGTTTGGTTCGCAGACGTCGTAAGGCTAGATCAGTACAGGCTGCCCCTGTTTCTGGATCTGATCTCTCAAGGCCCACTACGTTACCCCAATTTACAAATGCTGGCTTTGACGGCGTGGCTGCTGAAACCTCCATCTTAAGAGAGGAAGGTTTGTCTGAGGCTGTGATTCAGACTCTTGTTAGAGCTAGGAAGAGATCTTCCTCTAACATATACTACCGGACTTGGAGGTCCTATATTGACTGGTGTGAGGCTAGGGCTTTGCCTTGCAGGGTGTTTTCGATTCCTAGGATCTTGGAGTTTCTTCAACACGGTCTGGACCTGGGGTTCCAGCTTAGTACCTTGAAAGGGCAGGTCTCTGCCCTGGCGGTCTTCTTTCAAAGGTCTTTTGCTCTGCATCCTCTGGTTAAGACCTTTTTCCAGGGGGTCACTCATGTGCGGCCCCCTATAAAGCCTTTGGTGCCCGTTTGGGATTTGAATTTGGTTCTGTCGGCCCTCCAGGGGCCTCCTTTTGAGCTGGTGCAGGATGTTGCTCTTTCTGTGCTCACTCAAAAGGTTGCCTTTTTGGTGGCTATTACCTCTGTTTGGCGTGTCTCTGAGTTGGTGGCTCTGTCCATTCAGGCCCCTTACTTTGAGAGACACCAGGACAAGGTGGTTTTTCGCTTTAAGCCAGATTTTCTTCCTAAGGTGGTTTCTGCCTTCCACCTCAATCAGGATGTAGTTCTCCCTTCCTTGTGTCCTAAGCCTAGCAATGACAAGGAGAGGGTTTTGCATTCTTTGGATGTGGTTTGTTGTGTGAAGTGGTGGCTACTTCTCCCTTTCATAAGACGGACCCCTTGTTCGTGGTGCCCTCCGGGCCTAGGAAGGGTTTGGCGCCCGCCAAGTCTACCATTAGCAAATGGATACGTCAGGCCATTGTTGGGGCCTATTCTGCCAAGGGGAAGGTTCCCCCTTTTCATATCACGGCTCATTATACTCGTGCTGTTGGGGCTTCTTGGGCTTTTCAGCACCAGGCCTCTGTTGAACAAGTTTGTAAGGCTGCTACTTGGTCTTCTGTTCATACTTTTCCCAAGTTTTATAAGGTTGATGTGCGGGCCTCAGCGGATGCTGTTTTTGGCCGCAAGGTTCTGCAAGCTGCAGTGGTTTAAATTTGTGCATTATTGCCTTTTTTGGGATCCCCGCCCATGTTGGACAGTGTATTGGATGTTCTATATGTCATGAATATTGGAAGCGGGGTGTGTGACATACTTGGAATAATACCATTTTGTGATTACTCACCTGTAAAATGGGTATTATAAGTATGTCACACACCCCGCTTCATCCCGCCCTTTTTGTATTCTGGATCCTTTATATGGTGAACCTTTTTTATTAAGATTTTTGGATTTGGCTCTTCCTGGTCCCCTTACTGCTTTCCTATACTGGGTAATGTGTGGGAGGTCCCAGGTATTTATGGACCGGGAGGGGCTTCTTTTTTCCTGTGATCTCTGCAGAAGTTCGCCCTCTACTGGTTATAACCCATATGTCATGAATATTGGAAGCGGGGTGTGTGACATACTTATAATACCCATTTTACAGGTGAGTAATCACAAAATGGTATTTTTACAACACAAGTGAAAAAGAATACTTCTATTGGTAGAAATAAAATGTATGGGGGGTTCAGTATTTTGAGCATACTTACAGAGGAAAGCTTCTCTTGTCTAACTGCTTGTATGTCAGCTTTTTTATCTTTATTTCAGCATGTCCTACTATTGGACAGAAAAAGTCATGCTAGGTCCATAGTGATAGACTTCTGCTGGGAAGATGCTAGTTCCTGGCAAAGCTACAGCCGAGTTTAGATGAATAAAATAAAGTCTGTTGCACAGACTCAGATTTTACCTTTAAGGTGTAGGTCTGCTTGAAGAAGAACTGCCGTACAAGTTTCAGTACTGGCAGGTCAATCATGCAGGAGGAAATGAAAGAGACTTAGCTGTCATATTGGCTATTTAGTAAATTGCCTTGGCTACAGGCGCTCTTATTCACCCCATACTAGAGATCTACTTCTCTTTCTAATGCTGCTGAGCAACCTGGTGAGTCAGGTTACATGTGTGAATAAACTACATCCATTAATCTTTCTTAGTGTTAAAGGCTAAAGAACAAACATTGCCACAGGCATCACTAACAATTTTTTTTTACAAGGGAATGTCTTCATTTGTCTGCACTAAAGATGGGAGGAAATATTTGTCACCTTGCCGTAATATATATATTTGTATAATAAGTGTAAATCCCTCTCCTTCTGTAGTATAAAATATGATAGGCCACTATCATGATAGCTCTTATTATGAGTCTCCATGCTGCTGGGTGCTTTCGTTCTTCAGGATGGACACAGAGAGAGTGAGCTCCTCCAACTATAGAGGAAACAGAACTAGAACAAGTTTAAAAGCCCCCCCCTTCCCCCCCCTCCCCTTCAGTCCCCAGTATTGTGTTTCCTCTCTAGAAGGCGGACCATTGGAACAACTGCCAGTATATTTTTCTTTAATGCATGGCACGGCCCGCTTCGGTATTAATAACTGATGGGTTATTCCGCCACAAGGTGGCGCAGCAGCACTGCAGAAAGCTGTGGCAGCTCCCGACTCCCTATAAAAATGGGATTAACCAACAAGTTCCCAGTGTTGTCTCTGCAGTGACACTGCAAAGTTAGAAGATGGCTATCTCTCTTGCGCAGGTGAGCGGGGCAATCAAGCCTGCTGCCCTGCATGTCTACTTCTATCCGTTTCTGGACCCTAACTGCCTCCCAGCCTTGGCTGACAGATCAGGTGAGGGTAGAAGAGCACTAGGGTCAAGTGCTCCTGGAGCGCAGCTCCAAGCCGCAGACCCTGTGCCACAAAGGGTAGCTGGCCGTAGGCTTTATGGTGAGCCTTCTTGGGATGCGGAGTTCCTGCCCTAGCCTCTGAGGGGGTGAGTTGTTTGGTACTGTGTCCCCTTATTTTTTCTGTTTTCTTATGTTTTCAGGGAGGATACCATTGGGTTGTGGCATATCCCGGCTCCATTCCTTCCCTCCCTTCATTCCCTTCAATCTTGTGGGAGGGCATCCCGGGTGGTCGTTGTATAGCCTTTACCCACCACTGGCCTATTACGCCTGTATTAATCACCATATGGAGGCTGCTGGGGATAGCGTGCTTGGAGGCCTTTCGGGGCAATCCCGGCTGTGCTCAATTTGTGGGGTGTCCCCTGTGAGTAACGGTGTCATGGTGTGCGTTCCGTGCGGTGAGAGGGCCATTGCGCTACAAGCTGGTTTGCCTGCTTCGCTTTTCAGCTCAGCACATCCCTCTGTTTCACCTACCCCCTGCTCCTGCGACTGGGCCCCAGTGAGGGGGACGTCAGCAGGGAGTCACACTCTGATTTGGCTCTGCGGGTGGCCACTATTGAGAGACAGCTTGTCAAGTCTGTTCCCAGGAAGGCCTCTAGCAAGAAGCGGCACCTGACTTCCACTCCCTCATGCTCTACTGAGGAGTATGGGGAATTGGATGTCACTGCTGGACGTTATTCCCTGGAGGAAGGAGAATTGCCTCCGGATTCTGACTCCTCGGGAGACCAGCAGGAGAGTTGTGACAGTGACTCTGCATCTGGGGATGGTATCCTGAGGACACTGGTAATTTACTGTCTCATATTTTTGAAATCCTACACATTGCCCCTCCTGTGGAGGCTAAAAGGAAACAGGGTGAGCTGTTTCGTCCTGTTAAACAGCGTCTGGAGTTTCCTGAGCAAGGTCATTTCAACTCTATGATACCTAAAGCATGGGAACGTCCTAACAAGCTACCTGCTGTGTCCAAAAGTTTGGATAAGAGGTATCCCTTTTCTGCTGATCTTGTTAGGAGGTGGTCAGTTCCCCCTGAAGTGGATGCTCCCGTGCTGGGCTTGTCCAACACTTCGGTCATGCCTTCCCCGGACACTACCACTCTGAGGGACGGTGAGGACAGGCGCATGGACCAGTTGGCCTGTCATGCTTTTACCTGTGTGGGGGCTGTATTGCGCCTGACCTGTGCTGCAGCTATTACGGCTATTGCTCTTAAGTCTCTGCTCAAGCACCTCAGCTCATGGAGAGGGGGAGGAGTTTAGGACTCTCTTGGTTTGCTCTAATTTTGTGGCCTTTATTCTTGCCGCTATGGATGATGCTGTGCGGATAAGTGCCAGGGCCTCCGCGCTCTTGGTGGCTATGCGACGATCTGTCTGGTTGCGCCAATGGGCTGCTGATGCTGCTGCTAAGAAAGCTCTCACTGGTCTCCCCTTCGTGGGGTTGCGGCTTTTTGGAGAGTGCCTTGATGTTCTTGCTAAGGATGGCAAGCTACCTCAGCGTAGGAGGCAGTCCCGGCCATTTCGTGGGTCCTCTGCCCCCTCCCTTCCTATCGTGTTCCCAGAGGAGGCTGAGGCTCTCTCCTTCACAGTGGCCGTAGAGATGCTTGGGGCCGTGGTAGACCTCGTGGTTGTCCCGGTCTCTCCTGGAACTCCAAACCCAATCCCTCCCCTAAGCCCCCTCAGGCATTAAGGGGCGCCCTCACCCATCGGGGTGGGGGGGACGGCTTCGGTTCTTTGCTCACGTCTGGAGGCTTCACGTCTTAGACCGGTGGATACAGGAGATAGGGTTCTCAGGCTACAAGATAGTTTACAGCCTGCCCCCCCCCCCCCCCCCCAAGATTCATCAGATCCAGTATGTCTTTAAACCCCCTGTATGCTCAAGGGTTGCGTCTGGGTCAATGCCTGTTAGTCAGGAGTCATTTGTCCAGTGCCCCCTCAAGAATGGGGTCAGGGGTACTATTCCAATCTTTTCACAGTCCCCATAAGGACGGTGTCAGGACTCACTCACCGCGTCCTCGCTCCTGCGCTGTCCCCGGACAGCTGGCCGCGCAGCTTCTGGCTCGAGGTCTCTGCCGAGCAGCTGCTCGGGCGGCGTCGGCTCGAGCGGCACCCTGCTCGGCCACGCCTCCCGCTCTCGGCTCCGGCCCCGGCTCCTGCAGACGTGCTCGCGCGCGCGAGCACGTGGTTCTTATGCGCTCCGGCGGCGCTGCTCTCTGCGCGCTCGCCGGGGGAGAAGTTTAGGGGCCAATGAGCCCAAGTTACAGTGAGGGCTTTACGCCCCTTTCCCTATTCTGGGCCAATTAGCCCATGGTAGAGGTGGGGCGATTCGCCCTTGTCTGGCCTATTGCTGCTAGGATCCTAGTATGCACCAATCATGCACTCACACACACTCTCACCTCCCCTAGATCTGTTCCTATAAAGGGTTCGCCTTGTCTGTCACTCAGTGCCTGTGATGGCGCCTAGCACCTAGCCTTGCTTGCATGTGTCTCGTGATTGATCTTGTTGCCGACCCTCGCCTGAACTGACTATTCTTGATCTGAATTCCCGTTGCCGACCATCGCCTGTACCGACCATTCTTGATCTGAATTCCCGTTGCCGACCATCGCCTGTACCGACCATCCTTGATCTGAATTCCCATTGCCGACCATCGCCTGTACCGACCATCCTTGATCTGAATTCCCGTTGCCGACCATCGCCTGTACCGACCATCCTAGATCTGATATCCTGTTGCCGACTGCTCTGAACCTTGACCACGATTTGTCTTCTCCTTTTGTACCGCTGCCATCTCTGAACGCCCATTGCTGACCCCTAGCCTGTCTGGACTTCCGTTAAAACGCTCCAGCTATTGGGCTCGCTCAATACCGCTCCCAGCCACAGGTTCTCTAGACCTCCAAACAGTAAGCCTACATCCTTTGAGCCATTGAAGTCCTGGGGGCAACCGATCCCGGGCAGGCGTAATCTGCGTCCCGGCAAGCGGGGGCTCCTACAGGTGAAGCTGGCTGCGGAGATTGGGGGTTGAGGGCTTACCTGGAGGGCTGGAGTTACCAGAGCGGATAATTAGAGCACCCAGAGCGTGACAGACGGCTCTCTAAGGCCCACTCTGGATCTAAAGAGCCTCAACAAATTTATCAGATTCAAGCATTTTCACATGGAGACGCTACGCTCTGCTGTCAGTACCCTTCGCCAGGGCGACTTCATGACCACTGTGGACATCAAAGATGCTTATCTTCATGTGCCTATCTTCCTAGGTCATCAGAGATTTCTAAGGTTTGCACTAGAGGATCAGCATTACCAATTTGTGGCTCTACCCTTCGGGATCACCTCGGGTGTTCACCAAGGTACTGGCGGGAGTGATGGCTATGCTCAGGAACAAGGGCATCCGCATCATTCCTTACCTGGACAACATCCTGATTGTGGCCCAATCCTTTCCTCAGGCCGAGCAGGACACTCAGATGGTGATCTCCACTCTACAGTCCTTCGGCTGGGTGATCAACTATCCCAAGTCTTCTCTGTCCCCGTCCCTTGGTGAGGTCCTTTCTGGGCTTGACTCTGAATACCTCTCAGGTCAGGGTATTCCTTCCTCACCAGAAGGTGGAGGGTTTTCAGAAGCAGGCTCGGGCTCTATCGTGTCCTCATCCCTCCAGCAGGGGATGCAGTTAGTGGGCCTGATGGTGTCCTGCTTCGAGGCAGTCCCCTTTGCCCAGTTTCACATGAGACATCTCTAGTTGCACCTCTTGTCAGTTTGGGATCGGGGGCCTGTGTCATTGGATCAGAAATTTGCTCTGTCTCCTCTGGCCAGGCAGTCCCTCTCGTGGTGGCTGGACTCAAGGAACCTTCTGGGGGGCAGGACCTTCCAGCCCCCGTGCTGGGAGACGGTCACCACAGATGCCAGTCTGACAGGTTGGGGAGGTTTCTGGCAGTCCCTGAGGTTCCAGGGTCGGTGGGGCCCTCAGGAGGCCCATGCTTCCATCAACGTACTGGAACTAAGGGCGATCAGGTTGGTTCTTTCTCACCTGACCACCCACCTTCAGGGTCGGGCTGTTCAGATCCGCTCAGACAACCAGACGACGGTTGCCTACATCAATCATCAGGAAGGTACTCGGAGCAAGCGAGCCTTCAAAGACATGTTCCCTGAATCTCAGCGGTATACATTCCGGGGGTGGAGAACCAGAAGGCGGACTCCCTGAGCAGGGGGACGTCTTGTCTGGGGGAATGGTCCCTCAACAACCGGGTGTTTCTCTCCCTGTGTCACCGCTGGGGTCAGCCGGACGTGGACCTGTTTGTGTCCCATCACAATCACAAACTTCCCAGATTTGGCTCCCTGTCTCAGGATCCTCTGGCCTTCGCCACAGATGCCCTGGCAATTCCTAGACGGAGTTTTGGCTTCTATATGTGTTCCCTCCGTTTCCTCTCCTGGGCAGGGTCATACGCAAGATCCAGGAACGAGTACCGGCCATCCTGGTGGCCCCTTGTTGGCCCCTTGTTGGCCAAGAAGGGTTTGGTTCGCAGACGTCGTGCAGTTGGCAGTAGACAGGTACGCCACCCCAATTTACAAACGCTGGCTTTAACGGCTTGGCTGCTGAAACCTCCATCTTGAGGGAAAAAGGATTACCGGCTTCCGTGGTCGATACCATGATTAGGGCTAGAAAGAAGTCTTCGCCTTTCATTTATTACAGGGTCTGGCATGCTTACATTGCTTGGTGTGAGTCCAAATCTCTTCCCTGTCGGGTGTTGTCGATTCCCAGGATTCTGGAATTCTTGCAACATGAGTTGGACTTGAGCCTTCAACTTCGTACTCTCAAGGGCCATGTTTCAGCTCTGGCAATTTCTTCCAAAGATCCTTTGCCAATCACCGGCTAATTAAAACTTTTTTCCAGGGTGTTTCTCATGTGCGTCCGCCATGTAAGCCTTTTCTACCAGTCTGGGATCTGAATCTGGTGTTGTCTGCTATGTAGGGGCCTCCCTTTGAAACTATTCGTGAGGCTGCCTTGCCCATTTTGACTCTTAAGGTAGCCTTTTTAGTGGCTATCACTTCTGTAAGGCGAGTTTCTGAGCTTGCGGCGCTTTCCATCAAGCCTCCTTATTTTGAGTGCCATCAAGATTAGGTGGTGTTCTGGCTTAAGCCAGATTTCTTGCCCAAGATTGTGTCTGCTTTTCACCTTAATCAGTACATTGTCTTGCCTTCCTTGTGTCCTAATCCCGCCAATTCCAAGGAGCGGAATCGGCATTCTTTGGAAGTGGTCAGGGCTCTGAAATTCTATTTGGTTGCTACTGAGACCTTCAGGAAGTCTGATGCTCTTTTCGTTCTCACTTCTGGGCCTAGGAAGAATTTGCCGGCTAAATCCACTATCAGCAAGTGGATCCGTCAGGCGGTGGTTCAAGCTTATTCTGCTAAGGGGAAGGAACCTCCCTTTAGAATTACTGCTCATTCCACTTGTGCTATTGGTGCCTCTTGGGCTTTTCAGCACCAAGCTTCTGTTGAACAAGTTTGCAAGGCCGCTACTTGGTCTTCTGTTCATACTTTTCCCAAGTTTTACAAAGTTAATGTTAAGGCCTCAGCAGATGCTGCTTTTGGCCGCAAGGTGCTTCAAGCGGTAGTGGTTTTGATCTACTGGCCTTTACTCATTTGGGATCCCACCCTACTTTTGGACACTGCTTTTGGATGTCCCATCAGTTATGAATACCGAAGCAGACCATGCCATGCATTAAAGAAAGAAGCAATTCTGTGAGTACTCACCTGTGGAATTGTTTTTGTTCTTGCATGGCACGGCCCGCTTCACCCCACCCTGTTGTAGTTGTTCTTGGTTGCCTCTTTATGGTGATTGTTCCAAGTTAAGTTGGGGTTTTTACCTTTTTTACATTCTTACATTTATTTGCTCCCGGCTTCTTGTCTCACTGCTCGTCTACGCTGAGAACTTGTTGGTTAATCCCATTTTTATAGGGAGCCGGGAGCTGCCAAAGCTTTCTGCAGTGCTGCTGCGCCACCTTGTGATGGAATAACCCGTCAGTTATGAATACCGAAGCGGGCCGTGCCATGCTAGAACAAAAACAATTCTACAGGTGAGTACTCACAGAATTGCTTTGTTTTATTTTTTGGTTTATTACACCCCAGGAGACCCTGGAGAGGTGCTTGACAATCCCCTGGCTTTACTCCCACAGGTCAGTGTACCTGTGTCTAGGGAATCTGCTGTAGTACCACAACACTGGTCAGGACAGCGGGACTCAGAACAGCTGGAGGTTGGGGAAGGCAGTTAACTGGAACCGCATCTCTGGAGGAGGGGGGGCCTATCAGTCACCACCGGTGACAACTTCCAGGCCGGGAGGACACTTTTGCCCGGAACCACATGCATTCTAGGCAAACTTCCTGAGCAGAGAGGAAGACACAACCAGAACAGCAGGTGCAGGGCCGCAGAGGTGTTACTCACAGTAGATGGTGTTCCTTGCCAGCTTGTCCCATCAGGATAAACCAGTGAGGCATATATTTTCTGCTGTTTTGGAGGGATACACAGGTTAAAAGGGCCTATTGTATGTATCTAGCACCCTCAGAGTTTCACTATTCCATTTCTCCTGTTATCTCTTAGCCTCCTCAATCTAATAAGGCAAAAGAGAAAGAAAATGATGAAGACCCTCCCAAGCCCAAATTGGACATTGAAACTGCCTAAATTGTCTAAATTGTCTCACGAACCTGGCAGATTCCTGGAATAGATCCTTCTGTAAGGCTTGCTTAGAACACAAGATGGGAAACGAAGCAGCCAGTTACTTTATACAGATTGTGAAGGAACGATCCAGCTTAAGTGCGGAAAACTCACATATACAAGTCTGGAGTTCCCCTTCCCCCCCCCCCCCCTTAAGGCTTCCTAGTTATAAATGCACAGTTCCTTATCTCCTCAGGAAGAGGAATTAGCATTTCTGGGTTACGCAGGGCAGATCACAGACTCCTTGCTGCTGATCCTCACACCTCCAGCCTGGGGAGACTCCAATCGTTTGGTGCCGTATCCAAAGCCAGGGGGAAAGTGGAGGGGAGAGACCTGCTTAAAAGTAGGCCAAGGGGATGAGAACATTGTCATTCTCTGGATAGGGGTCTCGCAGCAGCGTGCTGGAGGTGTCCAAATCATCTGTAAGCTCTTCACTTACCTCTTGTGGGAGCTCTTCATATGCAACTGCATATTAAGGTAACTGACCATTGTCTCCCTGTGTAACTCACCGTAACCTGTAATCCTCTCAGAACAGCATTTGTATCATTTCATATTCCATCATAGCCAAATGTTTGTTATCACTGCCTAGTGTGCTTAAAACTTATATTTAACTTAAGCGATCTGTTTTCCTTAAGCCAAGAATCTGTGTATCCGCAGGCTTCGAGCCTGGTATTCCTGATTGGAGGACTCGGATAAGGGTTTCTGGGGACCGCGGTCAGTGGGTCCGGAGGTCCCTGGTTGATAGTGGGATCACGTGACCCGCGGTTCCCTGACACAGATGATGGGCAATATGCAGAACGACATGGCTGGGGTGTCTTCCTCTAGGGACGATACCTCCACTTAGTCTCAGGGGATAACTAGTCATGTTCCCACAGATCCTGCGCAGGTCTGTTTTCCTACACCTAGTCCCTCTCCCCTATTTGTAGCCACTGAGTCAGTGGATAGTGAGGGCTTAGTTTCCTCGGATGAAGATTCCCTTAAAAAAAACTTTAGGGGAGGATTCAATGTCGAGACTGACCCTAGAGGTTCAAGCAGTAAGATTCTGGAGGACGTTTATGACACTATGCAGATTCACGCTGACGAAACGCCTTTATCCGCCCAATATTCTTTATACCAAAAATTATTGTTTAAAGGTAAAGCCTTTCAGGTTCATTCTTCCCTACTTGATGTTATGAAAAATAAATGGCATTTTACAGAGAGTCTTTTTAAAGGGGAAATTCCCCTTTAATGATGTAGAGTCTAATCTTTGAATCAGTTTTGAGGACTCATGATCATTACATGATGAAGGGGAGTCTATCCCCACATCTTTTTAGTCTTACAACCATCTGGGGCCTACCGGGTAATTTTAAAATTGTACATAACTTACAAAAAATTTCGGATGGAGTTTATTTTCACGGTCAAGAATCTCTTGGGCCAGCATGATTGGATGATCAGACAATCATTTCAATAACCAAGACGCCTATTTACACATCCCAATTTGGCCAGGTTACCTAAGCTTTTTAAAATTTGCGGTGTTACTAGGCCTTCGGTATTTCTTCAGAACCCAGATTTTCCACGAAAATATTGGCAGAAGTGATGGGTGTCCTAAGATCTCGGAAGATTCCAGTCTTTCCATATCTGGATGACCTTCTGGTGATAGGGAGATCACAGTCAGAAATCTTACAAAAACTCAGCTGGACAATGTCACTATTCTGAATCACCAGATGGCAGTAATGGGAATCCTGAAGACAGCTTCACCATGTCTGTGTGTGTCTGTGGTGTATGTGTTCTTACTCCATAAGGCTTGGCAGATAGCTTACTCGGCTTGCCAGGGACTCACATAAAATACGTTTCAGAAGCTTTATTTCAGCACAGACTCTTGCAATAAATACTTATTAAAGCAGGAATCTTGAAATGTATGTTCAATACAGCAGGAAACTTTTGATGTAAACCCATAACAGCAGCAGGTATAAAGACTGCAGACTGCAGGAGGTCTGCGCAGGTCTGTTTTCCTACACCTAGTCCCTCTCCCCTATTTGTAGCCACTGAGTCAGTGGATAGTGAGGGCTTAGTTTCCTCGGATGAAGATTCCCTTAAAAAAAACTTTAGGGGAGGATTCAATGTCGAGACTGACCCTAGAGGTTCAAGCAGTAAGATTCTGGAGGACGTTTATGACACTATGCAGATTCACGCTGACGAAACGCCTTTATCCGCCCAATATTCTTTATACCAAAAATTATTGTTTAAAGGTAAAGCCTTTCAGGTTCATTCTTCCCTACTTGATGTTATGAAAAATAAATGGCATTTTACAGAGAGTCTTTTTAAAGGGGAAATTCCCCTTTAATGATGTAGAGTCTAATCTTTGAATCAGTTTTGAGGACTCATGATCATTACATGATGAAGGGGAGTCTATCCCCACATCTTTTTAGTCTTACAACCATCTGGGGCCTACCGGGTAATTTTAAAATTGTACATAACTTACAAAAAATTTCGGATGGAGTTTATTTTCACGGTCAAGAATCTCTTGGGCCAGCATGATTGGATGATCAGACAATCATTTCAATAACCAAGACGCCTATTTACACATCCCAATTTGGCCAGGTTACCTAAGCTTTTTAAAATTTGCGGTGTTACTAGGCCTTCGGTATTTCTTCAGAACCCAGATTTTCCACGAAAATATTGGCAGAAGTGATGGGTGTCCTAAGATCTCGGAAGATTCCAGTCTTTCCATATCTGGATGACCTTCTGGTGATAGGGAGATCACAGTCAGAAATCTTACAAAAACTCAGCTGGACAATGTCACTATTCTGAATCACCAGATGGCAGTAATGGGAATCCTGAAGACAGCTTCACCATGTCTGTGTGTGTCTGTGGTGTATGTGTTCTTACTCCATAAGGCTTGGCAGATAGCTTACTCGGCTTGCCAGGGACTCACATAAAATACGTTTCAGAAGCTTTATTTCAGCACAGACTCTTGCAATAAATACTTATTAAAGCAGGAATCTTGAAATGTATGTTCAATACAGCAGGAAACTTTTGATGTAAACCCATAACAGCAGCAGGTATAAAGACTGTAGACTGCAGGAGGGAGCAGCAGGTGTGCATAGCTTGGATGCAAAACTAGAAATGAGGGAGAAGGGAAGAAGGGAGGAGCTACTTGCATCACAGCAAGACTAAGGGAGGATGGATTATAAACAGGGACAAGACTGTTCTGTTACCATCCGACTCTCCACTCTCTAAAATTATCGGATAGTTAATAAATAATTAATAGTGGTCATTTCCATAGGGGTATCTGTGTCAGTAAAATCATCTTTTCTGTTAATCCATAGGGATAAGGCAGACTTCAGTCTTCCACCTGACGTCCCTCCAAGTAGTTTCAGCCTTTCACATCCACAAAGAGAAAATTGCCCAATCCAACTTCTCCTGAAGAAAAGCTCTACACTCCCTTAAATATAGTCAGGCATATTCCACTTGGATAGGACAAAAGATTTCCAGATGCTTGATTCCCTTTTGTGGCTACAGAAGGAACCCAGAAAGGAGTCTTGGCTTCACTAAGTGGATAAGATTTGCAGAGGCCTATGTTTTATTGCGTACCCTGCTATTTTTGCTTACCCTGACATATTGTAAACCCCATTTGGCTTTTATTCCTGGTTGCTATGTTCAAATCACAGTTGCTAGCTTATGAATTTGGCAATCGCAATCATGTCAATCAAACCCCCAGCAATCTGGGTCTTCAGGGAAATCGATGGATCTATTGCTGGGAAAGGAGAGAACAAAGATGGTGAAATCATTCAAAAGATTCTGCCTGTTGGGCAGGAAAGGGATGGGTGGGGATATTAGTCAAAAAGATTTTGATCTGCTTTAACCTGATTTCTGAAGGGGTTGTGTGGCATGTTACTGTGGAAGAAAATGAATACTCTCTTGGTATATCCAGCAAAAACAAACTGATGTTTAGTGTCCTCCCTGTAAGTTGTTATTGTAATTTAGTAATCACCTTTTTGTGTTTTCCCTGCATCTATAAACATTAACCAGTGTAATCTGCTAGACAGCTAAATGCCCTCGTCATGGTTATTAGGTTGAGGCTGATGTGACGTCTGTAGATTTAGTAACATTAATATGAATAGGGTGAAACTGGGAAAAACACCAATAAACATGTAATATGAATAGAGAATTGTATATGAGGTAACCTAAATACGACAATGTATATTAATTAACAGCGATGTGTCACATAAATTAGCTATATGCATAACTACATAAACAAGCATCTGGCTTTGAATACTGCTATTAAAATGAATAACAATATCTGTATTTAATTGAGGCCCGTACAATAACTGGGTAAAAGAAGAAAAAACTGCTTACCAGGGATGCAATCTAGAATCTGGAGACACTTGTACACCACATATTCAGGAGAATGAGGATAAGAGTGGTACAGGGTAATTCATTAAAGCAGGGCTGCACCCTACAAGTCCTCCCACGGGGTCATCTGAAACACTGCTGCCTGTCCACTGACACCTGCAGGGAACAAAATGCACTGGGCTATAAAATGCAGATTAAATTAGGCAGAGGGTTGGGAAAAAACTACTTTCTCTGCTCTAGTGCTGAACTATAGAATAGATATACTTATGGTAATTTATTTTGACTATCCTGGGTTTTGGTTCTTGCCCCAGGGACACCCCGAACAGGGATGCCCTGCTGTGTGAAACACCCCAGGTCGTCCAATGTGACCCACCCTTCTTTGGTCCCATGGCGCATGTGCAGCCTCTCATCCAATCAGCGTGCTCAGATACGCTCGCCTTAAACAAGCTCTTAGATGAAGGGCGGGAGTGGAGCACGCAGGCGGCAACATTACCTGCTACCCTCTAACAAGGAATGTGCCCGTGCTGGCCATTCACAAATGCTTAGCATGGGCACATGCCCTGCTAAAGAAATAGCCGGGATGTATGCGCCACTGAACCAGGAAGGAAGCTGAGTTTCTGGGCGACCTGGGGGGTTTCACACAGCGGGACATCCCGATTCTGGTGGCCTGGGGGGGGGGAGGGAATCTAGTGGCCCTGGAATCTTATAGTGTCACGTATGAGTGTCTGCTCTTAGAGCGACCGCTAGTAGACGCTGTAAGCGGGTATCGGGCGCTGTAACCTAGCGTTGCAGTCGCTGTAGTAACCTAGCCAGCATTGATGGGCACTCTAACAACAGTATAGTGCTGCAGTGAGAGGTAGCACCAGCTCAGTGCGACCGGCACTTTGCGCTCCACACCATATTTAACAAAAAAAAAAACTACACGCACAGCGTTACCGCCAAACACTATATTTAAACACAAACAAATGAAAGCCCGTTGAAATGTATGGGAGAGTGACACTGAGCGAAAGGTAATACCTGACACTCTGGAACCTAGAGCACCGGTGCTATACACTGAGCCGCCTGTAGTAATACATGTGACGCTACATGGCCTAAATGTGGTTTCCCGTACAGCGCCCAGCGTTCACCAGACGCTACCTGCCGCTATGAAGCACTACCTGGCGCTATCCCTTCTTAAATAACCCCCTAAATCTTCCACTTGCACACTGCAGTCTAGGAAAACCAAGAACTGAATTAAGGTCCAATATGAGATGTCCAAGCATTTTAACCCCCCCCCCCCCCCAGTTCATCGTATCCCTGTTTTCAGTCTCACAGCACATGTGCAGCCCTGGTGCAGCATCCCTACTCTAAACGCTTGCTGTGTCTGGCAGACCTGTATGTCTGTCGGCAGGATGTACAGGGTGAGGGAACAGGGATGTTACAGGGTGTAGCTGTAATACCAGGTGCTTGTGCTCCGTGGATTCGAAGAAGTGAGGAATTTTTGACGGGGGGGGGGGTGCACAACTGGGGCTGGGTCTACATTAAATAGTAAACATAGTGTCACTTTAAAAATGATATGACTAGATTGCCTTTAAATATATGGATATTCAATGTATGCTTTAGAAGCAAGCAGGCTGACAAATCACTGTTAGATTTTTAATTGATGAATCATGTATATTTCCTTCCTTAGACTTCTTATTGCTTGCCCTTTTATCTGTGGAATTTCTCCAGCATATAGTGGACATCACTTTGGTATTTTTCTTCCGTTTATGAATTCATCTGCTATGGTGGAATAATGCAGAATGTGTGACACTAGAGAGATCACCAAGTTAAGCTTGTTAACACCATATGGAGGAGATCCCTGTGGTGCTCAAGTGTTGCTTACACACACATTTCTTTTTGAATATGTGATCCCAGTGCAGCATTACATCTGTGTAAAGGCATAAAGGTAACTTGAACTTGGTGCTCTCTTTTCATTTCCTGTCAAGTAAATCTTTTCCAGTTTTCCACCTTTCCACCTGACTATTTTATGCATTTTTGTATGTCTCTTTAAGAATCTTCTATTCCCTTTGGCAGGATCCAGTGACAGCACAGAGCAAACCTGGGCAATTGCATAGGGATGATCAGCAACAATGGAGAAGGTGGCATGGAATGGAGGGCAATGATAGAAGCTCAGAAGGTGGTGAGAACCAGGTGACAACTGACAGCAATGATGGGCCCTTTAGTGGCAGCGGAGCAAGCAGTGAGGACTGAAGGGTGCTTGGTGGCAGTAGAGAATGCAACTAGGACTAGAGGACAATTGGTGGCTATAGGGAAGGCAAAAAGGACTGGAGAGTGATCAGACATCATGACAGGTGACATCATGTGACACACTTTGGAGCCCACTAAGACTTTTTTGCCCAAGGGCCCCAACAAGCCTGGACCCGGCCCTGCCCTTTGGCCCTATATTTATGTACTGAGCAAACAATAAAAAAAGGGAACCTATAGTACACTTTTTGGGCAGACTCTGTGAGCACCTGAAAGAAGTGTAGTACAATGAAAAAAACACCCCCTCATTTTCTGCATTAATGGGGATTTATTGGGAACAGGAGAAAATGGTTAACAGGGTCCAAGGTGGGTTCCATCTTCTGAGTCTATGTAGGGAGATGAGTTGAAGATGCCTCCCATGGGGAGAAATGAGATTCAGTTAGTTAAGGAAACTGAATCTAGTTCCCTATCTAGGGTCATCCCCAAAAATGGTAATTGCGGTCCACTTACCAGATAGATGCAGGTGGATTTTTGTGTTCCCATGCGGGGAACTGTGGACCGCGGACATGGGTGCTCCGGCAGCATCATGAGTTGCGGTCTTTCTGGGATGCCCCGTTCTACCCGCAGGCACCCCAGCAAATCCAGTCAGAACTTATGTACAGAAAAGAGGAGGGTTAAGTAATGGAAGACACAGGGCCACTGGGATAAGGGCGGAGGATGCACACCACCAGCCAACTGAGAAACTCTCTTGTCTCACCCTTGCTTCTCCTGCTCCATATAGTAATCAATCGGAGCCATTTACCGAATGACATAGGCACGGCAAACAGCTCTGATTGGACGAGAGCCCGCGCATGAACCATTGAAAAGGTATGCTGATACCAGTGATTTGGGGGGTTTTATACAGCGGGCATCCCATCCTGGGTTTTGTTCCGCTTTAAAGTGATCCTTTTACCCAGAAAGGAAGTTTATGTCATCAGCTTCTATCCCCAGCCTAGTGCCCCAAAACAGTGTTTCTCTTTTTACTAAAACCTTTGTCCTAACACTAAATAACACTAACAGGGAGCAGTATGATGTCCTAATGGCAGCCATATGCTAATTCATTTCATTTCAACCTAAACTGGCACATAATGACAATTAAGTTTGTAGTGCTGAGCTGTGTGTATGGCCGATCATTCGAACAGAAGACTGCACCCAGTTCCTGTATTTATGAATACTGGGCAAAGGCTTTAGTAGAAAAAGAAACACAGGCTGTTTTGGGGCACTGGGCTGGGAATAGAAGGTGACAACATAAACTTCCTTTCTGGGTATAGGATCACTTTAAGCTTACGTATTTCCTGCAGTAGTGTTTGCATTCTCGCTGGTTTCATTTTATTGTGGTCCCTTGAAGTGGAACAATGTGTCCCTTAGACTCAAAAAGTTATGCACCCCTGGTCTACAGCTATGGTGAAAATATAAATATAACATACACAAATAATAGTCAAAGGACAGACCAGATGGGTTATGGTCTTCCACCATCCATTTTCTGTTTTGCTGTGATAGGAGCTTTGTGAAATGGAAGCTTCCTTCACCTATCTTTTATGTCTTTCCACACGCCGGATCCTTTGCTTCTGGCACGGTTTGTTTTATCTCTCTCTAACAAGCCTTTTGTGTTTTTATTGTGTTGAGATGTTCATCGCTACAGTTATTTTGAGTGCTTAATTACTTTAAGGTCAAAACCTGGGGCACATTTCTTTTAGTTAATGACTAGACAAATGAAATGGCATGTACTGTAGTTACTATTAGATGCAGCATATTATTAAACCTTTTAAGGACCGATTAATGATTGAAACCAGCGCTAGCCAATGTACAGTTTGTGAAGTTGTAGGAGTTAGGAGTAGGTGACAGGCCATTGGCTAATAAGTGCTAGATGTTTAGCCCATTATGCGGAATTCCTATCAGCGTCACGGAATACAGTGGTGCTTTAGAAATAAACAAGAATAATAATTATAATAATTCTTACACAAGAACAGTTTAACTACAACTGAAGAAGACTGTAGCTTGAGTTAAATATATAGCTTTTTTATTCACAGGGAATGCAGCCTGCCTGTTGCCTCTAATTGGGCATCGATTAAATCTGTGCATTCCCCTGCTAAAATATTCCTTGTTTTCAAGGGGTGATTCTGCCCTATGAATCCAGGGCAAGCATTGCATTATTTCTTAGCGCAATTTTTTCACCTTTGTGACCAAACACATATCTCGTGGCCCAGACTGATATCACCAAGGTCACTGAAAAAATATTTTCCTGAATGTAGGCCTTCACAACCCTGAGCCTCTGTGGGGCCCTTTACTACCACCACTGAACAGAGCCCAGAAAGTTAAAATACAATTCTGTGATTACTCACCTGTAGAATTGGTATTATGAGTATACAGTACGTCCTGCTCCAGATAAAATTCATAACACATGGGTATTACTCTGCCAGATGGCGCTGGACTGCAGAGACATCAAAATTAGCTCCTCCCGGCCCCTCAAATACCCAGGGACCTCCCACAATCCCCAGCATTGAAAAGCAGTTAACAAGAAGCCAGGAGAATTAAAACAGAACCAAACTGATAACTTTTAACAATGATAACAATCACCATACATGGGATCCAAGATAATGCAAAACCAAGGGTGGGGTGGAGCAGGACGTACTGTATACTCATAATACCAATTCTACAGGTGAGTAATCACAGAATTGTATTATTCTTCGTCCTGCTCCAGATAAGATTCATAACACATGGGACATCCAATAGCAGTGTCCATAAAGTAGGGTGAGATCCCCAAAGGTAACAGACAGGTCAGACAAAAGCAGCATCAGCTGAGGCCCTAACATCAACCTTGTAAAACTTTGAAAAGGTATGAACAGAAGACCAAGTAGTGGCCTTGCAAACTTGTTCAACAGAAGCCTGGTGCTGAAAAGCCCAAGAGGCACCAATAGCACGAGTGGAATGAGCAGTTAGGCGGAAGGGAGGATTCTTCCCCTTAGCAGAATAGGCCTGAATCACAGCCTGACGGATCCATTTGCTGATAATAGACTTGACAGGTGCTAAACCCTTCCTAGGACCAGAAGGGACCACAAAAAGAGCATCAGTTTTCCTGAAATGTGCAGTAGCCACCAGATAGTACTTCAGACACCTAACCGCATCCAAAGAATGCAAGACCCTCTCCTTAGGATTACTAGGATTAGGGCACAAGGCAGGAAGAACAATGTCCTGATTCAAATGAAAGGCAGACACTACCTTAGGCAGAAAATCTGGCTTGAAGCGAAACACCACCTTGTCCTGGTGCCTCTCATAGTAGGGGGGCTGAATGGAAAGTGCCGCCAACTCAGAAACACGCCTAACAGAGGTGATTAGCCACCAAAAAGACAACCTTGAGAGTAAGAATGGCCAGAGCAGCCTCCTTCACAGGTTCAAAGGGAGCACCCTGCAAGGCAGACAAGACCGAGTTCAAATCCCAAACAGGCAACATAGGCTTACGTGGGGGACGCACATGAGTAGCCCCCTGGAAAAAAATCCTGATCAGAGAATGCTGGGCAAAGGACTTCTGGAAGAAAACAGTCAGTGCAGAAACATGGCCCTTCAGAGTACTGAGTTGGAGCCCCATCTCCAACCCATGCTGCAGGAACTCCAGGATCCTGGGAATAGAAAACACACGACAGGGAAGAGACTTAGACTCACACCAGTCAATGTAGGCACGCCAAACCCTATAGTAAATGGAAGAAGAGGACTTCTTCCTAGCCTTTATCATGGTATCAACAACAGAAGCAGACAACCCCTTCTCCATCAAGATGGAGGTTTCAGCAGCCAGGCCGTCAAAGCCAGAGTTTGTAAATTGGGATGGCGTAAGTGACCCTGAGTGAGCAGGTCTGGCACTCTGGGAAGAGCGTACTGATCTACTGCCAGCTGCACCATGTCTGCGAACCACACTCTTCTTGGCCACTTGGGGGCCACCAGTATTGCTGGCACCCCCTCCAGAACTATCTTGTGCAGAACCTTGCCCAAGAGGGGGAATGGAGGAAAGGCATACAGTAGCTGAAAGTCCTGCCATGACATTGCTAGAGCATTCGTGGCCAAGGCCAGAGGATCCTGGGACAGGGAGACAAAGGCCGGGAGCTTGTGATTGTGACGGGACGCAAACATCTGATTGTCCCCAAAGGTGACACATAGATCGAAACACCCTGTTGCAGAGGGACCATTCTCCCAGGCGAGAGGTCCCCCTGCTCAGAGAGTCTGCCTGCAGATTCTCCACCCCCGGGATGTACACAACTGATATGCAGGGAACATTGGCCTCCGCCCAGGCCAGGATCAGAGACACTTCCTGGAGGGCCTTCCTGCTCCGGGTCCCTCCCTGATGATTGATGTAGGCAACTGCCGTCTGGTTATCCGAGCGTACCTGAACAGGCAGGCCCCGGAGTTGATGAGTCAGCTGAGTCAGAACCAACCTGAGTGCCCGCAGTTCCAGAATGTTGATAGGTGTGTGGGCCTCCTGAGGGCCCCACCGTCCTTGGAACTGCAGGGACTTCCAGAAACCCCCCCCAACCTGTCAGACTGGCATCCGTGGTGACCGTCTCCCAGCAGGGGGCCAGAAAGGATCTGCCCCCCAACAGGTTCACCACGAGAGGGACCACATGACTATGGGAGAAACCACAAAGACCTGGTCCAGGGACGCAGGAACCTTGTCCCATACTGACAAGAGGTGGAGTTGCAGAGTTCTCATGTGGAACTGAGCATAAGGGACCGCCTCGAAGCACGCCACCATCAGGCCCACCAGCTGCATTCCCTGCCTGATGGAGGGATGAGGGCAAGATAGCAGGAACTGAACCTGCGCAATCAGACTGTCCACCTTCTGCTGAGGAAGAAAAATCCTTGCCTGAACTGTATCCAGATTCATTCCCAGGAAGGGTGTCACCAAGGAGGGGGACAGAGAAGACTTGGGATGGTTGATCACCCAGTCAAATGACTCCAGAGTGGACACTACCAGCTGAGTATCCAACTCTGCCTGATGCAGGGACTGGGAAGTGATGAGAATGTCGTCCAGGTAGGGCAGCACGTGGATGCCCTGAGACCTGAGCAGAGACATCACTCCCGCCAGCACCTTGGTGAACACCCTGGGAGCTGAAGTGAGACCAAAGGGCAATGCCACAAATTGGTAGTGCTCCTCCAGAGCGAACCTGAGGAACCTCTGATGACCTGGAAACACAGGAATATGAAGATAAGCATCTTTGATGTCCACAGACGTCATGAAGTCCCCTGGACGCAGGGAACTGATGGCAGAGCGCAGAGTTTCCATGCGAAAGCTCCTGCACCTGACAAATTTGTTGAGGATCTTCAAGTCCAGGATGGGCCTGACTGACCCATCTCTTTTGGGCGCGGTGAAAAGGTTGGAATAGAAGCCCTTGCCTCTTTCTCGTAAGGGGACCCCCAGCTCCAGAAGGCTTTGCACCGCCAGCACTAGAGCCTGAGCTGACATAGGGTCCTGAGAAATCCGGGATCTGATGAATATTGGGGGGGGGGGGGGGGGCAGGCAGCAAACTCTATCTTGTAACCGGAGGACACTACCTCCTGAATCCACCTGTCTGAGACATGAAGCCTCCAGACGTGAGCAAAGTGCTCAAGCCGTCCCCCCACCCGGATGGGTGAGGGCGCCCCTTCATGCCTGAGGGGGCTTGGGAGAAGACTTAAGCTTGGAGCCCCAGGAGGAGCCAGGGCGACCACGTCCTCTGCCCCTACCCCAGAAATCTCCTCGGGCCCCAGTAAGGGAGACCCCCCTCCCCTGTCTGGCACCACGGTAGGGAGAAGAAAAGGAGTCCTGACCCCGAAAGGGCCGAGACTGCCGCCTGCGCTTGGGTAACCTGCCTTCCTTAGCAAACAGGTCCAGGTGGTCCCCAAACAGGCGCAGTCCTTTGAAGGGAAAACCAGTGAGGGCTTTCTTGGCAGCGTTGTCAGCAGCCCACTGGCGCAGCCACACCGAGCGGCGTATAGCCACCACAAGGGCAGAGGTTCTGCCACACATTCTAATGTTATCATCCAAGGCAGAGAGGACATAGGTCACAAAAACCTCACAAGGGGCACCTTCAAGGATACTTCTAAGCAGGGTCCTAATAGCCACAGCCGTAATGGCAGAAGCACAGACCGGGCGCAGGGCCGTCCCCACACATGCAAAGGCATGGGACGCCAGCTGATCAATGCGCCGGTCCTCAGCATCCCGCATCGTAGTAGAGTCAGGGGAGTGCATGACAGAGGTGTTAGATAACCCAAGGACCGGGGCATCCACTTCAGGAGGGGATGACCAACACTTCACCACATCAGCAGGAAAGGGATACCTCTTATCCCAACTCTTAGGTACACCGGGAATCCTGCTGGGACGCTCTTCCCAGTACAAGGATATTAAAATGGGCTTGCTCAGGAAATTCTAAACGTGGCTTAGCAGTATGAAACAATTCCCCCCTGTTGCCTAGGGCCGCAACCAGGGGAGATATAGACAGAACCTCAAAAATCTGAGCCAACAGCTTATCAGTATCATCTGGGGCCCAGGGGTCAGAACCAGAATCATCATGACCCCTGGGCCTCTCATCAGATGACTCCGAGTCAGAGAATAACTCCCCTTCTTCCAAAGGGGTATAACCAGACAGTTCCAAAAACTCATCAGCTTCCATAGGGAAAAGAGTGACATCAGGCGTTAAGTGCCGCTTTTTAGCAGAGGCCTTACGCGCCAAGGTATTAGCCAGCAACTTCTCAACACTAGCCAGTCTAGAAGACACATCAGGCTCAGAATCCCCACTTGTATGCAACTCAATGGGAGTCAAATTTAAGCTTGGGGGAGTAGGTGAAGCCATACGAGGCGCAGGCCCAGCTACTGGTAAACCAGGCTGCAGCGCAATCACCTGCTGGGCACAAGGTACACAGACCCTCACATTCCTCATACATATCCTGAGACGCCTCCCTGTGGTGATTATAGCAGCACAATAGGCAAAATGACATAGGGTAAATAAAGCCGCCCGCGAGGGCACTCATGGACCGCGGTAGGTAGATGCCAGTCACGCAGTAGCCAGATCCAGAGAAAATGGTGCCGGGTGTACCTCGAGGGGCGGGCCACGGAGACAGTGACGCGGAACGCGCCAACCATGGGCCCCGCCCCCCGAAGAGCGCGAAGCCGCACACGTGACAAGCAGCCAATAACGGCGCACCAGCGCCTGAGGTAACGCTGGCGCCGAGCACGAAGAACAGTGGAAGCGCGCGGCTGCAAATTTAAAAAGCAACCAGTGCAACCAAGTCAGCGCGGCAACTGACACCAAACAGAAAAACATAATACAGTGAAGCACCAAGGCAAATTCACATATACACCCCCCCCCCCCGAAAACTACAAAGGAGAGCGAGGGAGGGCAGCGGCCACTTAACATAGGACCCACCGAAAGAAGGGGCAATAGGGCGGGAGGGGCTTCCCATAGAGGCTCACCATATGCCTATACCGCCTACCCTTTGGTGGGGGATTGCGGTGGAGCAGCGCTCCTAAGCACCTGACAGCGGTGCTGCCTACCCTCACCCGACCAGCGCAGCCAAGGCTGGGAGGCACATTAATAACGGGTGGGAATAGTCCTACAGGGCCGCAGGCTAATAGCCCCGCTCACCTGCGAGAAGAGAGAGCCATCTTCTTGTCCTTCGCAGTCCAGACTGCAGAGAAGATCTGGGGATTGTGGGAGGTCCCTGGGTATTTGAGGGGCCGGGAGGAGCCAATTTCGATGTCTCTGCAGTCCAGCGCCATCTGGCGGAGTAATACCCATGTGTTATGAATCTTATCTGGAGCAGGACGTACTGTATACTAAGAATAATATAGCCATCAGATCGTGTTTAAAACAGGTTCCGTCTTTAAAGGAGCAGTATCGCGAAATTTGCATTAAAAAAGATAAATAATTAAATATCCACACAATAGCTTCTGGTTTCAATCTTTTTATTGTCATTTTTTTAATTTTTGTTATAACAACTGGATTGTACAACATAATAAAGTGTCACAAAGAAAAAACTTGAGATACAAGCATCAGTTCTGTTAGAAGTTTCCAGTCACACATCTACTTTCGATTGTCAACACTCACGTTACCTCAATTATCAACGCTATTGATCAGTATCAAGTGCTGTCATCCAAGAGATCGGATTGACGCTATCTGCTACGTGATGGTCATATCGCGGACCAGTGGGCCAGGGGGATAAGCCCCGTCCCATCCAATCTCAGATTTAGTGCATCACCGCCTCCTTCTTCAATTTGAGGGGGAGGGGGTGCGCAGGCCGGGAATAGGGACGAGGGAGGGGAAGAGGGGAAAAGGAGGAAGGGAATGGAAGAAAAAGAGGGGGGAAAGAGAAAAAAAAAGCGAGGGATCTAAGGCCAGAGGAGGCTAGAGCCATCCCTCACTGCAGCAGGGCATTCCCTATATCTGGGAACGAGTATTCCACCCACGGGCCCCAAACTTTCATTAATTTTACGTGTGAGTCCTGTAAGATATTGGTCAGTTTTTGATAAAGATCCCATTCAGCCGTTCTTTTACCGCCCGAAACAGAACACTGGCCTTCTTCCAGGAGCTTGCAATCGTCAATTTTGCGGCCAACATAACCTGGGTCAATAGGGCATGTTGGGATTTGGTGATGCCTACCGGTTTTACATGTAGCAATGCCACCCAGGGGTCCCTGCGCACATTGGCATGCAAAAGGGTGTGAAGCAAGCCAAAGATCCCTTGACCACAACCTTCGGACACTCCCACCAGATATGCATGACTGAGCCTTCTACAGGACAGCCCCTGAAGCAGGACGCCGGGTACCCAGGGACTGCCTTAGCTATTCGTGATGGTACTAAGTACCATCTTGTGAGCATTTTATACGCTGCCTGTGTAGTTATATTTATGGAACATTTGTTGATCCCATCCCAGATTTCTGTCCAGCCCTTTCTGTCCCTCATCAGGTTTAGATCCATCTCCCATCTAATCATGTACCCGTGCTTCGAGCCAGTAGGTAGCGCTGTGAGATGAGCGTAGAGCATGGATACAAGGCCGTGTGTGGGAGTCCCCCGCAAGCAAGCCCTCTCGAATGCAGTAGCATCTGCCCCTGGGGTTTTATGTTTGAGTAGGGGAGCGAGCCAGTGGCGAATCTGAAGGTACCTGTATTGTTCAGTCGCTGGAGCATTTACCTTCACCATCAATGCAGGCCAGGAGATCATTCTCTCCCCATCCATTAGATGATGAATTCTGCTGATGCCCACCCGCTCCCACCAGGCAAACGCTTCTGGGTTCTCATTTCCCGGAGGGAACCACGAGTTCTTGACCCATCTCATTACTGGGAGATGCGGTGAGATCAGGCCCACAGAGTACTTTATTCCATCCCATACTCGAAGGGAGTGACACAAGATCGGGCTTTCTATACGAGGTCTGAACTGCGGTGGGATCCATATTAAGCTGTCCACTGGGGTGGGATCGCATGCAGGGGCTTCCAGGGATACCCAAAGGGGGGTTTCCGTCACAAAGTGCAAACTATGGAGCTGAGCTATTTGCGCTGCCTGATAGTACCTGTTTATGCACGGCGCCTCCAGACCCCCCTCCCGCCTGTGCTTGAACATAGTGGTCTTTGCTACCCTCGGTCTAGTGCTTCCCCATATGAACTTCATGATACTATTTTGCATACTCTTGATCTGGTGCGGGGGGATATGCACCGGAAGTGTCCTGAAATAATACAGCATTTTGGGCAGCAGTGTCATTTTTACTGCGTTTATCCTCCCTATCCACAAGATCTCATGCCCCTGCCATGAGTCCAACAAAGATTTCAGGGTTCTAAAAAGGGGGGGGGGTAATTTGCCTGAACGAGTGGTAGTGAGGTGTGATTTTGATCCCTAGATATGAGAGTGCCTCTGGAGCCCAGCGAAAGGGGAAATAAGACTGAAGATCTGCCAACGCCTGGGTGGGGATGTTCAAATTTAGCCCCAGTGACTTCTCCTTATTAGCCTTAAGACCTGAGATCTTAGAAAAATCCTCCAAGAGCCTGAGCACATTGGGTAGGGAGGTGTGTGGTTGCAAAAGGATCAATAGAATGTCATCTGCAAATAAGCATGCTTTGTGATGGTACCCAGCCAGTTCCACCCCCTTAATATTTGGGTTTGCCCGAATGGCGATCGCCAACGGTTCCAGGGTCAATACAAACACCGGGGAAAGCGGGCATCCTTGACGTGTACCCCTGCCAATCGGGAACGAGTCTGAGAGGTAACCCCCATATTGTACCCTGGCTGATGGGGATGAGTATATAGACCGTATCCACCCTAGGAAATTGTCCCCGAAACACCATCTTTGAGTAAGTCATGTAGTCCCATGATATGGAGTCAAAAGCTTTCTGGATATCAAGCAATAAAAGAAAGCTATGAATCCCTCTGCGCTGGACTAATTCGATCAGGTGGAGTAACCTGCAAATGTTGTCCGAGGCTTGTCTACAGGGAACAAAACCGACCTGGTCCCTGCCTACCAAAGTCCCCAGAAACCCATTGATTCTAGTGGCCAGGACCTTCCCCAAGATTTTAAGATCAACGTTGAGAAGCAAAATAGGTCTGTAGTTTTGTGGGTTCGAGTGGTCCTTATCTGGCTTAGGAATCATGGTTATGAACGCTGCCAAAGAGGTCTGATTAAATGTACTTTGTCCCCTAAGGGAATTAAACATTTTAACTAGGTGGGGGGCTAATTCGGCTGCATATTTTTTATAGTATAAGGCAGTGAAGCCATCGGGTCCCGGTGCCTTAGATACTTTGAAACCCTTGATTGCCTCCAACACCTCCCGGACAGTGATCTCGGAGTCCATGCGATCCTTACAGGCATCAGGCATTCTAGGGAGTGGGATTGAATCAAAAAATTTGGTCGCTAAGTCCTGGGGGAATGTTTGGGGTGCCTCGTAAAGTTTGCCTAGCAGTTTTCTAAAAATGTTGACAATTTTAAGGGGATTGGCTGTGAGTATCCCTTCAGGAGTCTTAAGCGTGATCGGAGCTTGCTTCGGCCCTGAGTATCGCAACTTATTTGCCAGAGGAGCGTCAGGTTTGTTAGCCCTTGAATACATCCTCTGCTTACCCCACCTGAGCTTCTTTTCAGCTATCTCGTCAAGTGCCAAATTGAGTTGTATGCTAACCTCATACACTTTCTTCTTAATTGCCCTGGTGGGATTTGCTTTCCAGTCCCTCTGCAACTGTTCTAAGCTGGCTGTTAAATGGGCTATTTTTTCAGTGCTACGCTTTTTGAGGGATGTTGCTAGGGAAATCAGGCTACCCCTTATGACCACTTTATGCGCCTCCCACACGCTCACTGCGGTAGCTGTATCGGCATTTTCTGCAAAGTAGTTTTTAATAAATTGCAGAATTTGCTCCTGTGAGTTTTTATGCGTTAGTAGCGAGTCATTTATCCTCCACTTAAAGGGCTTGGCCGTTGAGGGAGACGCAGTGAACTGCATTGTAACTGGGGCATGATCAGACCAGAGCGTGACCAGAATATGGCTCCTGCTAACCATAGGGACAGCGCTCTGGGGAACCATAATATGGTCAATCCTGCAAAATGAATTATGGGGGTTTGAGTAAAAGGTATAATCTTGTTTTTTGGGGTTCAGCTATCTACTAAGGACATATCCCTCAGCAGAGCGCTAATGCGGTGTGGAGATTGCTGTGCAGGAGAGGAAATAGAGGAGGGGCTGTTACCCTGAGGGAGTGATCTGTCCACTTTGGGGTCCAACGCGATGTTGGAGTCCCCAGCCACAACTAGTATGCCCTTACCATGCTCTCTAATCTTCTTCAAAAGGTGGGAAAAAAAAGTTGGTCTGGTGAGTGTTTGGAGCATAATAGGAGTCAAGTATCGCCCCGTTGGGTCCGCTATACAGGTCTCACTCTTAAACGGAACGTTTCGCCGAAACGCTATGGCAACACCCCGGGTTTTCTCCGTGTAGCTGGCCAGAAAGAAGGTAGGGTACTGTGGACTCAAATATTTTGGGGCACTCGTGGCCGAGAACCTCGGCTCATGGAGGCACAAGATATCAGCTTGTACTTGCTTATAATAATGAAACGCTTTGGTTCTTTTGTGAGGGGAGTTAAATCCCTGAACATTGTGGGAGAGCAATTTGAAGTTAAGGTTAGCGCCTGCATGCAAGTTTTGAGACTGGCTCATTTCGCTGATTTCAAGGGGGGCGGAAAAAAAGAAAGGGAGGGAGAAGCAGGGGGGCAGAACACAAAAAAAAAAAAAAAAGGGGGGGGGGAAGAGGGGGCAGGGGGTGAAGGTTAGGCTAGGTAACGGAGCTAGGATCTAAGGCCCACGCCTGGAGATAGCTCATCTGAGTGGAGGAGAGGAGGGGTTAGGGAAAATGCGTGGGGGTACAAGTGACTCCGCGGGAGTCCAAAGTGTGCCTTCCGGGAGGAAACACTCCTCCGGAAGTTTTTGGGTTTCTAGAGGGGGTCGCCTCTGAGCGGGGAGCCGCCTATGCTAATGTAGCTGAAGTCAACGGCAACGGCACGGGGCAGGCGCATTGACTGGTGGAGTAAGGGGAGGGGGGGAGGGGTGCACTAGCAGGAGCGAAAGGGCTGTTAATGCCTAACTTGTGATGAGGTCTCTGTTGATTAGCCCCCACCCCGCAGAGAACGCCTGAGCCCCGCCAGGTAGAAGCAGGGAACCAGCAAGGGTCCCGCAGGTTCATCCCTTCGGTTCCATTATCCGGGACTCGTACCATGCCAAGAGCGGCAAGAGAGGCTCGGGGTCCCCCGCCTGGTTAAGGACCAAACAACCCGCCCCACTGCGGCCATGCTCATGAAGTCAGGACCTAAGGTCTGGATGATGACCTACAATCTTATCAATAACTAACCATAGCAACGGCAAATACTCAACAAGTCGCTTCGCAACCTTAAAAAAAGAAAACATCAACATCTATCACATCTTGCATATACTAACACTGGGTGTAACCCGCAAAATGGCTCCAGCTGACGGGGCACCAGGCCCGCTAATCACAGCCTGTCGTTGGGGCCTCTAGATACTCCCGACAGCCGCCTGCGGTACAGCTCAGTCTGTCAGGGTCGAGGCCGCCCCGACGGGCAGGGCCAAGCAACAAACCCTGTTCAGCCCACCCCCACACAAATGGGAATGCAGACTAAAAAGGGGTCAAAAAAACATAGTGAACAGGATACATATATTCAAGTGCAATGCTGGAAACGTCCGACGCCCACCGACCCAAGGAGAGCAAATAAGGTATATGATCTCCTATCCTCCAGTGGGAGGCAGACGTCCCCTTAAAATTTTTGAGTCACCTCAATGCAGTCCGTCCAGCTCCAGGTATAGCTGAAAAACAAGAAAATAGAAAAAGGAAAAAACTGTCCATCCTGAGGATTCCTGAAAGAGAAAAGCCCCCCAGGAGGGTAGGGAGAAAAGTTCCAAAATGAGTCACACGGACACCTGGCCCTCGGGCACCCTCCTCATTAGTAACGGACTGTTCGGTCGTCCAACCATAATCAGCCGTTGTCAAGGCTGCGGGCTTTTGCAGTATGTGTTGAGGCCGATGCAGGATAAGGGCGCTGGCTGCTGGACCGTTGGTCCCGTCGTATGGTTCTCGGACGTTGCTCCCGAGGTGGCCCAGGTGTAGATGGTATTTCAGCTGCTGTGGTCAATCCCAGGCGGTCTAACAGCTCGGAGGCCTCTTCTGGCGTTGATATTGCATGCGAGCGACCCATATATGTGAATGATAGTCTGAACGGGAAGCCCCATTTGTAGGCTATCTGATGCGATTTGAGAATCAGGAGATGGGGCTTCAGCAGGCGGCGTTTCTGTAGCGTCACTGGAGCTAGATCTGAGTAGATCTGGTATTTGTGGGTCTGGAAGACCAGGTCGTTATGGGCCCTGGCAGCCTGAGCAATCATTTCTTTGGTGTTATAGAAAGTGAATTTAGCGATAATGTCTCTGGGCTGACCATCCGCTCTAGGGGGACCCAGGGCGCGGTGGACCCTATCCATTTCCAAGCGCTCAATTGGGATTGCTGGAACTAATTCCTGAATTAAGGCTGTGATAGTGGACTTGAGGTCAATGATGGATTCTGGCAACCCTCTGAAACGCAGGTTACTGCGCCAGGACCTGTTCTCCAAATCCTCTATCTTCTGGAGGGCTAGGGATAACTCGACCTTGTTGTTCTGTATCTCAGCGTCCTGTTTCTCTAGTACTGAGGTAGTGTCGGTCATCTGGTGCTCCAGCTTTGATGTGCGGGACTTCAGGTCTCTTAGCTCCATTTTAAATGTGGCGGATAATTTCTCAGTGGCCGTTCCTAGCTCTTGCTGCAAGACAGACTTAAATCTTTCCAGCAACTCCTCATCTCTTATAGCGGGGTTAGCCTGCGGGGATGGTGGGGGCCCCGGGGTCGCCATCTGGGATTCTAGCTGCGATGTTCGCCCCGCAATGGTCGCCATCTCAGGGTTTGCAGCGCGTGTCGAGGGCCTGGGGGTTTGTGTTGGCCTACCCCGATCCCTGCGCCCCATTTGCTGCCCAGGCGTGCCCAAATTATACTGAGGGGTAGGTAGCCCCGGGGTCTCCGCTGCTGCGACACTGATGACTCTGGGGATGTGTGATGCCTGGCCAGGAGACTTTATATATGGGTTGCGGCCTCTGTCATGGGTTCTGCCAGGGGCCCGGGTGACCTTGCTGCTGTCGCTACGACTGGCTCCCTATGCCTGTCAGCCACTTCCCAGGCGCTCCCAATGTCCCCGAGTGTCAGACCCTCCTCTGCCCAATGCTTCCTAGGGCGCTGCGGCTTGATTGCTGGTCGGGTGCTGGCTGGCTCAGAGTGAGGGTCAGCAGGTCGCGGCCGCCATCTTGGGATTGGCGTCTGGTGTGAGGTGCTGCTGCCTGTCTCCCTGTCCTTCCTCCGGTCTCCGGGTGTCCCAGAGTGATGAAGGGCCAGAAGAATGCCGCCGCTATGCAGGCTGGAACGTCGGTCGGGTGCTGGCCGGCGCAGAGCAGGGGCTGGGAGGTCGCGGCCGCCATCTTGGAATTGGCGCCTGCCGAGGTATGCTGCTGCGCTGCGGGAGGTCGGCTCTTCCTGCCCCCCCTCCGATTTCTGGGTGTCCCCCAGGGGTTCCCCGGCCTGGATGGCCCGAAAACGCCACCGCTGAGGCTCACTGACAGGCGCAGCTCCCCGCTCAGCGAGGAGCCGGTTTAAGCAGCAGCCATCATCGTCGGCTGCTCACGAGCGCCCCCCACACAATAGCTTCTAACATGTGTATAAATAATGTGGCGATAGAAAATGGAAAAAATATCTGCCTTTCTTTTAAATTGTATAATGACAATGGCTCAGTCCATTTGCTGAATAGGGGGATCTGCTGGGTTGTATTTAGTGAGCTGCTTCATTTAGCCCACTGATCTCCTAGCAACACTTTACCTCAGAGGCTGACACTGTAATCAGTTGTAACGGCTGTGTGTGTGTGAGGTGCTGCTTTTGTTATGAGACCAGGTGACTCAAATGTGTAAAATCTATACAAAATAAACTAAACTGACTGAAAATAACTGAAATTCTTCTTTGAATAACTGTTCAGGAAAATCTAAAGGTATTAAAGTGGAACAAAACACTGAGTGGCCGACCCTGAAGTCTATAAGACCCGGCCATTGACCTTCCCCTTTGGGCATCATAAATCGGGATGCCCCACTGTGTGAAACGACCCGTGGATAACCACAGATCCCCCATTTTTCTGGCGCACTCACGCAGATAGTCATTTAGACAGGCTGGGCGGCCAGGAAGGTTACTGCTCAGGCTCCCCATCTGCGTACAAACAGCACTGATTGGATGAGAGCCCGCGCATGCGCTGTGGGACAGGGAAAGGTACGTTTTCACAGGCAAACTTGGGGATTTCACATATCAGGGCATCCCAAGTCCTAGGGATGCCCCTAGGGGCACAAAACAAAACTCCAGATAGTGAAAATCCTGGGTTGGGCTTTGCTCAAAACACACAAAGCTGAAAGAAAGATCATATGGAAAAATGAAAAATAAGAATATGAAAGAGAAAATGGTAAACTGAAAGATTCTGCAGCAGAGCCAACATGAAGGGAAAACTGTCAAAATAAAAAAAACTGTCAAAACATAAAAATCCAATTCTGAAATAAAATACCCCCCCCCCCCCCCCAAAAAAAAAAAGAAAAATGTGAGTCTGAGATTCAAACCAATGACTCTCTGGTTCAAACAGGCATTGAATTTTCCAATGAGCTAAATGACTTCTAGAGCTTTTCTTTCTGTTTTAGATATATGAGTTCTGGCCAGGCAACGTTGCAATATTATCTTATGCTGGACGGCTGCCAGCACTGAACAGCTGATTACTTTGTTACATTGTTTCCCCCTCTCCTCAGCGTGCAACAGGCCAGAGTGTCGGGCCCTGACACTCAGCAGACATAAACATGAGCTATTAGTCTCCAGCTGCACAACACAGACATCATTTTTTTCTAAATTTGTAATTCTTACTCCAACACTTACCTACATTCAAAGTACTATTTAAATATAAGTCACCAAGAAGAATTTGCGATACTGCTCCTTTAAGTGGGTCTATCTAAGGCCAGAAGCCAGCCCAGTAACGTGTAAAATAACCTAGAGTCATGGACAAGTGAGAGTTTGTGGATCAAGCTATTTTAGCAGCCCAAAATTAACTTATATATTTAATCGCTTTAAGAGCACACTAGACAAACTATATAGATGGTTCTGGTACTAGTCGGGTGCTGCACACCTTATGGGACCAAACCTTGCAGGTTTGGTCCCATAAGGCTTCTAACCAGAGTTCTCCATATCCCAGGCCCTGAACCTCCTAGAATGGCATGAAACCTAAGTATGTGGGCATTATGATTTTTTGATTTCAAAGATGTGATTAATGTATTATTAACCTGAATTGCTGCTTTATAATTCCCTGTCCCATACTGAGGCCGATATTTCTGCAAGATTTCTTTAAAGCGTGCAATCTGGGTTCCTGCTACTTTCCCAGTCTTAGGTGATGTCTTTGTTTACTGACCAGACATGCGCCGGCTATATTTGAAATTTTGAGCTGTTCCTCACATCTGGGCTATCGGTGGATATTACTGTGAAGTTATAACTATTTTTCCTTACAACCTTAAACTAGACAGACACTCACCTTCCCTCTCGTGCAGGAGCTGAAGCCCTGTTCACCACTCAGAAACCTCCCGGTTTCCAAGTACGATGGCTGGGGGCAACGGTGGGGGGGTGCTCCCTGACTAACAGTGAGCAGAGATCCATGTTCAGTCGCTGCCCGGCAGCTTCCGCAACAAATGAACAGCCTGGGTTGGCTGACGGGAGGCACCGGGAACACTGTTCCCTGAAACCTGGGAGGTTTCAGAGCTTCGGGCCACCCTGGGTGAGCTGCGCAGGAGCAAGTGCCTGTTTTTTTGTATTCTGTGGGTTTAGTAACAATTTAAAGGATAATTCCACTTTCGATGGCATTTTTTTTAAAGTTTTCATTGTCTGCCAAAAAGATGTCCTCAAGGTGCTAAGCTTATCTGTTGTTTGTTTCTTTTTTATTTGTTTGCATCTCTGTGGTATAAAAGAAAAACGTTTTCTCTAGCAACAATGTGGTCTGGTGTACTTGGCAGAGACTTCCTGACAGTCCTGACAGTCAGATACGGCAGTTTTACCCCCTTCTGCTGTAATTCAACCTCTTCAGAAGGGGCAATCACAATTTGTGTTTCAGTAGCTCAAGGATTACTTGCTGCTTGATTTAGCCAAAGCTGCTGCTGATCTAACCTGCTACAGTGGAAATATTTGTAGTCAGGACATATAAGGAGCAAAACAAAGAGAAACCAGCTCACCCAGCACCACATGAGAGCACGGACTTGAAAATCTCTTGGTATGATATTTAGATCAGTTCCAACAGTAGAATGTCCAGCTTGTGTGTAGGATAAAACTTAACCTTTAATCCAATACGTTTAAAAGAAATAGTAGTAAGTCCACAAATCAATAAGCTCCATAAGATAGCCAATAGTAAAATCCGGTGACAATCAGGCAGACCAGCATATAGTCCTCTCCCGCATGGACCTGTGACACGCTAGGCACAGCCCTTACTCATACAATTCAATATAAGGGCTTTATTTAAGGCCAGGAAAGCCGATCCCACTTTAGCAACACAGACCCACAGGAATAAAAGAAACTTGGCAACAGCATGCTGAAGTAACACGGGAGTACAATCCTAACACAATCATTTATTTTACTACATTTACTACTTATTATTTGTCAAGGAGCCAAAACTGGACATTAAACCCTTTGTGATGAGGGGCATGAAGTAGCTGTGCACACCATTGAAGCATGTCTCCTATTGGATGAGCTGTGGATTCTGCACGTTTGTAGCTATTAACTGTCCACCAACTGTTCCATAACAGATGTAGCTGTGCTAGGTAAGTCGTTATATCTCTAATGATGGGCTAACTGATGGTGTAAGGAGGTAGGTTAGGGTAGTTTAGTGTGCCTATGAACCAGGACCCATCATGGCACATAGTTGCAAGGGAGAGTGTAGGTGTTTTAAATTGCCAGTACCATCTGAATAAATAAGAACTACACTTACCTCTTAGCCAGCGGACTCGATCCCTGCTGACTGCAGTGGTTTCCATATTATCAGCTCCAAAGCATGCTTCTGTCTCATGCCTGGCACTCATATAAGCATCCGAATGTATATCAGCAATGGAAGCGCATGCCCATGTGATGCGCCACCTACAGCCAATCATTATGGGACCCTGCTCCTTCAGGACTGGCAGCAGGGAGACAATGAAACTAAAACAGCGGGGGGGGCTGTCTTTACAGGGACTTCAAACTGACCTGGCCTACTTTACATTATCCTTACGCACTTTTTAGGATTTTGTTTTGTCATACAATTAATAAATCTCTTCTCCAACTGTCAAATAAAATAAATGGGAAACTTACTTGTATTTTGTTTCTTAACTGTTGGTAATGTTGGACATTTTATCACAAAATAGTACTATTCGCTACCCGATCCAAGAAATAGTTTTAGATGAATCAAGGACAAAACAATGCCGCCTGCTTCCCATCCTAGTAATCCCTCATGTGGGCTCTCCTCCAATCAGCGTTCTATGTTGTGCATATTAATGAGCAATGTAGAACACTGAATCAATGGGAGTGACAAGCATCCTTTTAGCAGCTCCCATCTAGCTGTGCATACCCACGACAGCCATTCAGATGTGAGGCAGAAGATGCCCCTGAATCCCATTCATGCATTGTGGGATTTCCATAAAGGTAAGAATCCTGGTGAGCTGAGGGTTTCAAATAGCTGGCCATCCCAAATCAGGATGCCCTGCAGAAATGGGGACCACTGTTTTTAGTCTTATAGACTCTAGGCCGGTTTTTGTTCCTCTTTAAGCATGGCATATACATAACCAGGGACTAAAAAGAGTGGTAATCTATCTACTTGGTAGGATTGAAAACTGTTTCTTGGAAACAGGTCCTGTAGCTCATTGCTTTCCATAGAACAGCTGCTGAAAGCAATAGACTTTAATTTATACCCTACTGGCACAAGGCCCACAATTTAAAGATTGTGGTTGGGAAGTGGCTAATATCCACGCTCCTCTCACAGAGAGAAAGAGGAGGACATATCCGAATACAGACACATGAAGCAACAGATCATAAATTAGGGTTCCTTGTAAACGTTCTGATAAATGTAGCTGACATTATAATTTTGTTCATTGTTTGGACTTAGTTAGGAAATCTTTAAATTATTTTTACATATGCACAAGGGAATCTGGTCAATGATATACAACTCTCATCTTATGTAATATTACAGTGCATTTACACTAATTATGTTTTTTAGAAAAAAAAACTTCTCTCTCCTTAACAAAGGAGAGAGAAGTTTAGATGCTACGCCGTCTTCCTTGCCAAACTACGTATGTGATTTTATCCTTCCCTTTTTTGACTATTACCTCAGAGCTTCGCGCTCTTCGGGGTGGGGGCGGGGACTTGACTCGGCGCGCTCCGTGTCACGGCCGAACATTGAGCCCGCCCTTCGAGGTTCGCTGGGCACCATTTTGACGATCTTCGCGCGCGAGCGTGGTGACGGTCCCCCTCCTCCTTGGTCTGTAAGTGCCCTCGCGGGTGTCTCTTTATTATATGTTTTTTCCCAGCTGCGCATGGCCCTGACACCTCTTCTCCCTTTATGTCTTTCAGACGCCAAGTCTCCGGTGGCTTCTCCCGGGCCTCATATATAGATATATATATAGATATTAGCAGGCCCACTTACAATTCTCCCACATTAATTCAGCGGGTCTTGGGGCATCCAGGGTTGTCTATTGGGTAAATTCCTATGGGCATACTGTGCCTAGATAATCACCATATGGAGGCATCTCAGGATTATGTGACCGGGGTCCCTCGGGGACAAGACCGGCTGTGTGTAGCGTGTGGACCCCCCCATGCCGTTGCGGGCAGGGCACGGGCCTGCGGACCATGTGCCGAGCAAGCACTGGACCTGCGAGCGGCGCCTGTGGTTGCACCTCGTTCCGATAATCCCCTCTCCCCTTGCCCAGATCTCACTCCTGCTAACTCGCATACAAGTGGGGAGTTACAGCCTGATGTGTCTTCTAGACGGCCTACGGCTGACCAGATTGTTGTGGGGTGGTCCGAACGCTTGGGCCCTGGCAGGAAGCGGCCCTTGACGCCCCTGGCTTCTGCCTTTGCTACTGGATCGGAGGAGTGTACTTCTCCGCGTGATGATGCTCAGTCTGACGATGGAGAACAGTTCTCTGACCCAGATTCCTCTGAGGAGAGGCCGAGGGGTCATGACGATTCGGGCCCGGATGACTGGGGCCAGTTCGACATTGATGGTCTGTTGCTTAAGATTTTTAAGGCCCTGTCGCTCCCTGGCGAGGCTCCCAAGCCGAGAGGGGAGCGTTTCCATACGGCTACTGCGCGCTTGGAATTTCTCGAGCAGGCTCACTTCCATGCTCTTGTACTCAAGGAATGGGAATGCCCCACTAAGCTTCCAGGGGACTGGGATTGGAAATACCCTTTCCCCCCTGAGGTGGTTAATTGTTGGTCATCGCCCCCCGTGGTGGACGCACCGATCATTGGGGTCCCTAACCCCCCTTCTTTACTGTCCCAGCTTATAGCACCCTTCGGGATGTCGAGGACTGGCGCATCGATAGGCTGGCTTCACACGCCTTTGCTTGTGCAGGAATGGCGCTGCGCCCAGTCTGTGCCGCGGCCATCACTGCAGTGGCCGCTAGAACCCTCATCAGAAATATGCTTGAGCATCACCCTGAGGATCTACCCTGGGAGGTGTTTCATGCACTCTCCAGTTGTGACATTTTTGTTAAATTTATCCTTTTAGCTCTGGATGACACCATCAGCATGTGTGCGAGGACTTCTGCCCTAGTGGTGCCTATACGTCGCTTGCTCTGGCTGCGACAGTGGGGTGCTGACGTCGTTGCTAAAAGAACTCTGACTGGGCTTCCCTTTAGAGGGCAACGCCTGTTTGGGGCCCATCTGGACCTCTTTGGAAAAAAGGGCAATTCACCCCATTGCAGGCGGCCGTCTCGGCCCCCTTGGAGCAGGGATACCCCTCCCCCTCCATACCATAGTGTTGAACAAGAACCTGGGGTGCCCTTTCTAGGGGCTTGTGCAGACTCCTGCCCCCGGAGCGGCAGACATCGTCCTGGGCCCTCCGACCGGGCAAAGTCTAAATCCTTCTCCGAAACCCCCCAAGCATGATGGGGCGCCCTCGCCCACCTGGGTGAGGGGATGGCCGCAGCACCTTGCTCCTATCAGGAGGCGTCTTGCCTCGTTCTGTTGGTTTCAGGAGGTAGTTCCTCCGGATGCAGGATGAAGGTTGCTGGGCGGTCCTTTCCCGAGATCGTCAGGGTGCTTCTAGTCCCTGTCTGTCTTCAGGTTTTGATGCAGGCCTGGTTGGCTTGCTAGGTCTGGGGTCATTTGCAGGACGCCCTTAACAGACAGTGGCTTGGGCCACTACACCAGTTTGTTTCCACATTCCCCTTAAGGATGAGGCAGTCTGGCCCATTCGGACCTCCCATGGGTTCGGCAATTGATATTCACAGGCAGTGATGCACGGTATTCTGAGTTGGGCTACCAGCGCCCTGCACCCAGTGGACCTCTTGCCGTCTGTGGAATTCTAAGATGCTTATTTTAGCTCCCCTGTGTCTTCAGGACACCGAGGCTCTTACTGGTTGTGTTGGTGGGCCAACACTGCTGATTGTGGCCTCGCTGTTGGGCCCCTTTTCTGCTCCCTGTGCTCTCTAAAAGGCATTGTTCGGGGTGATGTCCCTGATAAGATCAGGGGGCGTCCGCACAGGGACCTATCTGGTCGTCCCTCTTACTTACAATCCCTGCGTCAAGCCGCGCTGATTACTACGCTAGCAGTGTTCTCTGGGAGTTATATTGGATGGGTGCTCAGCCACCGCTATCCCTCATGGTCCCTTATTCGCTATCTGAATTCCTTGGATTCGGCCCAGGCTTGAGCCTTCTTCCTTGGCAATAAGTGGACTCCTGGTTACGGGGGCTCTGTCCCTCTTCGCTGACATCTTACTTTCACCAGGCAGGATTGCAGCTGGTGGGCCCGTTGGTGGCGTATCAGATGATTTCCCTTATATACTGAGCCCTTGGGCTCTTTGGCACAGTAGGTTATTGATCCTACATGGGGTTTCAGCACCCCTGGAGCTAGGTCTGTGCTCATTACCCCTTGGTACGGTGGTTCCTCTTGAGCTGGTTATATTCAAGGACCCTGTCAGGGGACACCCCCTTCTTTGCTTGCATCTTCCTGTGAATGGTCACCTTCGGTACCAAGTCTCGCAGGTTGGCGGGGGGGGGGGGGAATTCTTCCAAAACCCCCAGTGGTTCCTAGGTAGGGTCCCTTATAGGGTCCATCTTACCTACTGGTTTTGTTAAAACAATGAGCCTTCAGTTGACTCTATACTGCTGGACTTCTCCTCTTTAGGACCTGTCTCTTGGCCTGTTGGAAGACAATGGCCTGTTTATTATTGGTCTGAAGCAGGATGATTCTCCTGGAAGGTTCCTGATCCTGATATGGTTGGGGGTCTACGTCCCCTGCTCCTCAGTGGTATGTGCTCCGATGGATGTCTTTCAGTGGCAGGTTGTGCTATCCTGGTGTCCCTCTGAGAGCCAACTAGGGTGGCTCTGTTGGGTCTCGCTTATGTCACAGGGGCTCTGCCCTTGTTTTTACTGTCCCAGAATATTCTGACTCTGGTCATGGGGGCTTAGTAAATTTATGTATAGACTTTCTATTTTATATGTCTTCTCTTCATTCACCCTGCTATGTGGGGTTCTGCGCACGGTCGTGCTGATAGAGTCCCGTGAGATTGATGGCCCCTGTGGTTCGCAGATGCTTCTGCTGAGGTCAGCGGACCTGTACGCTCTCTCAGGAGTGCAGTTCTGCCCTTGTCAGGCTCCTTCTTATGTCGTCCCAATCTACAGACTCTAGTCTGAGGCTTGACAGCTGATTCTTTCACCCCTTGGAGACGGGCTTATCTTCTGGGTGACTAGGTATATGGGGGGCTAGGAGCAAGCTTCTTGGGCTTCCTCTTCCTCCATCTATTGTGGGTTATGGTGTACCCATATTGATTGTCATGAGTCTTGGTCTCTCCCCTGTTGGACATTCTCGGTTCCACGGTTCTAGAGTTGTTACAACATAGGTTGGGGTTGGCTCGCCATCTAGGTACTCTGGAGGTTCAGGTTCTGTCCTGTCTGCCTTCCTGTAGAAGTCTGGTTCAGTCTTCCTCGTTAGGAGTTCTCTTGGGGATTGCTCAGGGGCATCTCCCAAGTAGTTCTATGGTCCCTGTTGGGATCAATTTTCATTCTGTTTGCCCTGCGGATTGTTCCCTTGGGACTTATTCTGGATGCTGTCTGAGCTGTTTTGTTGTTCAAGTCGCCCCTCCGGGGGCTGTTGCTTCAGTCAGACATGTGCCTGAGTAGGTGGCTCTGATAACTTAGCCTTCATTCATTATATATATATATATATATATATATATATATATATATATATATATATACACACACACCACGATTTGGTGGTATTCCGCCTTACGCCGGACCCTTTTGTCCAAGGTGGTGTTTTATGATCATTATTTCAGTCCTTCAGTCCTTTTAGTCTGCCTATGGGCCTTATTCTTAGTAATGCTGAAGTAAGGGGTCTACATTCCCTCAACAGTTGTTGAACCTTTCCTGGTTGTTTCTTGTCCCTTAGGGGGACTGATGCCCTTTGGGGTCTGCGGGCGCCTCCATATGTATGCGCCTGATCTCGTTTGCTTCCAGGGCCTATGCATCCTTGGACGGATCTTACTTGGATGGTTTGCCTTCCTGGTCCTGAGTAAAGGTTTTGGCTTCTTGCTGATCCTTGTTAGTGGATGGGTCAGTATCCCCGCCTGTCTGGCGGGAGACCAGTTTTTATTTCCCCGTTGGGGAGAGTTCTAAGTTTTACCAAGGCTTCTGTTGCCTTTGGGCTGGTTAGGCCGTTACACTGGCCTATTTCTTTAAGGGGGAAGAATCTCCCTCTCTCTCTTTTTATTCCGTTCTATTGGTGTTTGGGTACCTTTGGCCCTTCAGCACCAGGTTTTCTGTTAAATAAGTTGCTAGACCGCTGCTTGTTTCTGTTCATACCTTTTCAAAGGTTTTGTTATGGGATTGACGTTAGAGCCTTTGCTCATTTCGTACTTGGTGGCAAAGTTTTGCAGGTGACAGCGCCTTTACTGTCTGCTGTGCCTTTTTGTTGGGGATCCCACCCTACTTTATGGACACTGCTATTGGATATCCCACGTGTAAGTATTATATTGGAGCAGGACGTACTGTATGCTTAGAATAATACAATTCTGTGAAATACTCACCTGTAGAATTGGTATTATACGTGTCAGGAACCGCTTACCTGATCCCCGTTCCAGCGACGTCTCCAGGCGGCCAGCTGCAGCTGTCACTGTGCGGCGGCCGCGCCGGGCGGCGTCGGCTCGAGCGGCGACCAGCTCAGCCACGCCCCCCGCTTCCTCCTCCAGTAGACGTGCTCACGCGCGGCCGCGAGCACGTGCCTGTTATGCCATCCGGCGGCGCTGTGCTGCGCGCACCCGCCGGAGGATCAATTAAAGGGTTAATGAGCCCTAGGGGATTGAGGGCTTCGCCCTCTTCTGCTCTGCAGGCCAATCAGCCCCATTGATATCTTGGCCTTACCTCCTCCCTTGTTGCCAGCCAATTACCCTTGGAATCCTATGTGCTCCAATCAGTACACTGCTTCCCTCAGACCTGTCCCTATAAAGGCAATTCCCTCTCAGTTGTGAATTGCCTGTGATAGCGCTCAGAACCCTGTGTACTCTATTCCTGTGAAGTTTAGCCTGATTGTACTGACCATTCTCGATCCTGAATCCTTGTTGCCGACTTCTGCCTGTATTGACGCCTCTTGATCCTGAATCCTTGTTGCCGACCTCTGCCTGTATTGACGCCTCTTGATCCTGAACCCTTGTTGCCGACCTCAGCCTGTACCCCGACTACGTCTTGCCTGATCCTTGGTGCCGCTACGATCTCTGCCTTCCTGTTATCGACCTATTGCCTGTCTCTGGACTTCCGTCACTCACGCTTCAGTTATTGGCCAAGAGGCTGAACTCTCGTCAGGCACGTTGGGCATTATTCTTCTCGCGTTTCAATTTTATTATTACTTTCAAGCCGGGTGTAAAAAATACTAAAGCTGATGCTCTATCTCGCATGTTTGGTGAATGTAAGGATCGGGGTGATTCTGGTGAACCAATTTTACCCACAGGTTGTGTGGTCTGGGCGTTACTTCCTGATCTCTCCAATACCTTGGCGCCGTTTCAAGATGAATCTCCTAGTGATGTACCCTTGGGGTGCCAGTTTGTTCTGCCGCACCTGCGTTCGGATGTAATTCGCGAATTTCACGATGCCAAAACTGCTGGTCATTTGGGTAATGACGTTTATGCTTGCCCGTCGTCATGTATGGTGGCCTACCATGAGACGCGATATCACTGCCTTTATCGACGCTTGTGCTGTTTGTGCTCGAAGTAAAGGAGTTCACAAGGCTCCTAGTGGCGGTTTGGTTCCTCTTGAAAATCCTGCTGAGCCATGGACCCATATTTTTATGGATTTTATTGTAGATTTGCCTCTCTCACATGGTAATACTGTAATTTGGGTGGTCGTATCGTTTCAGTAAGATGGCACATTTCGTTCCTTTGGCCAAACTTCCTTCTGCACCTGAGCTTTCGCGGCTGTTTACTTCGCATATTTTTCGTATTCATGGTATTCCGTCCAATATAGTCTCTGATCGGGGTGTTCAATTTACTTCCCGTTTTTGGAAACACTTCTGTTCGCGGTTGGGAATACAGATCTCTCTTTCTTCTGCCTACCATCCCCAGACTAATGGGCAGACGGAAAGAACTAATCAAACTTTGGAACAATACTTAAGGTGTTATGTCTCTGATGCCCAAGAACAATGGGCGGAATTTATTGATTTCGCCGAATTTGCTTACAATAACACGCCTAGTGAGAGTACCAAGGTATCTCCTTTTTATTGTAACTTAGGGAAAAATCCTAGAGCTTCTTCCCTTTCAGGGTCACCTTCCAATCTGCCGGCGTTGGAGGAGTGGCTTCAAGAACGGAAGAATATCTGGACACACGTTCAGGAGATTCTTAAGACCACTGGTTTGAGGCATAAGAAATTTGCCGACCGCCGCAGATCACAGGAACCTACTCTTCGAGTAGGCAATCTAGTTTGGGTCTCCACTAAAAATATTGCGCTCCGTCAGCCATCTAGCAAATTAGGTCCAAAATTTATTGGTCCTTTTCCGATCATCAAGAAGTTGAATAATGTGTCTTTTAAAGTTCAACTCCCGCCGACTATGAAAATACCTAATTCCTTTCACGTTTCACTGTTAAAACCGGCGAAGAATGCTCCTCTTGCTGGTCCTGCACCAATTCTTCTTGATAATGAGCCCGAGTATGAAGTGAATAAGATCTTGGATTCACGTAAAGTGCGTAATTCTTTACAGTATTTGGTGGATTGGGTTGGCTATGGTCCGGAGGAAAGATGCTGGGTGGCAGCGAGGGATGTTCATGCCAAGGCTCTTGTAAGAAGGTTCCATCGTGACAATCCAGGGAAACCGGGTGAGTGTCCGGAGGCCCCTCGTGAAGGGGGGGGGTAGTGTCAGGAACCGCTTACCTGATCCCCGTTCCTGCGACGTCTCCAGGCGGCCAGCTGCAGCTGTCACTGCGCGGCGGGCGGCGTCGGCTCGAGCAGCGTCGGCTCGAGTGGCGCCCAGCTCAGCCATGCCCCCCGCTTCCTCCTCCAGTAGACGTGCTCACGCACGTGCCTGTTATGCCCTCCAGCGGCGCTGTGCTGCGCGCACCCGCCGGAGGATCAATTAAAGGGTTAATGAGCCCTAGGGGATTGAGGGCTTCGCCCTCTTCTGCTCTGCAGGCCAATCAGCCCCATTGCTATCTTGGCCTTACCTCCTCCCTTGTTGCCAGCCAATTACCCTTGGAATCCTATGTGCTCCAATTAGTACACTGCTTCCCTCAGACCTGTCCCTATAAAGGCAATTCCCTCTCAGTTGTGAATTGCCTGTGATAGCACTCAGAACCCTGTGTACTCTATTCCTGTGAAGTTTAGCCTGTTGCCGACTTGATTGTACTGACCATTCTCGATCCTGAATCCTTGTTGCCGACTTCTGCCTGTATTGACGCCTCTTGATCCTGAATCCTTGTTGCCGACCTCTGCCTGTATTGACGCTTCTTGATCCTGAATCCTTGTTGCCGACCTCAGCCTGTACCCCGACTACGTCTTGCCTGATCCTTGGTGCCGCTACGATCTCTGCCTTCCTGTTATCGACCTATTGCCTGTCTCTGGACTTCTGTCACTCACGCTCCAGTTATTGGTTCTCCAGATCTCTCCATATAAGCTAGCATCCTTTGAGCCAATAAGTCCTGGGGGCAACCGATCCCGGGTAGGCGTACTTGCGTCCCGGCAAGCAGGGGCTCCTATAGGTGAAGCTGGCTGTGGAGATTGGGGGTTGCGAGCTCATCAAGAGGTCTGGAGTTACCCCCCTAGCGTGACAATACGCATACAGTACGTCCTGCTCCACCCCACCCTGGTTTTACATTTTCTGGACCCCGTGTATGGTGATTGTTATCATTGCTACTGTTACCAGTTTGGTGGTTGGTTTCTCCCGGCTTCTTTTCTCACTGCTTTTCAATACTGGGGATTTGTGGGAGGTCCCTGGGTATATGAAGGGCCGGGAGGAGCCTGTTTTTGCATGTCTGCAGTGAACAGCACCCTCTGGCGGAGGATTACCTACGTGTAAGTATTATATTGGAGCAGGACATACTGTATCCCCTCGATTCAAAGAGCAAAAGTTAATTGATTTCGTATCGAGAATCGTAAGTTTGGGTGGGTGTTTGTCATTTTTTCCTGTTTTTTTGGCCATTTACGACTCGCACGAGCCTACGTTCGAATGCGTATATGCTCTTACGATCATCGCTAGTTCGTTCCTAAATTTTAGGATGAAAACGTAAAACTTAGGATCAAATCCTAAAACTTAGGATGAAAACGTAAAACTTAGGATAATTGGATGTGTTTCGGTGTGATTCAGAGAACAGTTTGCAAACCTCTAAATACGTTTTAAAAGAAAGCCACTGCCGACACCTTTTAGCAGTCGTATTGCTGTTCTTGAACAGGTTTTTTGGCTATGTGGAGGAGTCTGCGCGTCTTGAGCTGCAATGAACTGCATGTATCAGCATGGCCGAGGCCATAAATTGTATGGCAATGCATACCTGATTCATGTATGCCTTATAAAAGCAATTTAATGTGGACCTTAATTAGTCCTTTGCATGTAAACCTTTATTTGGCAATATATTTGCGTTAATTAAAGAAACTTATGTCCTTTGTTATTTATTTTTAAATTGATGTACTAGAATAATATTTTTAGATTGCATTTATTGGTGTAGTTGTTTACCTTTGCTTTGTTTAATTATTTAAGCACATCTTTGGTCAGATGCATCACACTTACTGAGGAGAGGAGAGCGGGATAAAGTGCAGGATGTGGGTTACTGCTGTATTTTGCACAGACACAGCAGAGCTGGGGGCACGGAAAGGTCAGAAATCAAAGAATCCAGAGCAACACAGTCACAAGGCCCTTTCTGTTTGCAGGCTGCCCGATAATACCTGAGCCGCCATCTTGGCTGTTTCTAGGCTCATAACATGCAGAAGTTGCTGGGTGTTTTTTAATATTTGAGAGCAATCTGTATGTAGAGGGTGTGGGTAACCACACTAAAAATTTAAAGTTGTACCATTTGAAGCATAAATATTAAAATTAAATCCACAAGTAAAAAATGCAAGTTAACTAAAAATTAAACAAAGTAAGATTTACTTATGCAAATGCATTCATTAATGGTTGGTTACTACAAAATGAATGAAATAAAGAAAAATAAAAGACCGAATATTTAGAATGCACTTTAATGAGGTAAGTTTGTAGTGCGGAGCCGCAAGATCAGAAGGATTTACGTCCAGACAAAAAAGGAAAAAGGGCAAAACCAATGTTGCAACCTGAGAAATGAAACGGAAAATTCAGGATGGAAACTGACATAGGTCTGATTCCCGAACTGCCATACGAACGGACGTATATTTTAGGATAGAAACGTATTTGCTTATAGAATCACTCGCAAGTTCATACGAACGCACGAGCGGACGTGAAAAATAGGATGATCGTGACCCAAATCCAAGCTGTTACATGTTTCTTTGAATCAACCCATATGTGTATAATACCAATTCTACAGGTGAGTATTTCACAGAATTGTATTTTTCCTGTTTGCCCATCCTAAGTTTGAATAGCTGATGTGCAGTAGTTATAGTATGTTGAAAGGACAGTCCAGACAAAAAATAAGAAGAACTTCCAGTTTCTCCCGCACAGCCTTCATCATCCTAGTTTTCTGGAATAAAGGGGATCGGCCATCACTTATTTAACTGACCGCATGCTTGATTCTACGGAGTCGTGTGGACTGACCTGATCTCATTTCTTCACTGACAGATTAGTTCCCTGGCTGGCCTTTGTGCCTTTCCTTGCTTCCAGCTATAAGGGATCAGGCTCCCTCATTAATTGACAGAAGGGGGTGCTTCATGCGAACATCCAAGGCTTTTATACAATCAGGGGAGGAAGCTTTGATGCATGCTGTTCTTCACTTAGTAGTTGGTCATGCCTCAATCCACATGCAATACTCTATGGAATGGAGTCTGCATCTTCAGGAGATCAAGTCATTTCATCTGTTTTTTTAACTTTTCTTCAAAAGAACATATCATAACCTGTAGTATTAAAGTAATTTTAACAGTATGGCCTCGATTCAATAAAGGTAGAAAAAAATTCTCATGGTAGTAAAAAATTAAATTCATGAGAAAAAAGCCTGAGAATGCCACTGTTACTGAATCACTAGATAAAAAGACAAGGAAGTCAATGGCAGCTTTTACTACAGTGTAGAAAGGAGTAAACAGTTCTCTACTTTTCTTAGAAGTAAAAAAGTACCATTGGCGTTTTCTTAGCTGATGATTAGGTGATTCAGCAACAATGACATTCTCAGGTTTTTTTCTCATGAATTGAATCTTTTACTACCATGAGAATTTTTTAGTACCTTTATTGAATCGAGGCCTATATTTTAGAAAAGTGTTTCTGTGCTTTTGTATCTGTACATAACCCTTTCCTCACCATTAACTTTCCTTGAGGGTAATGTTTAATATTCCAAGAATTTAGCTAGAGTGAAGATTAGTTGACATATTCACATTCTATTCAAGGGTGTTGGAATGTGTTTATGAATACCTTTGAATATTACTTAATTCTTACTAGATATTTATTTTTAGCTTCCAGTTTTTTTTCCATATAACACTTTAACATTGTTATGTGTATTCTGGTGTTCAAGTTGCCGAAACCTCTATGGAATCTAACTAGGCACTGTCAATTGATATGACCACCACAAGATAAGCATTACCTGAATGAGGAATTCTCATCCAAAGTTAAAATTAAACATGTTAACTTGTATGTGAAGTGGAGTTAAATTTATCCTTTGAAGCTATATGAGACAGTTATCCTTTATTGCTCGTACCTTGGTTGAATGGCTTATTGTTTGTACTTTGTAAACAGCTACATGCGAAGGTCAAGTTCAAAAGCAATGTCACATGATGGTAAAATATAAACTATGTTGTCTGTGAGACCACCTCTAAAATGACTAGACAGAACATGGAAAAGCACTTAAAAACTAAATGATCACTTGATTTAATCAAAGTCTAAGTCATTTAGCCAATGTGTAGTATAAGTATATCAGATTGTTTTTAATTTGTTCTGTACATGTCTATGAAATAGGTGTTCTTGGACAAGTAAGATAGGTTCACTCTAACATGTTAAACATTTTTGCAGCAGGAACAGTGTCCTATAACTAAACAACATTTTGTACATAATAGATTTCCTTACATTTCCCACTGAAGCAGTTGCCATTAAGAGGCTCAGTTCTTTGAAATTAAATTGTTAGATTCACGTGAATAGGCTCAGTAAGACTAACTTAAATATGAAGTTATATGGGCCACATTTTTGTTATTGGGTTTCATAAAGGACAACCATCATTTCATTTTAGTGTAACCAGTTTAGCAGCTCCTTTCTGCCCATCTGTGGCAGTTGCTGTTTCATTAATAGCTTAAACACCGGTAGGGGAAGTTGGTTTTCAAATGGTGGTGTGACTAAACTAGTGAACTTGACCTCTGCAGAGCTAGAAAAGTAAGAGGAACAACACCCATATAGCACATAAGGTGCTATTTAATCCCCCCCTGTGTAGCCCCAATTGGTAAGTAAAACAACTTTTATCTGCTTACCATTGTCCATGTTTATATTCCCTCTTCTGGGTCACTTCCTGCCCTTGCATCCTGGGTGACCTTCATCCTCCCACACCTCTAGCAGCTGTGCGAGACCACCCGCCACAAGCGCATCCCCTGTACTATGTAGGACCTTGGAGCACTAGAGGCTTAGAGTGCACTGATTGTCTCTCAGCTTGCTTGCTCCTCCCATAGAGGATTTACAGCTGTCTCACCACCCCTGGCAGAGGTATTACTTCAGATACGCTCCTGTCTTATATATGACAGCTGATGCATGCGCAGTATGGGGAGGCTATAATGCTCCAAAATGGAGGAACACGGCAGGATCCATGGGACAACCGTTAGAGAAATAGAAAAGGTATGATTGGGCGGTTTGATGAATTGGTCTATGATTACGTCATAAGTGAGGGAATTTTTTTATGACACTAAACAGGATAGGTGTTGGTCTGTTTAAATAATTTCAATGGAAAGCATTGCTATTTAAGGAATGCTATGCAATTTATAATAATACAATTCTGTGATTACTCACCTTGTAGAATTGGTATTATAAGTATGCAGCACGTCCTGCTCCAGATAATGATTCATAACAGATGGGATTACCTCTGCCAGAGGGCGCTTGACTGCAGAGATGGCAAAAAGAGGCCCCTCCCGGTCCATATATACCCGGGACCTCCCACAAATTCCCCAGCATAGAAAAGCAGTAAGGAGAACCAGGAGAAGCCAATGAAATCAACAACGTTAACAAGGATAACAATCACCATACAGAGGATCCAAGATAATGCAAACAGGGTGGGGTGGAGCAGGACGTGCTGCATACTTATAATACCAATTCTACAAGGTGAGTAATCACAGAATTGTATTATTCTAAGTATGCTGCACGTCCTGCTCCAGATAATGATTCATAACAGATGGGACATCCAATAGCAGTGTCCGTAACTAGGGTGGGATCCCAAAAGCAACAACGCGCAGTTCAAACCACTGCCGCCTGCAGAACTTTGCGGCCAAAAACAGCATCCGCTGAGGCCCGAACATCAACCTTGTAAAACTTGGAAAAGGTATGAACAGAAGACCAAGTAGCAGCCTTACAAACTTGTTCAACAGAAGCCTGGTGCTGGAAGGCCCAGGAGGCCCCAACAGCACGGGTAAAATGAGCAGTAACACGGAAAGGAGGATCCTTTCCCCTAGCAGCATAGGCCCTAAAAATGGCTTGACGAATCCATTTGCTGATAGTAGACTTAGCAGGTGCCAGGCCCTTCTTGGGGCCCGAAGGAACCACAAACAAGGCATTAGTCTTTCTAAAAGGCGCAGTAGCCACCAAGTAGAACTTCAAATTCCTGACCACATCCAGGCAATGTAATGCCCTCTCCTTGGAATTACCAGGACTAGGGCTCAAGGAAGGAAGCACAATGTCCTGATTGAGATGGAAGGCAGAGACCACCTTAGGCAAGAAATCGGGTTTAAATCTGAAAACCACCTTGCCCTGGTGTCTCTCAAAGTAGGGGGCCTGAATAGAAAGGGCCGCCAACTCCGAAACGCGCCTGTCCGAGGTGATAGCCACCAAAGTGACAGAGCAGCCTCATGCAGACAAAACCAAATATAAGTCCCAAACTGCAACAGAGGCTTGCAAGGGGGGCGCACATGAGCAACCCCCTGGAAGAAAATTTTGACCAGAGGATGTTGAGCGAAGGATTTCTGGAAGAAAACAGCCAAGGCAGAAACGTGACCCTTGAGCGTGCTGAACTGAAGTCCTAGATCCAAACCATGCTGGAGGAACTCCAGGATCCTAGGAACACCCGATATGGAAGGACCCTAGATACACACCAGATCCTATAGTAGATGGTAGAAGAGGATTTCTTCCTAGCCCTGATTAGAGTGTTAACCACAGACTCAGAAAGCCCCTCATCCCTTAAGATGGAGGTTTCAGCAGCCAGGCCATCAAAGCCAGCTTTTGTAAATTGGGATGGCATAGCCACCCTTGAGTGAGAAGGTCCGGGACCAGGGGCAGAGCGTACTGATCTACCGCCAGCTGAACGATATCCGCGAACCACACCTGTCTTGGCCACCGGGGGGCCACCAGCATTGCTGGTACCCTTTCCTGAGCCATCTTGCGCAGCACCCTGCCCAGCAGGGGAAATGGAGGAAAAAGATACAGGAGACGGAACCCCTGCCAGGATAGAGTCAGAGCATCCACCGCAAGGGCCAGGGGATCCTGGGACAGAGAGACAAAGACTGTGAGCTTGTGATTGTGGCGGGACGCAAACAGATCCACCTCCGGTACCCCCCAACGGTGACATAAGGACAGGAAGACCTCGCTGCTGAGAGACCATTCCCCCAGGCAAGAGGTCCCCCTGCTCAGAGAGTCCGCCTTCAGATTCTCCACCCCCGGAATGTACACTGCTGAGATGCAAGGAACATTGTCCTCCGCCCAGGACAGAATCATGGACACCTCCTTGAGGGCACTCTTGCTCAGAGTCCCTCCCTGATGATTGATGTAGGCAACCGCCATCTGGTTGTCTGAGCGAACTTGGACCGGCCGGCCCTGAAGGTGAGGAGTCAACTGGGCCAGTACCAACCGAACCGCCCTCAGTTCCAGGATGTTGATGGGGGCATGGGCCTCCTGAGGGCCCCACAGCCCCTGGAATTGAAGGGCTCTCCAGAAGCCCCCCAACCCGACAAACTGGCATCCGTGGTGACCGTCTCCCAACAGGGGGCCAGAAAAGATCTGTCCCCCAACAGGTTCCTCGAGTCCAGCCACCACAAGAGGGACCGCCGGGCCAGAGGAGACAGAACAAAGGCCTGATCCAGAGACAGGGGACTCTTGTCCCAGACTGAGAGGAGATGGAGTTGAAGAGGTCTCATGTGGAACTGAGCATAAGGAACTGCCTCGAAGCAGGACACCATTTGTCCCACAAGCTGCATCCCTTGCCGGATGGAAGGGCGAGGGCAAGACAGAAGGAAATGAACCAGAGCTTGAAGAGAATCCACCTTCTGCTGAGGAAGAAAAATCCTGGCCTGAATAGTATCCAGATTCATGCCCAGGAAGGAGGTCACCAGAGACTGAGACGGGGAGGATTTGGGGAGATTGATCACTCATCCGAATGTTTCCAGAGCAGTCACCACCTGCTGGGTATCCACTTCTGCCTGCTGGAGAGAAAGAGAAGTGATGAGGAGGTCGTCCAGATAAGGAAGAATATGAATGCCCCGAGCTCTGAGGAGAGCCATAACACCTGCCAGCACTTTGGTGAAGACTCTGGGGGCCGAGGTGAGACCGAAGGGCAGTGCTACAAATTGGTAGTGTTGGTCCTCCAATGCGAACCTGAGGAATCTCTGATGCCCTGGGAAGACTGGTACGTGAGGGTATGCATCATTGATGTCTATGGAGGTCATGAAGTCCCCCGGGCGCAAAGAGCTGATTGCAGAGCTCAGGGTCTCCATGCGAAAGTGTCTGGTCCTGATGAACTTGTTGAGGAGCTTTAAGTCCAGGATGGGTCTGATGGAACCATCCCTTTTGGGTACTGTGAAGAGATTGGAATAAAAACCCCGACCTCTCTCCCCAGGAGGGACCTGACAGATGACCCCCATGTCGAATAGGTTTTGTACAGCCAGAAACAGACCCTGAGCTGCCAGGGGTTCTGGGGGAATCAGAGACCTGAGGAATCTTGGAGGCGGCCAGGCAGCGAACTCTAGCTTGTAGCTGGAGGACACAACCTCCAGAATCCACCTGTCTGAGACCTGCTGTCTCCAGACAGGAGCGAAGAGCCGCAGCCGTCCCCCCCCCACCCGGATGGGTGAGGGTGCCCCTTCATGGCTGAGGAGGCTTGGCGACAGATTTGGGCTTGGACCCCCAGGAAGATCCGGAGCAGGCACAACCTCTGCCCCTGCCCCAGAAGTCCCCCCTAGGACTTGCAAAGGAAACCCCTCTCCCAGGCCTGGATCCACGGTAGGAGGGGACAAAGGCACCCGAACCCTGAAAGGGCCGCAGCTGCTTCTTACGCTGAGGCAACTTACCCCCCTTGACAAACAGGTCCAAGCGATCACCAAATAGGCGCAGCCCCTTAAAGGGGAGCCCCGTGAGGGCCTTCTTAGCAGCGTTATCAGCTGCCCACTGACGCAGCCAAACAGAGCGGCGTATAGCAACCACCAAGGTAGAGGTTCTACTACACATCCTAATGGTGTTATCCAAGGCAGAAATTACATATGCAATGAACATTTCACACTGTGACAAGGCCCTGAACTCAGCACTAGAAGTCTCATCAGGGGCGCCTTCCAACAGACCCTTGAGGAGAGTCCTAACAGCAACAGCAGTAATAGCAGAAGCACAGACAGGACGTAAGGCAGACACCACACAAGCAAAGGCATGGGAGGCCAGCTGGTCAATGCTCCGTTCCTCACTATCCTTGAGGGCAGTGGAATCAGGGGAATGGACCACAGATGTGTTGGACAACCCCAATACTGGAGCATCCACTTCTGGGGGGGTAGACCAACATTTAACCACATCAGTGGGAAAAGGGTACCTTTTATCCCAGCCTTTAGGCATTCCAGGAAGCCGGCCGGGACGCGCCCATTCTTTGAGAACAAGATTATTAAAATGGGCCTGTTCTGGAAATTCCAGACGTGGTATTGCAGTACTGAAAAGTCCCCTCTGTAGTTTGGGACCCGCAGCAGGAAGGGAGATAGAAAGCTTATGGCTGTACCATATATTAGTTTCTACTGTCTGTCATCACCTTTGCACTGCTAAATATCTTATGTAGTGTTAGTCTGGAGATGTAATGATCCAACCAGTCTTTGAACAGCTGTTATCCCCCAATCTAACACCATATGCTGTACTTATAGTAGGATCCCGTCCCAGCCTAGGGGGTGCTATTTGCTGTCCCCCCCAGGATTTGGGTACACAAGGGATAACCCTAAGGCTGCAAAGAAAAATGAAAAGCAGTGACCAGACTTGTAATACACCTTACCAGAAAACTCAGTAAGTTCCATGGATTTCCTATGCTTCAGACAGGCCGTCAGTGCAGGAAACTTAGTGCGAAAGAGGTAAACAGAAGACTGTTTAAGAGGCAAGCAAAGGTCCTATGCACAAAGCCCAAGGTGAACTGAACGCTACAATGGGCAATGAATGCTGGGAGAGAGTATGTTTTATGTTGCCACCAAGCACTCAGTGCTCGGGGTCAGTGTCATCCCAGCTTTTGCTAATGGACCCAGACACAACTCTGCATATGCCTGGTAAAAGTTCATGACAAGTGTTTATTTTGAAACTGTGACAAGAGGGAGTTCTAAGCTGTAACATTTTGTACAAGGCCTGCTTGTCTACCAGACACTGGCAATATCGGCACTTCTTTTTGGCCTCTACATTTAGGTACATAAAAATTGGGATCCTTGATTAGTCGGTTGTAGTTAATCTGTGTAGAGAGATATGCACACTGCCTGGGATTCTGGCAAGAGAACTTTTTCCGAAATGATTAGGAATAACTGTCAGTTGGATGTGGAATTTGGTGATGCATGACCACGAGGGGTTACTTCTTATAACTGGTCATAAGACAATAGTGTGAATGTTTTTAATTTTGAACCCTCTTGTATATATTTTTTTGTGTAATTATTCTATGAATTGTGTGATTAGTTAATTAATTGTATTGTTTTACCATTTAAGTCCAATTTATAGCAGTAGTGGTTTATAACTTACCAGCAAGGCATCTCTCAGCTGTCAGCCTTGCTGCTACTACTATTTTCTGGTGTCTTTCCACATTAGCATCTTTAGACTGAAAAAAATAGAAATATTCCCTTTATCCAAAGTAGAGATGATCAATTGCAAAATTTACGGGAGCAGATGTGTCTTTCCTAATTTTACATCTTACAGAGCCAGCAGCTTCTCCAGACTGACAATGATGAAATAAGAACCATTAGCATTGCTGGTCATGGCACACTTCTCTTCCCCTATAAGTAAGGGAGCCTCTCTCGTGACTGAGGGAAAAAGAGGGAGCTGAAGCCAGCAGGTTGCTCTGCAGAAGACTGAACAGTATTGAAAGAGCCGCCTGCCACTTTAATTGCTGCCCCGGGTCAGGCTTTAACTTGATCCTTTACAAAAAAAAGTGCGTTTATGTTGTCACCTTTTATCCCCAGCCCAATGCCCCATAACAGCCTGTGTTTTTTTAAAGCCTATGCCCAATATTCATAAAAACAGGAAGCAGTATGATGTCCAAATGGCAGCCGTATGCTAATTAATTCAACTAAACTGTGACATAATGGCAGTAAGGTTGAAGTGCAGTGCTGAGCTGTGTGTATTGTAACTAAAATGGGGATAGAAGGTGACAACATAAACTCCTTTACTGGGTACTAGATCACTTTAATACGTATCTTCTTTGATGCTACTTCCCTCCAAGATATTTCTGGTACTTTCCTTGTTTCTTTTCTCTGCTGCTATTCCAAGTATGTCACACACCCCACTTCCAATATTCATGACATATGGGTTATAGCCAGTAGAGGGCGAACTTCTGCAGAGATGACAGGAAAAAAAGAAGCCCCTCCCGGTCCATAAATACCTGGAACCAAATACCTGGGACCTCCCACACATTACCCAGTTTTCGTCTCTGCAGACGGTGAGCAAGTCAGAAGATGGCTGCGTCTCTTCCTTGCAGGTAAGACGGCCATTTTGTCTCTATTTCTGTCTGGACCTTGTTTTTTTTTTTTAGTCCCCATGCCTCTCAGCCTTGGCTGTCGGTCCGGGCGACGGTAGACTACAACTTTAGAGGTGTATTAGGGAGCCATGCTCCCCCGTGAGACCCCATATTTAGGGGTAGGCGGCATCCAGGTTTGGTGATCCTGGTTTGGGATGCCCTGTCCCGGTTTATCCCTACCACCCTGTAGAGCGGTATTCCCCCCCTTCTGGGTCTCCCTGTTCCCCTCTTCTTGGGGGGGGGGGTGCTTTTCCTTCTCTCCAACACTTCTTTTAACGTGTGTGTGTGCGGGTATGTGCGTGTTTCACTCGTCGCGTGGTGTGTGTGGGCTTTTGGCCGCATGCAGAGCCCTTTTTTACATGGGGAGCTTCTTCCCCTCAGGTTGCTTAGAAAAGGGGTCGGGGCCCAAGTTTTATAAGGTTGATGTGCGGGCCTCAGCGGATGCTGTTTTTGGCCGCAAGGTTCTGCAAGCTGCAGCGGTTTAAATTTGTGCATTATTGCCTTTTTTTGGGATTCCCGCCCATGTTGGACACTGCTATTGGATGTTCCATATGTCATGAATATTGGAAGCGGGGTGTGTGACATACTTGGAATAATACCATTTTGTGATTACTCACCTGTAAAATGGGTATTATAAGTGTGTCACACAACCCGCTGGTGAACCTTTTATTGTTAAGATTTTTGGATTTGGCTCTTCCTGGTCCCCTTACTGCTTTCCTATAGTGGGTAATGTGTGGGAGGTCCCAGGTATTTATGGACCGGGAGGGGCTTCTTTTTTTCCTGTCATCTCTGCAGAAGTTCGCCCTCTACTGGCTATAACCCATATGTCATGAATATTGGAAGCGAGGTGTGTGACATACTTATAATACCCATTTTACAGGTGAGTAATCACAAAATTGTATTTTTATCCACTGTAACCTTGTCACTTCTGTCAACTTCTGCCTGTCATTTCCATTGTCATTGTCACTGTGCGCATCTCTGCTTTCTTCCCTGCCTTTTCCTTTCTGTTTTTGCTGCCATCCTTCCTATTTCCCTCTCTTACACCATTGGTCTTTCCTGACACTTCTCTCTACCATAGTCTTCTCACCACTGCTGCTTTATGCTGCCATCCATATCACTGCTACTTCCTCCTAATATCAGCTGGCCTTATCCATTGCTGACGTTTTATTGTCATTTTTGTTATATTTGTCCTTTCTTTTTATGGTGGCCCATTCACTTTAAATAATAACCCTTGTATGTAACTAAAATGTATGATTTTAAAGTGATACAGGAATTTTGTTTCATTTGTTCACAGCACATCCTTTGTGGGTCATCTCTCAGGCATATTGGTTGGACTGTTATACACCCATGGACCTCTGAAGTGGATTATGGCAGGTGCAGGTAATTCTTTGAGATTATAGGAAGATCCACAAAAATAATACAATCATTTATCTTTATATGTCACACCCGTGGCTGTAACTACTCACTTATGTAGGTTTATTGTATGTAATTATCATTTATCACAAGAAACTCTCTGGAATATTAATATTTTACCTCTAAAGTAGAGAACGGAAACAAAACCTTACGGCTCACACAATGATTAGCGTGATGAAACAATAATAAAAAGGACAGTAAAACTGAGCAGAGCTTAGCGAGTGTAATGATTTTAAGTGGATATAAATCACTGTGTCTCTAGGCAAAGTGTGCTACAATGAAATTCTCTTTCATTCCAGCGGTGACGAGAGACATATGGTTTACAGTGCTTTGTCATCTGCATAAAATAAATAAATGAATGTGAGACTAGGTTACATTTGTGATCACTTGAGGGAGGTGCAGTGTACTTTCATACTATGATGCTGATGGAGAAGAACATTTGCCTTTTCTTACAGTAGTTTGCCTTCCTTTATTTTAAAAATCAACTATGCTTTTGGCATCTTTGAAATTACTGTCATAGACCATCGTCTTGGTAAAGATTCTATATGGCAGAAAATGTAATTTTCATCAAATTTTTATTTCTCATGTGGTTAAGGTAATGTAAACTTTTTAGAGTCCCTCTGGAGGTTAGCATTTGAATTCTAATTGTAGCTTCCAATCTGTAATCTTCTCTTATTCTGAATAACCTGTAATTCCACTGTTTTTGCTACCTACATAGTATTCGATTAGTAGGATCTCCACAAAAAACCCAGATCTCTTAATCTTCATATAATTTTTATTGTTTATTTATAAAGTGGTATCATAGTTCATATCGCTGTGTACGGTAGAAATTACAGGGGCCAAAAAAGGTGGATGCATGCTCAGTGCCCAGCCCATTTGAATAGGCTGGGGAACGGAACACTCGAAATCGAAAAGGGAGCCAAGACAACCGGCTCCCTTTTCAGGCCTAGTGGCCCATTTTATTTATTTATTTTTAACCAGGCCACCACTGAGCTGGCTACATCGCCCAAAGTTATTTGGGCGGGTTGGTTGCACAGTGGAGGGAGAAAAGGGTTTTGTTTCCGCTTTAAATTAAATACAGCCAACTCCTGAGATGCTGTCATGGTTGTATACAGGTCCATTTGTGGTAGGCGTAAAGCCTGAAAGCCTCTGGGCGCTATGTGCTACTGTTCATGCAGCCATAGGGATGCTTGTCACTTGGCTTCCATTCATCATTCTATGCCACTTTTTTTTTTTTTTAATTTATTTTCAAAATTAAACAAGTCCGCACAGAGGTGAAGAAATAAGTACAATATTGTGGCATTGCAGAACCAACTATCGTATACACAGTCAATTAAGATACATGCGCATAAAATTAGGATCCGTTGACAAATGCTCATTTCTAATAAAGACAAAGTATGACAAATCCTGTGTCCAACTTATTGTCCCCCAATCTGGCAACAACCCCCCATGGGAGCCAAGTATTTAGCGTCCGTGGTGGGCCCAGCCGATGCAGGGGGAGAGCTACAACAAGTCGGAATATAATCTTGCTTTGAGGAGAGGTGGCTCAGCACAATAGGAATAATAGAAAGAAGGAAGAAGAAGAAAAGGGAAGAGAAAACAAGGAAAGGAGCAGAGAAGAGAGGGGAGGGGGGGAGGGAAGGAGGGGAGGGGATGCTGGGAAAGTCAGCTCAGCAGGGTACAACCCAAAGCACTATCCGGGACCCCCCAGCTCCTCACTACACATCGCATAAAAGTCAAGAGGTAGTTTGAGGTAGATAAGATTACAAAAGGAACTAAACTAAGAGCCTACCTGGGGGCAGACTACTGTGAGCTGCTTGAATCTGTCTGTGTCTCTAAAAAGGAGACAAGGCGTCCAAGTCTGCAAGAATTGTTGCATGGTCTCATGGATAGAGGCGGTAAGCTCCTCCATTTCCATGACACGGTTGATTTCTCCCACCCAGTCTGTCACTGATGGGATTACCTCCGACCTCCAGAGTCTCGGGATGACAGCCTTTGCTGCATTAATAAGATGCCTCAGAAGTGATCTCTTATAAGTCTTTAGAGGGACATCTGCCAGATGCAAGAGAAGCAGAGGGATCTCGGGGGCACCGGGCGTCCCACAATTTCCCAGCGATTTTGACTACAGAATGCCAGAAGGACACAATTTTGGAGCAGTCCCAAAATATATGGAAAAAGCTCCCCATCGCATATTCAGCAGGAACCGTCGGGGCAATCCTATGCAGTCTCTGCGGAGTATAGTACCATCTTGTGAGGCATTTATAATTTGTTTCCTGTGTCTTGGAGGGCATAGAGGTCTTATGGGTTGCTAAAAATATGTATCTCCACTGATCCTCCGTCAGCTGCCTGTTCAGGTCCCTCTCCCAGTCTGCGCAAAAGCGGGGCATCTCAGTGTCCTCAGAACTCCCCAGCAAAGCATACAGTTGAGATACCAGTTTTGAATGAGGGTCCCGCACAATAGCCAATCGCTTGAAGGGGGTAAGGGCCCTGGTCAGCGCCTGTTTTGGTCCCAGACTCAGAAGAAAGCTCCGAAAGGTGAACAAAAGCCACTGATCAATCATGGGCTTGTCCCACCTCTCTCTGATATCCTCCAACCGTGTCCAGCTGGAAGGCGATATGAGGTCCAACCCCCTCAGGACCCCCCCCTATGCTAAATATCTCCCTGAGACAAGGGAGAATGCCAATTGGGAGGGATGGGTTACGCACCAGTGGTACCAGAGGGGACGGCCAAGGCGAGATCTCCGCCCCTCCTCTAATGCTATCCAGGACTCCAAGGGAGGTCGCTATGAGCGGATGGTTTTTAACAAGGGTCCTCCCCGTACCAGCCACCCAAGCCGCGTCCCTCAGGGGGATTTGCAGCCAGGTCGCTTCTAGGTCTACCCACTTCTTCCTCGTTCCTTGATGGTGCCAATCTAATATGCGCTGGAGATGGACTGCACGCCAGTACTGAAACAGGTCAGGGCAAGCTAATCCCCCAGCTTGTCTAGGCTTAAAAAGCAGTTGCAGTTTCACTCTTTGTTTCCAACCCTGCCAAATTTTACGAAAATCGAATTCAGGGATTTAAAGTATGCCCTAGGGAGGGTTTGAAGCAAATAAAGGATTTTGGGTAAGATCGTCATTTTAATAATGTTTATTCTGCCCAGCCATGAGAAGGTGGGAAGGTCCCAGTTTGCTAAGTCCGTCTTAATTCTAGAGAGGGGGGGGATGAAATTTGCAGTATATATCCCATCTACTACTTTTGTAATTTTAGTACCTAAATACGTAATGGCCGAAGGGGGCCATCTAAATGGGAATGACGTTCGGAGGAGAGCCTCCGTCTCTCTGGGGAGATTCACCCCTAAAGCTTCCGATTTGTCATAGTTTATCTTTAAGAAGGAAAACCTACCAAACCTCTCAAACTCCTTCAGTAACACTGGGATGCCCACTGTTGGGTTTGAGAGGAAATCTCGCATAGGCTGAGATTTTATGCGTGGCTGATCTGACCATAATCCCTCGGACATCCTCCTGTCTCCTGATTCTGCATAAGAAAGGCTCCATTGATAATGCAAAAATCAGGGGAGAGAGGGGGCACCCCTGTCTGGTACCGTTCCTAATGTCAACTCTGCCTGAAAGGACGCCTTTATCTTTAAGAAGGAAAACCTACCAAACCTCTCAAACTCCTTCAGTAACACTGGGATGCCCACTGTTGGGTTTGAGAGGAAATCTCGCATAGGCTGAGATTTTATGCGTGGCTGATCTGACCGTAATCCCTCGGACATCCTCCTGTCTCCTGATTCTGCATAAGAAAGGCTCCATTGATAATGCAAAAATCAGGGGAGAGAGGGGGCACCCCTGTCTGGTACCGTTCCTAATGTCAACTCTGCCTGAAAGGACGCCATTAAGGGCCATAACCAATTGCAGTGCATTAGGCCCCAACCCAATATGCTCCAGAACTTCTCTAATAAACTGCCAATTCACCCGGTCAAAGGCCTTCTCGGCGTCAGTGGACACCAGAACAACCGGCTCCCCAGTTTGTTTGACCCTATGAAGAAGGTTCAATAGTCTAGTGGTGTTATCGCGGGCTTCCCGCCCGGGGATCAAGCCCGACTGATCGCCGTCCACCAACCCCGGGAGCAGCCCCGACAGCCTATTTGCCAGAACCTTTGCAAAGAGTTTAAGGTCCACATTCAGTAATGAAATGGGCCTATAACTACCGCGAGTGGATCTTTCCCGGGTTTCTGTATTATAGTGGCATAAGCATTCAATGCCTCACTCGGGATAGTGGCCCGGGCAGGGGACGACAGGAGCTAATTAAAGGACGAAAGAAAATGCGGGCCGAGAAGAGGGAGAAATTGCTTATGGTAACTGACGGAGAACCCATCAGGCCCTGGCGACTTTCCGTTCGGTGAGCTCTGGACAGCAATTTTCAGCTCCGCCATAGAAATTGGACTTTCAAGGGTCTCTGTCTCCTCCCCACTCAACACCGGCATCCCAGAGTCCGCTATGTATCTCTTTATCTGTTCCAAGCGCCCCTGATTCAGCTCTGCCCCATCAGAACGAATATTGTATAGATTTTGATAGAAGGACGGGAAGGTCCTTGCGATGTCTGGGGTGTTATGGAGCTTTTTTTGATGCTCGTCAATGATAGCTTCAATATAATTTAGTGATTGCTGCTATCTGAGGGCTCTCGTCAAGAGTGCACCGCTTTTGTTCCCCCATTCGAAATACATCCTCTTACATCTCCTTATAATATAAGCGGCTCTGGAGGATAGGAGAGAATTCAGGGCCGTTCTGGCCTCAGAAAGCTCTAGGAGATTGCTTTTGGCTTTATGCGATCTCTCTAGCTCTTGAACCCTCCCTAGCCGCTTCTGCAATTCCTGGTCCCTATCCCTCTTCATCTGAGTGGCGTGTCTGATGAGCAAGCCCCTAATTACTGCTTTGTGGGCTTGCCAATTATTAAATGGAGAAGTTTCCATGCTTTTGTTAAGGTCAAAGTATTCCTTGATGGCCTTTTGCAGGTCAAGCACCAGCGGCTCATTCTGCAAAAGGGAATCATTTAAGCTCCACGTCCACCCCCCCCTGGAGCCCCCCACCAACTTGAGAGAAAGGGCTACGGGGGCATGATCTGATATAATTTGTAGGTTCTATTTTATATCTGATATATGTGGCAAAAGGCAATGGGATACTAGAACATCGATTCTAGAATACATGACATGTACCGCGGAGTAAATGGAGTAGTCTTTAGTGGTGGGGTGGCTAATTCGCCACGGGTCACAGAGCTGAGCTTTCTGAAGGATCTTTTTTTTTTTCCTCAATGCCGCGTATGCCAGGGCCGACCGTCCTGTGGATGAGTCCAGTAAGGGATCCAGCGCTACAGATTCAGATCTCCCCCTAGAATAATGGGCTCATCCTGTGCTGCCATGAGCTTGTCTACAAAGGATTCTAAAAAAGCGACCTGTTCAGAGTTAGGGGCATAAGCAACTGCCAGCGTATATTTTTAGTTATACAAGGAGCCCTTGAGAATCAAATATCTACCTTGCCCATCCGATATTTTGTCTGAGACCCGAAAAGGGGTGTTCTTAGCGATCAAAAGCGCCACCCGCCTCGCTTTAACATCTGTAGCGTTACTGGTATAAGACTGGAAGAAGGACCTGGAGGACAGCCTAGGAGCTCTGTCACCCATAAAATGCGTTTCTTGTATGAAGGCGAAATTTGCTTTATGTCTGGACAGTTCCTGAGCTAATTTGGATCTCTTAATAGGGATATACAATCCTCTAGCATTTAACAAAATCACTCTAAGTTTATTAGTGAAAGGCGGGCTAAGTGCATCGCTAGCCCGAGAACTCTGCATGTTGTCGCAAATCCCTGTCACTGTCACTAGCCCTGGGTTTACTATAATCTTGGGGGGATGGGTAGCAGGGACGGGGGAAGGGGGGGGGTCAGTGGTAGGAAGAGAAGGAGGGAAAGAAAAGGAAGAGTAAGGCAAAGAGAGAAAAAGAAAAAGTAGAGTTGGGAACCGCCCCAAACCAGTTAGGGTTTAATCAACACGAAAAAAGAAATTAGGGCTTAGCACCCTCAAACCTGAATACCAAACCAATTCCAACAAGGTTCCAAAGGCGCCCCCCCAACCACGAAAGCGGAGGCGGTTCGGAAGCCCAGTTTGTACGTGGGAGGGGGAAGCCCCACCCGCGAGAGATCAGAGGAGCCAGTGACGACCCCTCACCCCCAAGAATGGGAACAAGGAGCCACCACCTCCCTCCAAGTGGGGACCGAGAGGCCAGTCGCCGCTCGCAGCAAGGGTGCGACTGACTCAGGCGGGTCCAGCGCCGGCCCCCGGCCACCACCAAATTACAACACCTTATTACAACAATGCGTTTGCAATCCTGAGTTGAAACTAAAAACAAGATATATAATAACCAAATTCTTCCGGGACTCGTCCATCTGCTAACCGACCCTCCCTCCCAAATGGTCGGCACCGCCCCCCGAGCCCGGCAGGGGGAGACCACCGCACAGGCACCACCTACTAGTCTCCGCACAGTCCATGGTCCCTCTGCAGCCTCGGCCCAAGGAGCAGCGCCGACCATGAAAGTGCCGTGCAAAAGCTTCCGTTAAAATTACTATAACCAACATTAAAGGCAGTGTTGACAGGCAAGTATACGCGTATCATAACAAATTAGAAATGCGGGCATACGACCTGTCAGAGGTCAGATCGGGCGTCTCGAACAGGGGTAAAAGCTGGGGGGGGGGGAGAGGACCTTCATATATAGCAACGACCCCCGCAACACAAAGAAAATAAATGCAACGGTCACATCCAGCCAAGCTCACGTGTCAGGGGGCTGGAAAGGTCGCCTTCCTCTGACCTGGGAAGGATATGGGTCCGGGGTGGCATCTAGCCAGTCCGGGATCTGGAGAGGTCGAAGGCCAAACTGCTTAAGGAAGACCGGTAAGTTCTCATGCTTGCGAAGTTTTGCCCCCCTTTGAAGCGATCAGAGATAAGGGGTAGCCCCACCGGTAGGTCACGTTGTTTTGTTTAAGCATCTCCAACAATGGACGAAGGGCTCTCCTTCTCGCCAATGTGGATCTTGAGAGGTCGGAATAAAAGTGCAACTCCGCTCCCAAGAATGGGAACAAGGAGCCACCACCTCCCTCCAAGTGGGGACCGAGAGGCCAGTCGCCGCTCGCAGCAAGGGTGCGACTGACTCAGGCGGGTCCAGCGCCGGCCCCCGGCCACCACCAAATTACAACACCTTATTACAACAGTGCGTTTGCAATCCTGAGTTGAAACTAAAAACAAGATATATAATAACCAAATTCTTCCGGGACTCGTCCATCTGCTAACCGACCCTCCCTCCCAAATGGTCGGCACCGCCCCCCGAGCCCGGCAGGGGGAGACCACCGCACAGGCACCACCTACTAGTCTCCGCACAGTCCATGGTCCCTCTGCAGCCTCGGCCCAAGGAGCAGCGCCGACCATGAAAGTGCTGTGCAAAAGCTTCCGTTAAAATTACTATAACCAACATTAAAGGCAGTGTTGACAGGCAAGTATACGCGTATCATAACAAATTAGAAATGCGGGCATACGACCTGTCAGAGGTCAGATCGAGCGTCTCGAACAGGGGTAAAAGCTGGGTGGGGGGGGGGGAGAGGACCTTCATATATAGCAACGACCCCCGCAACACAAAGAAAATAAATGCAACGGTCACATCCAGCCAAGCTCACGTGTCAGGGGGCTGGAAAGGTCGCCTTCCTCTGACCTGGGAAGGATATGGGTCCGGGGTGGCATCTAGCCAGTCCGGGATCTGGAGAGGTCGAAGGCCAAACTGCTTAAGGAAGACCGGTAAGTTCTCATGCTTGCGAAGTTTTGCCCCCCTTTGAAGCGATCAGAGATAAGGGGTAGCCCCACCGGTAGGTCACGTTGTTTTGTTTAAGCATCTCCAACAATGGACGAAGGGCTCTCCTTCTCGCCAATGTGGATCTTGAGAGGTCGGAATAAAAGTGCAACTCCGCTCCATCGAAGTCAAGGGGCCCCTTCCTCCTTGCCGCCGCCGCCATAATTGCTTCCTTCTCCTGGAAAAAGTTAATTCTGCAGATGACGTCCCTTGGAGGGTCACCCGGTCGGGGGGGAGGAGCTATGGCCCTGTGCTCTCGATCGATCTCTATTTTAGAGTCCCCTTCTGACTGTTCTCCGAGTAGCAGTGAGAAGATGCCCTGCAGCGTAGGCATTAGATCTTCCGCTCGGGTTGCTTCAGGAAGACCTCGAATGCGGATGTTGTTCCGCCTGTTGCGGTTTTCCAAGTCTTCAAGGTGGAGGGTCAGATTGTTGTTGGCAGCCTCTGGTGCTTGCTGGCGAAGTGTCACCTGCTGTATGACTGACCTGTCTTCCTCCTTGTTTTGCACCACCTTATTCAGCCTGGCGTCCAATTGTTTTAAATCTCCTCTCAGGAGGCCGACTTCTTCGGAAAGCTTTTCGCTAATTGACCGTGTGATAATGGACAAGTCTTCTTTAGTAGGCATTGAGCGCAGATGGGCCCAGATTTCTGATAGCGTGCGATCCACAGGAGATGACCTAGATGTGCCAGCATCCCCCCAGTCAGGATCCTCCCCCGCAGCCCCCGGGGAGAGCTCCCGGAGGGGCCCGACTCTCGGGAGGACTCCGCAGGCTTTGAGATATAGCGGTTAAGGTCGCTCTGGTTGACCGCGAGGGAGCCCCCGGCCCGGGTCTTAGAATCCTTGATTTTGCTGCCGCCCATTGCGCACGAGGTCTGCCTTTCAATTCAGCTCGATCAATAGTGGGGTATCCCGAAGCACTGCAGTACTCCCTCCGTGGTGCTTCTGTGCGGGCAGAGCCCCCCAGGCGATGTTTGTCAGGGGCCCAGCGATTATGGCATAAAATGTGAAGTTGGATAGACTTGGGTAATACTGAATCTATGTCCAGATTGGAACAATAATGCACAAAAACACTTGGCTCTCTGGGGCACACCAATGGTATGAAATGCAGAAATGAATAGGCTTGGGTAATAAAAAATCAATGTCCATATTGTCCAATATGGAATGATGATCTGGCAATAGTTATAAAAATTAATGCTCTCTATCCATTTTCATGTAGTAAACATTAGCGATTGGCCTTGGCTGAAATTAGGTCCAGAGCCTCTTCCACGTTTCTGGCTTCTGGTGGAAACATGGGCCACATGACAGTTGGCGGCCAATTGGAGGGCTACATTTAGATAGAGGATCGTGGTGTAGGTGAGTGAAACCGATAGCAGGGGGGTTCCAGCCATCTAAAATATGGATGTTGGACCGCTTTTAAAGCAGACCTTCAGCATCATTTAATGCAAAGCCCAAATCCTTAAAAAACTATTCCCCAGCATCTAAAATTAATATATTTAACATATTTAGTCACTTACATTTTATTCTTTCCCTCACTGGCCTGCAACTCTGTTCAGCACTCTAGGATACGGGCGCCGCCATCTTGGTTTAGTAGCATCACATACTGAGGAGAGGGTTCAAAAGTGCAGGGAGCAGGGATATAGCTGTGCTTTGCTCAAACAGAGCAGAGCTGGGGTCAGGAAAAGGTCAGCAATCCCAGAATGCAGAGTGGCACAGTAGAACACATTTCCTGTTTGTAGGCAGCCTGCACCTCCATGGGCCGCCATCTTGGATGTTTAAAGTCTCAGAAAATGCAATAGATGCAGGTAGGATGATTTTTAATGCGGGCAATCTGTATGTACAGCGTGGGGGAAACATATAAGATAGACTCTTATTTAGGATGAATATCTGGTTTAAGTCTTTGTATTTCAATTCATATGCTCTTTTCCTGTTTTAGGATCTCTCTTTACTAATTGCCATCCACAAAGAAACAGAGAATTCCACTATTCTGGTAGGTTATTACTGTATACTGTACACACTACAGAAAGCAGCACTGCAATTCACAAAAACATTTGTATTACACAAGTGTGGTGAGTGTGCAAGATATATTTTCCTATATTCTTACTTTTATATTGAAAAATGAGTAAAAGTTTTTTTACTTCACGATGCATCTTGGGACCTTCTTTTCCCAATCTTTTTGTTATCTCTCACTCTCTGGACTGAAAATAATATGTAGCAATTCAGGAGTTCTGTTCTAACTCACAAGAGGTCATCTTACAGAATAAAGACAGGAGATAAATATTAGGGATACCTCTGGAACCCAAAAGTTCCTTTCTCTTCATTTCCTGGGGCTCCCTAAAATTGTCTCTATGGTTGCAGCAGTGACTCAGTCGTGGAATGGTCCGATAGCTCTTGACTGGGAATCAAGTGGCATCCTGGAGCTCAGGGTGTTTAGGAAGTACAATCAAACAGCTCAGATGAAACCAATATGCCCACATGTGATGAAGTACCGGATTAAGAACTGTACGCTACTTCAAGAAAATGATTTTACACAGAGTAAACCATAAATTACAATGCATAGTTAATATTTCTGTTTTTATGTTTTTCGAATAAGGTTTTACTTGCTCTAATTTGCATCAGCCTTCCAAAAAAAGAGTCTAATTGTTGGTGCATGGCCATTTCACAGGCCATCATTTACAACTCTTTTAAATCAATTTTATTTAAAATAATGCTTCAACATTTTCACACAGCTGAAAACTGCTAAGGTGTGCTAACAGCTCTGTCCCGAAATCCAAACTTACTCCCGACTTTGCTACTACTCCTTCATGAGATAGAAAACTGGTCTGTGAGTCATCCGTGAAAAGGTAGAGAAAGATGATGGCAGGAAGCAAGTGGCTTTGCAGCTGATTTTGTTAAACTACACAGATTTCTAAGATCGGCCTTATATAAACTTTTTTACTTATTTGTTCAGCTAGATTGTGTACCTGCCTGTAACCTTGTCGAAAAGTTGGTTACATGTTGTTTCTTTTTGCTTGGTTTGGAAAATGAATAAACATTAAAATGAAACTTTAATACAGGGTTTGCCAGGCAGCCAGCGTATGAGAACCAAGACCACCGTGCAGCAAGGCACTACACAGGGGGCCTAAATGAAGAGGAACAGCTCCAAAAAGCCATACGAGAAAGTCTTAATGAAAGAGGTAATAGAATTTTACTTAAGAAATAGAACAATGTGTTATATAGACTATATATTTAAATATGACAGGAAGTTTTTTCTGACTAATTTTTCTACCATATCCAAACAATATTTTTTTTATTTATTAACCAGTGTAGGGATTAAAAATCCTGTGTTTAAGGGCACCACTAATCCCAAATCCTGGATAATAGAATTCCCAGGTGGGTGTACCTCAAATTCCATATACCACTAAAATCGTAACAGATATGGGCACTCCACCAGGCTTATAAAAATGAATAATTCATTTTATTATGAACCACCATAAAATCTAAAAAACTTACACACATTAATACACAACACACTTAAAACCACCAATCAATGACCACCTTGGGATAATACATAGTTATAAATAGGTAAACATGATTTTTACAACATGATTTTTACAATAATCCAATATCAAAAATATCAAAGGTATATGTACTGGCGGGAATATGAGCTAATAAAAAGAATAATAAATGTGTAAGGATTACATGAAGGCCTTCAAGAGAAAGTTCACTTTCAATATCATTTTTGAAAGTGTATATTATTGTGTGCCAAAAGGATGCCGAGTGCATCTAGCATATTCCTAGTATGTCACGCACCCTGCTTCCAACATTCATGACACTTAGGATACCGGCCTGTAGAGGGTGATCTTGGTCCATAAGTACCCGGGACCTCCCACTATTCCCCAGTCTTTTCGTCTCTGCAGTCGGCGAAGCATTCAGAAGATGACTCTCCTTCCTGCAGGTAGCCGGGTTACGCCCGGCCTTTTTCTATTTCTGCCTGAAGCCACATTTTTGTATTGTGATATGTATGTTATGCCTCCCAGCCTTGGCTGATGGACTCGGGCAAAGGTAGATACACCCTTGGGTGTATATGGGAGCTTGCTCCCTCCATGAGACCTCAAATACGGGGTAGGCGGAATCCGGGTTGGTGTCCCCCGGCATGGGATGCCCCGTCCCTTTAAATCTCCTTGTGCCTATTGGGTGCTTATTGTTTTCCCCCCTTTTGGCCCTCCTGGACCCTTCTGGGGTGAAGGGGGGGGAATCTTATTTAGGGAGTATCTTTTGGCCTATGCATTTGTTTTTTTTTTTTTAAAAAAAGGAAAAGATAAGAAAGTGACATACCTGTTTTGGGTTTTTTAAAATTTCCCTCTCTTTTTTTCGTTCGGCCCCGTTCTATGATGTCATGCTATTGTCTTTGGCTGACCCGCTCTCTGAGCAGTGCTAGGTGGTGGGCGGGGCTTCAAGTCGGCGTCGCATTTCTGCTTCCTCTTCCTGTTTGACATGTGGTTTGCTGGTTCCTGTTCTGGTGCTGGCCTCCACTGGTCCTGGCTGCTGCGTTGGTGCCGCTGCTGGGCTTTTCTTATATTGATTGGTCGCAGGGCTGCCGCTGGGCCGTTGTGGTCACTGTGAGTACCCTTTAGTTATATTAAAGGGAAATCTTAATAGGGGTTTCTCCTGGTCTTTGTTTAAAATCCTCCCACCTAGGGACTATTAAGGGGCATCCCGGGTAGCTTCGGCTGTAAAAATCCCATATACTTGGCAACCTATAAAAAAATTAAGTATTTTAATAAACACCATATGGAGGCATCTCAGGATACTGGCTTTTCAGTACCTGCGGGACAGACTCGGCAGTGTTTGCAATGTGGGGCATCCCTTGTTGGGGATAACGCATTTTTTTTTTGTGTATCTTGTGTTCAATTGGTTATAATGCAGCAGTAAGGGGCCCAAGCCTCAGGGTAGGTGGCTCCTGCCTCTTCCCCCACACCGCCTTGTGTTGTTCATACCCCCAGTGATATTGTCATGGGCAGAGAGTCGCTTTCTGATGTATGTGCCTGATTGGCTCACATTGAAAAAATAAATGTCTAGCTCTGTGGCCAAGAGGGCCTCAGCTAAAAGAAAACATTTAGCTCTGGCCGTTGAGGCAAATGAGCTTGATTGCAGCGAGCATTTTTCTCCGTTTGAAGAAGGAGAATTCTTTGAAGAATCTGATGTTTCAGATGTTCAGCAATTGTGGGTATTGACGCTGAACAAGGTGAAGGGGAGAATTTTGACACCCCTAATGCTCTTGCTTAATTATGAGGTCTTGGCTATCGATTTTCCAGAAGCAGTCCCTCCTCAGAAAGGGGAGTTCTTTGGAGCCTCCAAGCCTCGTTTTGAATTTCCTAATCAGAAACGTTTTGAAGATATCATTCTTAAGGAATGGGAAAAGCCTGTGTGGCTTCCTGGCATTCCTTTGGGCTGGGATATAAAAATATATATATCCCTTTCCTGCAGACACTGTAAGCGTTGGTCATCCCCCCTGTGGTGGATTCACCTGTGCTCAGTTTGTCCAATTCCTCTGTTTTGCATTCTCCGGAATCTACTTCCCTTAAAGGATGGGGAGGACAAACGTATTGAACAAATGGCTTGCCATGCGTTTGCTAGCGTTGGCTCGGCCTTGCGGCCTGTGGGTGCCTCGGCACTTATGGCAGTCACTATTAGGTCTGTTATTAGAGACCTATTGAATACCTCAGGGCTGGATCCAGCCTCTGATGAGTTTTCCGCTCTCAAGCGATGTGATTTATTTGTGTCTTTTGTACTTTCTGCTTTAGATGACTCCATGGTCTTGTGTAGCAGAACTTCTGCCTTGCTTGTTGCGATTCGGCGGACACGGTGGCAAAGAAGTCGCTTACAGCGCTTCCCTTTGGGGGATTACGCCTCTTTGGTGAGAAGTTGGATTCTGTCATTAAAGGAGGCAAATTGCCTCAGTGTAAGAAGCAACGTCGTTCCTTGTGGGGATCAGCTTCCTTTTGACCCTTCCATTCGTGGTTCCAGAACGGGCAGAGGATCGGCCCTTTTCAGCCCCAAGGGGGACTGCATGGAACAGAGGAAGAGGATGTGGCCGTCCAGGTCAGAGTTGGGGATCTAAGCCCAAGTCCACTTCCAAGCCTGCCCAGCAATGAGGCGGCGCCCTCACCCGTACGGGTGGGGGGACGGCTGCGATTCTTTTTTCCAGGCTTGGGTCAAGAGGTATCAGACAGATGGATTCTGGAAGTTGTGTCCTCCGGTTACAAGCTGGAATTCGAAGTTTGGCCTCCTCCCAGATTTTTCAGGTCTCGGATGCCCGCAGATCCGGTGATCGCACAGGGGCTCCGGGCAGCTGTGGCAAACTTTTTAAACATGGATGTTATCCTCCAGGTTCCTCCAGCGGAAAGAGGTCTGGGGTTTTACTCCAACCTATTTATGGTTCCCCAAAAAGGGGGATCAGTTTATGCGTTTCCGAAGGTTCCGCATGGAGTCGTTGCGTTCAACGATCGACGCTCTCCGCCAGGGGGACTTTATGACGTCCATAGACATCAAGGATGCTTATCTGCACATTCCTATTTTTGCCGCTCACCAAAGGTTTCTCAGATTCACAGTAGAAGACCCCCATTTTCAGTTTGCGCCTCTTCCATTCGGTCTCACTCCATTCCCAAGAGTGTTTACCAGAGTCCTGGCAGGAGTAATGGCTATTCCCAGAGTCCAGGGAATTTACATCGTGCCATTGCTGGACGACTTGCTCATCACAGCGGCATCTTTCAATCAGATGGAACTGGACACCAGAACAGTGGTGACTACACTATAGAAATTTGGTTGGGTGATAAACCATGCCAAATCCTCTCTTTGTCCCGCAAGGGAGATTCCCTTTCTGGGCTTGATTCTGGATACCCTTTATGCCAGGGTATTTCTTCCTCAGTCCAAGATTGTTCTGATTCAGGATTTAATTCATCTGTTCCTGTCCAATCCTCATCAGCCTAGCCGCTTGGGGATGAGATTAGTGGGGTTGATGGTGGCCACGCTCGAAGCGGTTCCTTTTGCTCAGTTCCACATGAGGATGCTTCAGCTCTTTCTCCTGGCGAAGTGGGACAAGCACCTGTTGTCTTTGAATCGGACTTGTCTGTTGTCTCCCCTCGTCCTGCAGTCCCTCCAGTGGTGGCTGATTTCAAGCAATCTCAGGGACAGCAAATCATGTCTGACCCCTTGTTGGGAGTTGGTCACCACAGATGCCAGCCTTACGGGCTGGAGGGGGCATCTGGAGGAGACACCGGTTTCAGGGGTTGTGAGGGCCTCTGGAGGCTCATTCCCCAATCAATTTATTGGAACTTCGGGCCATTTGTCTTGTGCTGCTCCGACTGACTCATCTCTTGCGGGGTTTGCCGGTTCAGATTCGGTCAGACAACCGAACAGCAGTTGCATACATCAATAACCAGGGAGGGACTCGCAGTTGGGGTGCCCTCCGGGAAGCGTCTCTGATCCTTCAGTGGGCAGAGATGAATGTTCCCTGCATAGCGGCAGTTTACATTCCGGGGATAGAGAAGGTGGAGGCAGACCCCCTGAGCAGAGCATGCGCTCGCCAGGGAGAATGGTCTCTCAACCCTGAGGTCTTTCAGTTCCTTGGTTGGACCTGTTTGCGTCTCGCCACAACCACAAGCTTCCAGCCTTTGTGTCCCTATCCCAGGATCCTCTGGCAGTGGCAGTGGATGCCATGTCTCTTGCCTGGAAAGGATCTGGGGTTCCTGTATCCTTTTCCCCCATTCTCCATGATAAGCAAGCAAGGTGGTGTGCAAGTTGGTTCTGGAAGGGGCACCAGCAATTCTGGTGGCTCCAAAGTGGCCAAGACGCCTGTGGTCCGCAGAGGTCACAAGGCTGGCAGAGGATCTGTTGCCTCTGCCTCTTCTTCCAGATTTCTTGAACTCAGGGTCAACTTTGTTACCCCAATTCACCAACGCTGGCTTTGACGGCATGGCTGCTGAAATCTCCAAGGAGGAAGGCATTTCTGATGCTGTCATTCTGACTCTTTTTAGAGCTAGAAAGAAGTCTTTCTCTGTGGTTTATTACAGGACTTGGAGGTCCTATATTAACTGAGTCTAGGTCCCTGCCTTGCAGGGTATTTTCTATCCTTAGGATTTTGGAGTTTCTGCAACGGGGTCTGGATTTGGGCTTCCAGATTAGTACTTTGAAAGGGCAGGTTTCTGCTTTGGCTATTTTCTTTCAAAGGTCATTTGCTCTTCACCCTTTGGTTAAGATTTTTTTCCAGGGGGTCACGCATGTGCGGCCTCCTAGAAAGCTCCTACTTCCAGTTTGGGATCTTGCTCTCTGCTATGCAGGCGGCTCCTTTTGAAACTTTACAGGAGGTTCCTCTTCATATTCTCACTCAGAAAGTTGCCTTTTTGGTTGCTATTACCTCTGTCCATCGGGTTTCTGAATTGGCGGCCCTGTCAATACAGGCTCCTTACTATGAGAGGCATCAGGATAAGGTGGTTTTCCGTTTTAAACCAGATTTTCTTCCTAAAGTGGTGTCTGCCTTCCACTTAAATCAGGATATAGTTCTTCCTTCATTGTGCCCTAATCCTAGTAATAACAAGGAAAGGGTTTTACATTCTTTGGATGTTGTGTTGTGCCTTCTGGGCCTAGAAAGGGTTTGGTACCCGCCAAATCTTCCATTAGTAAATGGATTCGTCAGGCCATTGTTGGGGCCTATTCTGCTAAGGGGAAGGTTCCCCCTTTTCGTGTTACTGCTCATTCTACTCGTGCTGTTGGTGCGTCCTGGACTTTTCAGCACCAGGCTTCTGTTGAAAAAGTTTGCAAGGCTGCTACTTTGTTTTCGGTTCACACTTTTTTACAAGGTTGATGTGCGGGCCTCAGTGGTTGCTGCTTTTGGTCGCAAGGTTCTGCAGGCTGCAGTAATTTAAGTTATGCCTTATTTTCCTTGTGGGATCCCCGCCCATTATAGACACTGCTATTGGATGTCCCAAGTGTCATGAATGTTGGAAGCGGGGTGTGTGACATACTAGGAATAATACCATTTTGTGAGTACTCACCTGTAAAATGGGTATTACGAGTATGTCACACACCCCGCTTCCCCCGCCCTTTTATGTTCAGGGGTCCTTTATATGGTGTTTGTTATTATTTTCAATTCACTATATAATTTGCTCTTCCTGGTTTTCTCACTGCTTTTTTAAAAGACTGGGGAATAGTGGGAGGTCCCGGGTACTTATGAACCAGGAGGGGCTCCTTTTTTCCATGTCACCTCTGCAAGATCGCCCTCTACAGGCCGGTATCCCAAGTATCATGAATGTTGGAAGCGGGGTGTGTGACATACTCGTAATACCCATTTTACAGGTGAGTACTCACAAAATGGTATTTTTTTATCCTATGTTAGCAAATTACTACCTAAAATATGTTGCTATTAGCAACCGTACACCAAGTTTGTACACCAAGATCTACAAGAAGAGAGAAGTAAGCCTGGCACAGACAGCATGCTGCTGCTGGGTGTGTGTCAGCAGCAGCCATAACAGCAGTGTTCTGTGTTTGCTTGCCAATAGCAACAGGTTGCAGGTAAGGAAGCTTCTTCCATAAAAATAACTTTTGCTACATAATAAAAAAACTGCTAGATAAGCTCAGCACCTTAAACTGGAACAACACCCTCAAAACATTTTCTTTGCATCGGGATAACGCACCTGAGCTATCCAAATTGCTGCTAATAAAAATTTGCTCACCTTTTTTATTTTTCTATAAATCGATATTTGATACAGTCATGGCAGCGCCTGGGGCCTCTGTAGCGGAAGCCGCCTTGGCCGGCTATCCGTGAGCGCCGATCAGCTCCTAAACGAGTGGCGTGTTCCTAAAATATGTTGCTATTAGCAACCGTACACCAAATTTGTACACCAAGATCTACAAGAAGAGAGAAGTAAGCCTGGCACAGACAGCATGCTGCTGCTGGGCGTGTGTGTCAGCAGCAGCCATAACAGCAGTGTTCTGTGTTTGCTTGCCAATAGCAACAGGTTGCAGGTAAGGAAGCTTCTTTCATAAAACTCACTTTTGCTAACATAATAAAAAAACTGCTAGATAAGCTCAGCACCTTAAACTGGAACAACAACTTCAAAACATTTTTTTTGCATTGGGATAACGCACCTGAGCTATCCGAATTGCTGCTAATAAAAATTTGCTCACCTTTTTTATTTCTCTATAAATTGATATTTGATACAGTCATGGCAGCCTCTCTAGAGGAAACTGAATAGCGGCTATCCGTAAGCGCCGATAAGCTCCTAAACGAGTGGCGTGTTTCTGCTTTCTCTAAAAGCGCTGCCCAGTTGGAAGGGAGATGGGGCTATGATTTTCATTGTTTACACTGGGGCTGATTTAGAGCCAGGTGAAAATGTACACCCAGTAGACAATGAAAGTTAATGGTGGTTTTCTCTCCTAAAAAAGGACCTTTCTCTAAATCAACCCCTATGTCACCACTTGTAGCTAACCCCAGGAAAACAAAACAAAAATTAAATATGATGGAAAGATAAAAAAGCAACAAGATGGAGTAGCGAGTACACATGGTTAAGCAGCAAGTATGGCAAATGTCACTTTGCAAAGCACTATGTGATCTAAGGTCTTCATTTGTTGCTTTCCAACAGTTAGTGTGCCGGTGTGGTTATTTGCAAAACTGAGGGAAAATTATATCTACCTCTTTGAAGATCACCTTAACCCCTGTTTGAAGGCATATTATACTATACAAGGATTCAAAGAGATTGTGAGATAAACTAAAATGTTCAGCAGAAGGTTTAGTGACTTAATAGAATAGAATACAGCTAAGACAATACAATACATTTGCAGTGCTCATGTGATAAGTACTGTACAATATCACGCAAAGTACATTGAAGAATGAAAACCTAATTTATCCTTATTATTCTGACGCAGATGTGCGTCCCAACCCAGGATGGTACACAAACAATTATAAGCAGTAAGGTTCCAACAGATGTCTGATCAAAAGCTTTGTTCTGATGATACATAATTACCTTTTTAATATTTGTGCAGCCCACTCTATCTCTTAAAGCAACTCAAAACCCTTGTGGCACGCTAACGTGTCCCCTGGGCATCCTAAATTGGGGTGCCACATTGTGTGAAACCCCTGGGGTCATCTGTAAACTGACCTTTACCTCCCCCACCGCGTTTGCCAGCGGTTGTATCCCAGGCATCCCTGTAGCTTTGCACGCTCAGTGCCCTGCAATTTGGATAGATTGGGAACAGGAGCACTCCAAATCAAAAAGGGAGTCGGGGCTGCATTGTCCCTCAGGCAGGTGGGTTGCATGGTGGAGTGAGAAGTGTTTTTGTTCCGCTTTAAATTAAATACAGCCAAATTCTGAGATGCTCTCATGGTTGTAAACAGGTCCATTTTTGGTAGGCGTAAATCCTGACAGCCTCTGAGCGCTATGTGCTACTGAATGACTGGCTCGTGTACATGTAACCATGGGGATGCTTGTCACTTGGTTTCCATTCGTCATTCTATGCCACTTATTAATGCATGGCATAGAATTCTGATTGGAGGAGAGGCAACACATGTGCCATGGGATCATGAAAGAGTATATTGGGTGATCTGGGGGGTTTCACAGCAACAAACACAGGATTGTAAAAATCTCAGTGGGACAGTGAGGTATTTTACCAGGCGTGAGCGGGAACTGGCTGTGACCGCCTCTCTTAGTGGGTCATGATTTTGTTCTGGCCTATATCTGCTCAATGTCTACTGGTTTTACCCATTTCTAATACTGAATGATGATCTGGTAAATTATAAATATCAATGTTTTTTATCCATCTTGATGTAGTAAACATAAGGGATTGTCCTCTGGCAGAATTTAGGTCCAGAGCCCCTTCCACATTTTCGGCTGCTGGTGGAAACATGGGCCACTTGACTGTTAGCAGCCAATTGGAGGGCCAGTCATTTTCAAATATGGATATTGCACCACTTTTAAGTCTTTGCATTTGAATTCATATGCCTTTGTTCCTGTTTTTTGATCCATCTTTACTAATGACCATTCACAAAGAAACAGAATTCCACTATTCTGGTAGGTTATTACTGTATACTGTACACACTACATAAATCAGCACTGCAATTCACAAAAACATTTACATTACACAAGTGTGGTGAGTATGCATGAGATATTTGATATTGAAATTTCATACTTCAGAATGTATCTTGGGACCTTTTTTTCCCAATCTTTTTGTAATCTCACTCTCTCTCTGGACTGAAAATAATATGTAGCAAATCAGGAGTTCTGTTAAACTAATTACACTTTGATCTAACTGACAAGAGATCACCTTACAGAATAAAGACTGGAGATAAATATTAGGGATATCTCTGGACCCCACAAGTTCCTCTCTCTTCATTTCCTGGGATCCGGACACCTGGACTCCCTCAAATTGGCTCTATGGTTGCAGCAATACCTCTTGACTGGGGATGTGGCATCCTGGAGCTCAGGGTGTTTAGGAAGTACAATCAAGCAGATCTGATAATAGATGAAACCAATATCCCCACATGTGATGCACAAAGAAGCTGTGTCAACTGTAAGTGATTAAGAACTGTACAAGAAAACAGATTTTTCGCAGAGTAAACCAGAAAATACAATGCATCGTTAATATTTCTGTTTTTATATTTTTCGAATGAGGTTTTACTTGCTCTAATTTGCATAAGTATTCCAAAAAGGGGTCTAATTGTTGGTGGATGCACTAAAGCCTCCATTTGTCATCCTGAGCCCTTCTGGTGCCCATTTCACAGACCATCATTTACAACTCTTTTATATCAATTTTGTCTTGTCTTTGTCTTGCTAATGCTTCAACATTTTCACACAGCTGAAAACTGGTAAGGTGTGCCAACAGCTCTGTCGCGAAATCCAAACTTACTCCAGCCTTTGCTTCTACTCCTTCATGAGATAGAGAACTGGTCTGTGAAAAGGTAGAGTAAAGGGATAGCAGGAAGTAAATGGCGTGACTTTTTTACTTATTTGTTCAGATAAATTGCGTACTTGCCTGTAACCTTGTCAAAAAGTTGGTTACATGTTGTTTCTTTTTGCTTGGTTTAGAAAAGTAATGAACATTAAAATGAAACTGAGTATGTCTCAATATAGGGTTTGCCAGGCAGCCTGCCTATGAGAACCAAGACCACCACGCAGCAAGGCATTACACAGGGGGTCTAAATGAAGAGGAACAGCTTCAACAAGCCATACGAGAAAGTCTTAATGAAAGAGGTAATAGTAGTTACTTAAGAAAGAACTATGTGTTAAATAGACTATGTATTTAAGTATGACAGGGTTTTCTGACTAATTACATTTTTCTACGTATCCAAACAATATTTTGTATTTATTAACCAGTGTATGGATTACATGAAGGGAAAGTTCACGTTCAATATAATTTTTGAAAGTGTATATTATTGTGTTCCAAAAGGATGCTGAGCGCATCTAGCATTTTTTATCCTATGTTAGCAAATTACTACCTGAAATCTGTTGCTATTACCAACTGTACACCAAGTTTGTACACCAAGATCTACAAGAAGAGAGAAGTAAGCCCGACACAGACAGCATGCTGCTGCTGGGCGTGTGTGTCAGCAGCAACCATGACAGCAGTGTTCTGTGATTGCTTGCCAATAACAACAAGTCAGGGCCGGCTCCAGGTTTATGTGGGCCCTCGGGTGGCATGGTCTCAGTGGGCCTCTTTGTGGTGGAGAGTCGCGGGTCAGGGTTCTATAAATTACATGGCATAGAACAGGGTGCAAGGACCAGCCTCTGTGCCCCCCTGCCCTGCAGGCTACAAACTTGCACTTGCCAGCCCCTAAGCCTTGTGAACTAGTATAGAGGTCGCCTGGACCCCTTACCAGTTCACAAAGGGTTGAATGTAAAAAAAAAAAAAAAAAAACACAGAAAACATTATTTTATTTGTTTTTTTAATACTTATCTCCCATCACTCCTGCTGCTGGAAGCCTTTTATACCTTCTGGCTGACAGGACATAAGGGGTTAATTTGAGAAAAAAAAATGGCATAGGGTTCCCCCTCCTTGGGGGGGGGGCACCCCATTTTTATGGGGAATTTTAAGGGTTAAATACCCCTAAAAATCCAGAAAACAAATGACATGGGGTCCCTCCTACCCAGCATAACCAGCCCGGGGATCATCTATCCAGGGCTTGTAGGAACAAGGCACAGGGGCCAGCTTTGGTGGCCCTCCACCCTGCCGACTACAAACCCACATAGCCTCCATGGGCCTGGGCTCTTCTACCCCGCCCCTGGCCTTTGGGGAGGCAGGTAATTGGGGGGGCCGGGAGTTAATGGCAAGTCACCCGCTAGCCGCAGGTGACTTGCAACCCCCCTAAGCCTTGTGAACTGGTACAGGGGTCTCATGGACCCCGTACTAGTTCACAATGGGTTAACAGTAAAAAATAGACACACAGAAGAAAAATGACATTTATTTTTTTTTTTTACTCACCTCTGATCCCCCGCTGTCCCCCGGCGATCCTGTCCCACAAAGCTCCGATGATAGCTGTTGGGTGCTCGGTGGAGGGGGGGCGAGGGGCTGTGATCCCTTGCCCCCCCTCCACCGGTCTCCCGGCAGCCGTCTTCAATCCTCTTACCTCCGCTCACCCCGCGCTACTGTGGCTCTTGCGGTGGGTGTGAGATGACTTGAGTTGACCTGACATGTGCCTCCCTTGCCTCCTCGCTACGCCATTGGATCAGCTGGGGGCAAAGGTGAATATACTTTTATTTTTTAAAATTCGGTGGTGTGTATAAATATATATTTACACCAACAAATTAACATAAGATTAACTGTCCACAAATCTTATATAAATACAAGCATCTCCTCATCACTATCCTTGACTGGGATTTTTTTGCTGGCTTAGCACCAACAGTTGTACTGGTTCCACCCGGAACAGTGCAGGACTGGGGAAAGAAAACCCAATGTCCAGGCTCAGATTAAGGACATTCATGGTATCAAGCAGCTCTTTTTGGGAAGCCCCCATCTTTTGTGGGGAGCCCCCATCATCACACCCTCCATCACAAGCTCCCTATGTCCCCAGCTGTCTTAGCCAACAACCAAAGACAAAAACAACAAAAAAAAGACACAGGCGAGAAAAAGGGGGGAATAGAAAGTTATGAAGGAGAGAAAGGGGAAATATAGAAAGATAAAGGAGAGGGGGGATATGGAGAGATGGAAAATAGAAAGCGGGAATATGGTGAGAAAGCCAGATATGGGTAGAAGGAGGAGGGTAAGGGGGAATATGGAGATATATAGGAGATAAAGGTGGATACGGGGAGAGAAAAAGAAGAGAAAGGAGGAGAGAGAAAGGGGGAATATGGAGAGACTAGAGAAGGAAAGAGGAAATATGGAGAGAAGGAGGAAAGAGAGGGAATATGGAGAGAAAGAGGAGTGATAGAGGGAATATGGAGATAAGGGCTGATACTGGTAGAAAGAGGAGAGAAAAGGGGTATATGGAGATATGCAGGAGAGAAAGGGGGAATATAGAGAGGAGGAAAGAAAGGAGGAACATGGAGAAAAGGAGGAGACACAGGAGAACATGGAGAGAAGGAGAGAAAAGAAAGAATATGGAAAGGGGGATATGAGAAGATGGGAGAGAGAAATGGGGAATATGGAGATATGCAGGAGAGCAAGGGGGAATAAGGAGAGAAGGAAGAAAAAGAGGGAATATAGAGAGAAAGAGGAGAGATAGAGGGAATATGGGGAGAAAGGCTGATACTGGTAGAATGAGGAAAGAAAAGGGGTATTTGGAGATATGCAGGAATGAAAGGGGGAATATGGAGAGGAGGAAAGAAAGGAGGAACATGGAGAAAAGGAAGAGACACCGGAGAACATAGAGAGAAGGAGAGAAAAGAAAGAATATGGAAAAGGGGATATGAGAAGATGGGAGAGAGAAACGGGGAATATGGAGATATACAGGAGAGCAAGGGGGAATAAGGAGAGAAGGAGGAGAGAAAGAGGGAATATGGGAAAAAAGGGTTAGAGAAAGAGGGAATATGGAGAGAAAGATATGAAGAGAAGGAGGAGAGAAAGGTGAAACGGGGAGAAGGAGCAGAGAAAGGGGGGATATGGAGATATAAAGGAGATAAAGGGGGATATGAGGAGAAAATGGAAAGAAAGGGGAAATAAGGAGGAATAAATGTAAATGGGCACTTGAGGGGGGGTGTGACATACATCTACCAGAGACCAGTTTACAGGGTGATGAGTGTGGTGGGGGCATGGTGCAAGTTGGATATAAATACATAACACTTTACTATCACAGAAGTTGACACTACAAACAAACAGAAAAAAGTTCCCCCTAATATGAGTGGATAAGCTGTGCTCCTCTTCTGCAGAGCACGAACGCTCAGCATTAGCCACTGCTCCCATAATTGAAAACACCAAAATCACCACACAGCCTCCATTTAACCAAAAAAAAGAGATCAGATCCCCAGATTAATTATTAAAGGAACAGTCCGCTTTTAGGAACCTCAGATCAGCTAGTGTCAGTGGGCACAAAGCAACCCACTTATTTCACTGCTGTGTCTGTGTCGCTGATCAGTCTTCTGCAGCCTTGGATTGTAAAGCCGGGAGCAACACTTCCTGGTTCCAGCTGTCGGGTTGGTATGGCCTGTGTACAGCTCAGTTTCCATTGAAAATAATAGGCTGGTAAAATCTGGCATTGGCGCAGGAGCGGTGGTGAGGTTTATGGGTTGCTTTGTGCCTACTCTTGCTAGCTTGCCTGAGGTCTGTGGAACAAAAGTGGACTTTTCCATTCAAGAGCAACCATGTTATCGGTCCCGAGGCAAAGCCGAGCGTTGCGATTAGCCGCTGCAGTCACTGGCTTTTTCTGGGTATCTGGCATCCGGCAACCAGATGACTATGACAGCCAATCGCATTGCTCGATTTCACGAGGGGTTAATGCGCAGGGGGCACCTGCAATCAAGATGCTTGTTTCAAGTACCTCTCAGGCATCGCCATTTGGAATACCCCACTGTGTGTACCTCCCCGGGATTGCCCTGCAAACACTTACCTTTCTGCCGCACTCACAGCATGTTTTGCAGCAGAGGTGTGCTCCCCTGCCCAGACATTCAGATAGGCTGGGACACCAGCCTGTCACAGGCCATAGGACCTCTAGTGTCGTTAAGCCAACACTTTGTCCAAACAGAGCTGTATATCAAGCCTTATACATGGCATACAATGCTGATTGGAAGTGACTGCACATGCACCATGAGACTGTTGAAAGGTACATTTTTAGGGCACACAGTGAAGCATATCATAATGCAGCTTACAGTCCTGCAGTTAGACGTATCTAGTAAAGGTATGGTCTCTATGATGGGGGGCTGGATATCAGAGCATACACACCTACTAACTGCTAAAATGTGTGCTGCAGTTTCCTGTCCACCTTCTCAGAGACCAAGCCTGGACTAGAGAGGGGTATACACAAGTGTAGTTTGGCTGATGTAATCAACCATATGCTGTAACTTTCTTCACGCAGGGCTCATCACCCCTCTCCTCCAAGCTGCATATGGCTCAGCTGCCAGTGACCCTGCTCAATGCTAGAGCCCCATACAGGGAGGGTTGGGGGATTCCAGAAGGTATGGCCTTTATCTGTCTTGCCAGTGCCAGTGCCAGAGTGGCCACAGCAATTCTCCTCCCTGCTCTAAAAACCCAGCACTGGGCTAGATCAGACCAACAAGAAGACACAGCCAACTGCTCACCTGTAAGAGGGAATTTTCTCACATCAGGTGGTGCTGTGAGAGAGCAGCCATGTCTCTCAGAGGAGCGCTGAGGCGGGTCATTATTCAAACGCAAGACTCCCTGCACTTCCTATGCTGGCCACAGAGGAGCAAAGAAGTTAGAACAGCCGCAGGCAATAGAACAACGACCCCTGCTGGCTGGAGGAGCGAGCTGTAGAGCTTTTACAACCAACCTATTGAATTGCTCAGCTCCTCTCAGCTGCACTTGCTGCGCGGGTGGGGATTTGAGATGCGCAGCCTCTGAACAGCGGGTGAGCGGCCGTCAAGGCGCGCACCTTAAAGGAAACATTGATCACGGCCGCAGGTGAGTAAAAGTTTTTTTTCTTCCCTACAGTATCGTGCCAGCTGCCAGTGGGCCCCCCTGGGAGTGGGAGGCCCTCGGCAGCTGCCCGGGTTTGCCGGGTGCTGAAGTCGGCCCTGCAACAGGTTGCAGGTAAGGAAGCTGCTTTCATAAAACTCACATCTGCAAACATAATAAAGAAATGCTATAAAAGCTCAGCACCTTAAACTGGAACAACACCCTCAAAATATTTTCTTGCGGGCCCATCAGGACACAAACAAAACCTTGAGAAGTAGCTATCCCCCTGGCCGCTGGTCTCTCTGCCTTGGACAAAACCCCAGCCAAAAAGATTGCTTAGGTCCTTGCCGTTTTTGACCCAACACTTGCTCAAGATGTGGAGCCGCATGACAGCTAGAGGCCAACTAGTGAGACACCCGGGCCCTTTAACTCCGATCCTGGGAAATCCGAACTTCGCTCCCGGGGTGGGAGTGGAGTCTTTCCTGGCTTGGAAGGTTAAGACTGCTCCGAGGGTGCGCCAGCTGCTGAGTGTGGGGGGCCTCCCATCTTTGGCTGAGTTGAGGGAGCAGAGTCCTGGGCTTCGCTTTTAGAGACAGCAAGAGCGCACCACTCGCTCAGGAGCTGAGTGGCGGTTCGGGCCACAGAGCCTCGAGGCACCACCATGACTGTATCAAATATCGACTTTTGAAGAAATAAATAAAGGTGAGTAATGTTTTATTAGTAGCAATCTGGATAGCGTGGGTGTGCTATCCAAATGCAAAACAACTTTTTTTGGGGTGTTTATCTGGCTTAGGGACATCAATTTGGCACACAATAATTACACTTTCAAAAACACCATTAAAAGTCAACTTTCCCTTAAAGCCTATTTTTATTGTTAATTTGTATGCAGACCTTTAGATTGGCTGTCAGAACAATTGGGAGGAAGTTGCAAAATTCCTGGTTGCATTTTAAAATAACCTGGCTGGATTGGGAAGCAGCACCGTTTACGCTCCACTGATACTTACACAGCTCTTCATAAATGTGTCACATGTGTTCCTAGGATTAACCAGCATCATTAAAAGCCTACAAAGTTAGGACTATTTGCTTGCAGCATCATGTTATCACCCATTGGCAGTACTGATGTCACAGACAGCACAGCAACCACATCACAAAAGCAAGTTTTCTTTTTAAAGATTATCGTACTTCTCACCTTCCACTTTACTGGGCAACATTATATTGGAGTGAAGCACATTAAGGGTTTGTTCTATTCTATTTATGGTTTAATTTTGTGAAATTTACTTGTGCTTCAGCTAAAATATTACAATATTACACCTTCACAAGTGTTATAAATCTTACATTAGAGATGTATTTAAGTAAATTAACAACTGCTTTGTGAACTGAGCCTCCACATGTGAGCCATGTGGAGAACCACAGGATGCTGAACTGGTCCCATGAGTGGTCACAGGCAGCCACTGACTGCAAAAAGAAAAAAAAAAAAACCTTGAAGGATGTACCCCCCTGTGCATGCCTTTTAATGTCATCATTGTATACTTAAAGCTATTTTTCTTAAGGACTGACCTAGAAGGCATGGGCAGGACCAACCAGTTTTTTCATTTCTACCACATTGCATTTATGTCTCCCATGCTGTTCTAGGGGGTAGCAATGAAAAAATAACATTATGGGCTGCTTATAAATTATTTAATAGTTGTATTTTTTTCTAGCTTTCTTTATTGTGGAGGAACATTAACTACGTTTGGGTATAGTTGTTTTCCACTGCAAAACATGTTCTTCCACCTATGGCTATACCTGATTTGCTTCAGTGGAGCAGAACCCTCTAGTTGTTCATAGTGCCCTAGGACAAAGAACTGAGCTACAGACTAGGACTGCAATACAACATATTTTTTGTTTATTTTCTTTCTACTTTTGCCTTGGTCTGCCTTGACCACCTGGTAGAGCCCTATTGCAGTCCCTACGCCACCACATTGCTTCACCCTACATCTGATCTTTCAAACAAACTCTTGAGTAGTGATGGAAATGGACAGATTCTTTCAATAAATGTCTTGTCCCATCAAGGCAATTATCATTTTGCTGCAGCCTTCAAGATTCTGAAGGACAGGGTTTTAGAATCCCTGTTTCCTGCTTATTTATTTAAAGACACAGACATCTAGGTTTATGCCCAGCTACAGTCTAAGACAATTTCACACATAGATATAAAAACTCTTCCCGGTGAACTGTAAGTGTCCAAGTGGGACCTCTTGTTGCCAGGCTATTTTTAAGCATTTTGCACTATATATGGTTAACTGATTTTTGCTGGAATTTCTAGGGATTTCCTGGAAAAATACATATCGTTTTTGTTCAACAGAGTTTGGGCTTTAACATAAAATGTCTTGTTCTAAAATTTGTTCAGCGATTTTCCAAAATTTTCCTAAATTTTGTCTTTTTGTAATGAAAAGTGTAAATTTTTCAAGAAAACGATATGTGTAAAAGCCCAATTCCTCCTGATTACAAAGGTACCACGTATGTAACGGTAGACACCCATTCCTGCCCAGGAGACACCGCAAATTAAAAAAAAGCATTTTATGAGATGATCAGATACAAATACATTTTTAAGGATTAAACCCTTACGAATGTGTTTGAAAAAGGGAAGTGGGGCCCCTTGCCATTTAAAAAAGTGACCAGTCCTGAAGGCTACCAGCCCACCAAGCCCACATGGGTTTTGGCAAGTCACCTGCTTGCTGGCTCCTATTGATCTTTGTGAACTGGTGAGGTATCCTTGACACACCTATACCATTTCAAAGTAAAAAAAAATTCCTTTATTACTAACTTATCTCCCCTACTCGCCTTCTTCCATGGCCCGGTGCTGTCCCAGGTCATCCGATCTTCAGCCAGGAGTGAATGGGGGATGCCGGGAGCGGGTTAGACGGTCTGTATCCTCTGTCCCTCTCCTGGATTCCGCCGCTTACTCTGGATTTTGCCACTCACTCCCACTGCAGGGAGGGGTCTGTTATACCAGCCTCATCTCACTCTCCAGTATAAACAGTCACTCTCTGCAGCTGGGAGAGAGATGACAGAAGCTGTGCATGGGGTAGAGAATTGGTTTTCTCTGCCGCACAGAAGACCGACGATTGGAGACCCCCCAGCATTGGATGTTGGATGGAGATGTGCTTTATTTAGGGGACTCTAAATGGAGGAAAACAGCAGCCACGTGAAATGTATTAGGCTGGCAGTTAACAGACGTAGAAGCGCTCCCATATATTTCACATGCTTGGCGGTTAAAGGGTTAATCCAAAATGCTATTGCCCTGCCAACAGCAATCAGGTTGATTCCTTGAACTCCAGCTTCCCACAGTCAGCTTTCCAGGATGTTTGCGTTTCAGGGGTTCAGTTATTCGCTTTGAAAGGGGGGGGGGCAGGCTGGGGTATCACCAAAGTACAGGGGCCAGGTGGCTTTAATTTTCTGTGATCGTCAATTTGGTGTAACAGTTTGAAGTTTTAGCGTCCATGCATGTAGCAAAGTTTCCTGATTCTGTTATAAAGCAACCTTGTTGTTGTGTCCCATGCGTATTTCAGGAATGTATTGTGGCATCTGCATAGTAATTTATTCACAGTGTCTCTGTAAATGACAGCGAGAGAACATTTAACCCTTTAAGGTGCCAGCCTTCCTAGAATTTTTGTCACCCTTTGTTGCCAGACCATGTTTCACTATTTGGCGCTACATATGTTCAACCTTGATTTTTGTAGGGATTTCCAGGGATTTTTATATATTGTTTTTTTCAGCAGAGTCTGAGCTTGCAATGTCTTGTTTGGCCTATTTTTAGTGGATTCTCAATACTTTGGGGTGAAATATGTGCAAAAAATGTAAAAAAATCTATTTTTTGCAATTTGTAGTGTTTTTTGTAATAAATAAAATGTAAGTTTGTCAATAAAATCTTATTGCGTGTGAAACCCCAATTTCTCCCGGTCACAGCGGTACCATATATGTATTGGTAGACACCCTTTCCTGCCCAGAAGACTCCCCCAAACTGAAACAGCGCTTTAGGAGATTTTCAGATAAAATACTAACTATGCTACACGCTAAGCGCACCTTGCAGTTTTTCCAGAAAAACAACCCTTTACATTTGAAATCCCCCCCCCCCCACAAACTATATTCTCTGGAAGTACACGCCGCAAGCTTTCTAGGCGTACCAGGCTTATTTATGTGGGTGTAGTTTTGTGGAAGTAATCCCTCAATCAATTCTTTGGTTGCACAGAGTTTCCCTAAAAAAGAAGAATTAAAGCCACATTTTCCTAAAAGAAAAAACATATGCAAACAAGAAAAAACAAGTTAAATCTGAAGAAGCAACATCCCTCAAACAGAACAATACTCAACATGCATAGGTACTTCTTTCTGGAAGTAATCCCTCGAAGAATTCTAAGGTTGCACAGGGTTTCCCCTTAAAAAAAAAGTATAAAAAAGCTGAATATAAAACATGTTTTCCTAAAATATCAATATGCATACAAGAAAAAACGAGCTAAATATGAAAGCGCATGGTCCCCCGAGCAGAACAATACCCAACATGCATAGGTACTATTAACCCTTTTAATTGCCAGCCTACTTGAAATGTTGTCACCCTCTGTTGACAGGTAATTTTTCCCCATTTTGCGCCATGTTTAACCGTGATTCTTGCTGGAATTTCCAGAACTACTATCCACACTATAAACATAAGGGGTTAATTAAAAAAAATGACATAGGGTCCCCCCTCCCAGGGGGGGACCCCATTTTTGGGGGGGAATTTTAAGGGTTAGGGTTAGGCTAACCCTAACCCTTAAAAATCCCCCCAAAAAATGACATGGGGTCCCCCCTACCTGTCATAACCAGCCTGGGACCAGCTATGAGGGCTTGCAGGAACAGGGTGCAGGGGCCAGCTTTTGTGTCCCCCCACCCTGCAGCCTACAAGCTCACATACCCTGTGTGGGCCCGGGCTCTTCTGCCCCCCCCCCCGGGCTTTGGGGAGGCAGGTAATTGGGGTGCGTGGGTTAATGGCAAGTCACCCGCCAGTTGCAGGTGACTTGCCAGCCCCCAGCCTTGTGAACTGGTATAGGGGTCTCATGCACAAGGGGTTAAATGTAAAAATAAACACACAGACACACACAGAGCTGGTAACCAGCCCTCTTCCCCCAATCTCCAACAGCGACTGAGCTTCGGGGCTAGCAGTCCCGACCCAGGAAGTGAAGGGGAGGAAAATATTCTAAGTATGTCACACACCCCGCTTCAGGTTACTAAATCATTAAACGTGGGTTATACTCACCGCTAGGTGGCACTGTTTGCAGAGAAGTCCAGAAAACAACAAGCCCCTCCCGGTCTATACATACCTGGTACCTCCTAACAATTCCCCAGTGTTCTTCTCTGCAAGGTGGCAACAAGACAGAAGAAAGAAGTCTCCTGCTTGCAGGTAGCCGGGGTAACACCCCGCCCCCCCATGGTCTATTTCTGCCCGGTTTCTTTTGTTTTATTCCTGATTGTTTGGTAGCCTCCCAGCTTAGGCTGGCGGCCGGGCAAAGGTAGATGGCACTTAAAGTGCCTAGGAGATTAGCTCCTCCGCTCGTCCCCATATTATGGGGCATAGCGGTATTCCGGCCGTGGTGATCCGGATGTGGGATGCCCCAGAGTTTAGGTAGGTCAGGTCCCCCTTTTGGCCTTCTCCCTGTGGCTTTTATTTTTTATGTGTGTGTGTCAGTGTTTGTGTTACTGCAGGCCGTCGGCCCGCCTGGCTCTTGCTGGATTGGGGGGGCTTCCTTAGCCCCCGGGACGGCTGCTTTCGGTGTTCGGGGGGGGGGGGCGGGTCGGGCGGTGCAGTGCCACCGGCCCGCCGCCCTTCTCCGAAGGTCAGGCGCCATTCTCCGGCGCCTGCCTCGCGGTCTGATCTCCAGGCGGTGGGCGGGGCCGGGCGGCGCGATGGCCCGCCTGGCTGTGGGGGCGCTGAGTGTCATTCTCGGCACCCGCTAGCGAGGTACTTGATGCAGGCAGGTCCGGGCGGCATTCTGTGGCGCCCGCTGTTGGCACGTTTCTGGAGGGATGTGCGGGGGCCGGGTCCGGGGCGCAGCCGCCATCTCTGGTCTGACACAGGTAGGCGGTTTTTCTTGTCTTTCTGGGGGTTACTGCTGGGCCGGGGGGGGCAGCTTAGGTTTGGCCCCCTTCCTCGCCGATCGGGGGGCGGCATTCCCCTTATCCCGGCTCTGGGCCAGCTGGCAGGGAGCTACTGCTGCCTTGGGCCACACCAGCTTGTCAGTGTGTGTGTGTATATATATATATATATATATATATATATATATATATATACTCCTTTATATCCCTCATATATATATATATATATATATTTATATATATTTAGATTTATATGCTCTATGCAGATTCTTATGTCTCTTCATTGTTATAGTTTTCAGGCTTATGGTGTACTTGGTTGACGGTTGTCTTTTGTTTTTCAGATCCCGGGATCCCACGCTGCAGGGCTCTCCCGGTCTTAGATACCTGGCTAGTTGGGGGGGCCATTGTTTTAATTGGGATTTTTTGTGTCTAAATTCCAATTTTTGTGAGCTTATCTATTTAGTCACATAAGTACTGAAGGGGCATCCCGGGTCGCTTTAGGCGTAAATCCCCGGTTTACTGCATATACCATAATTTCACCATATGGAGGCTACCAAAGATACCGGAAATGGCCCTTCAGGGCAATCCAGGCTCTGTGGGGGGTGTGGGACTCCGCTCCCAGGATGATGTCATTATTTGTATTCCATGTGCACGGCGGAACATTGAGCGCCAGTCCGGCACCCCGGTGCCTGGTACGTCCTCGGCCGCACCATCTCCCTCCCCTCCTCGCCTGTTCCGGACCCCGTGTGACGTTGTCGTTGGGGGTGATTCGCAGTCTGAGGTTTGCGCCCGATTAGCCAGCCTCGAGAAGATGTTTTCCGCTGTGGTCGCTCAGAAGGCTCCGGCTAAGCGGAAGCACCTGTCTCCGCCTCCGCCGGACTCAGATGAGGAGGTTATTGAGGACCTGGATTGGCCGGATCAGCCCCTTGAAGAGGGCGAGCTTGTTGAGGAATTAGAGGATCCCGAGGGCCAGCAGTTGCTGGGTGCTGAGGGTGACCAGACTGAAGTGCCCGTCCCGGATACGCCTTCCATTCTGGCCCAAATGTTTGAGGTTTTGGATTTGGATCCGCCTGAAGCTGCTCCTCGGCCTAAGGGTCAGCTTTTTGGGGTGTCCAAGCCGCGCTTGGAGTTTCCCAGTCAACAGCATTTTGAGGACGTTGTCCTTAAACAATGGGAGCAACCTACGCGTCTCGTTGGGGTGCCGCCTAGCTGGGATAGGAAGTATCCCTTTCCGGCGGACTTGGTGAAGCATTGGTCTGTCCCTCCCGAGGTTGATGCTCCGGTTCTGGGACTATCTAGCGGTTGTTCATTCTCCTGACACGACTTCTCTCAAGGACGGCGAGGATCGCGGATTGATCAGCTGGCCCGTCATGGTTTTGTCTGCACGGGTTCAGTTCTGAGGCCCGTCTGTGCTTCGGCACTTTTTCTGCTGACGGTTAGGTCTATCGTCAGGGATTTATGTACGGATCTTGATCCTACTTGTGCTGAGTTTCTTGCTCTGAAGCGTTGTGATTCCTTTTTGTCTTTCATTCTGGCCGCCCAGGATGATGCCATGTTGATGTCGGGCAGGGCTACGGCTCTGTTGGTTGCCATTCGCCGTTCAGTGTGGTTGAGGCAGTGGACGGCTGACTTTAATTCCAAGAGATCGCTCACGGCTCTTCCCTTTCTGGGTCTGAGGCTTTTCGGTGAAAAGCTGGATTCTGTTGCCAAGGGAGGTAAGTTACCTCAGCGCAAGAATTTACGTCGTTCCTTTCGGGGGGCGGCCCACTTCAATCCCTCCTTTCGGGGAGCCAGAGCTGGCAGGGGTGCGGGCTTCTCGGCTTCCAGGGGTGCTAGCTGGAACAGGGGAAGAGGCCGTGGCCGTCCCGTTCACATCTGGGGCGCCAAACCCAAGCCAGCTGCCAAGTCCGCTCAGAAATGAGGGGGCGCCCTCACCCTTACGGGTAGGGGGACGGTTGCGACTCTTCTCCCGGGTATGGGACCAGGAGGTCTCGGACAGGTGGATCCGGGAGGTGGTGTCGGCCGGCTACAAGCTGGAGTTCGAGTCCCGCCCTCCTCCAAGGTTTTTCAGGTCTCGTGTCCCTCCAGATCCCTTGGCCGCACAGGGGCTCCTGGCGGCGGTAAGGAATCTTCTGGAGTTGGCAGTCATCTGTCCGGTCCCGCCTTCGGAGGTGGGGCGCGGGTATTATTCCAATCTCTTCATTGTTCCCAAAAAGGATGGGTTGTTCCGTCCCATCCTGGACTTGAAGTTTCTCAACCGGTTTATTCGTCCTCGGAAGTTTCGCATGGAAACCCTTCGGTCTGCGATCGCTTATGACGTCCATAGACATCAAGGATGCATATCTTCACATTCCGATTTTTCCGGCCCATCAGAGGTTCCTTCGCTTTGTGGTGGAGGACCGGCATTTCCAGTTTGTAGCTCTCCCGTTCGGCCTCACCTCGGCTCCGAGAGTGTTTACCAAGGTGTTGGCGGGAGTTATGGCCCTGCTCAGAGTTCAGGGGATTCGGATTGTGCCCTACCTGGACGATCTTCTCATCATGGCGCCTTCCTTCAGTCAAGCGGAAGGGGACACCAACACGGTGGTGTCTATGCTGGAGAGGTTCGGCTGGATGATCAACTACTCCAAGTCTTCTCTGGTTCCGGCCAGGGTGGTGACCTTTCTGGGGATGTCCTTGGACTCTTACCAGCACAGAGTTTTTCTTCCTCAGGCCAAGGTTCTGAGTTGGCTCAGCTTCTTCTTTCCAATCATCGCCCGTCCATCCGTCTAGGGATGAGACTGGTGGGGCTGATGGTAGCTTCATTCGAGGCAGTTCCCTTCGCGCAATTTCACACGCGGACGCTTCAGCTTCATCTGTTGGCATCTTGGGACCGGCGACCGGGATCGTTGGATCGGTCCTTCCGGATGTCCCCCCGGGTTCGGCAGTCTCTACGGTGGTGGATGGTTTCGGACAATCTCTCGAAGGGCAGGTCATTTCTGACCCCGCTTTGGGAAACTGTCACCACGGACGCCAGTTTGTCAGGATGGAGGGGTTTTTGGAAGGATCTTCGGTTCCGGGGCCAGTGGGGTCCTCAGGAGGCTAACTTACCCATCAATGTTCTGGAGCTGAGAGCCATCAGGTTGGTTCTGTCTCACTTGACGCAGCATTTACAGGGTCTGCCGGTTCAGGTTCGATCGGACAATCGGACGGCGGTTGCTTACATCAATCACCAAGGAGGGACTCGCAGTCTGGGTGCCCACAGAGAGGTGTCTCTAATCCTTGTTTGGGCGGAGACTCACGTTCCTTGCATCTCGGCAGTGTACATTCCAGGAGTGGAAAACACGGAGGCGGACTTTCTGAGCCGGTGTTCGTCCCGCCGGGGGGAGTGGTCTCTCCATCCCCAGGTGTTTCGGTCGTTTTGTCTCCGGTGGGGGACGCCGGAGGTGGATCTGTTTGCCTCTCATCACAATCACAAGCTTCCGACATTCGTGTCGCTATCTCAGGACCCTCTGGCGGCGGATGCCATGGCTCTGAGCTGGAGGGACCTGGGGTTTCTTTGTCTGTTTCCTCCGATTCCCATGCTAGGCAGGGTGCTGCGAAAGTTGGTTCTGGAAGGAGTTCCCGCCATTCTCGTGGCTCCAAGGTGGCCAAGGCGGGTGCGGTTCGCAGACATCGTTCGTCTGGCGGTGGATCAGTTCGATCTGCCTCTTCGGCCGGATCTTCTCACTCAGGGTCAGCTGTGTTACCCCAGTTTACCAACGCTGGCTTTGACGGCTTGGCTGCTGAAACCTCCATCTTAAAGGAGGAGGGTCTTTCGGATTCGGTCATTCGGACTCTTATCAGTGCCAGGAAGAGATCCTCTTCTTCCATCTATTATAGGGCTTGGAGATCTTATATTGATTGGTCTGAGGCTAGATCTTTGCCCTGCCGGGTCTTTTCTATCTCTAGGATTTTGGAATTTCTTCAATCTGGGCTGGACTCTGGTCTGCAGCTTAGTACCTTGAAGGGGCAGGTTTCTGCCTTGTCTATCTTTTTTCAGAGGTCTTTTGCTCTCCATTCTTTGGTCAAGACTTTTTTCCAGGGGGTTTCGCATCTGCGGCCTCCTAGGAAGCCTTTGCTCCCTGTTTGGTCCTTTCTGCTCTTCAGGCTCCTCCTTTTGAGTCTTTGCAGGATATTGCTCTATCTATGTTGACTCAGAAGGTTGTCTTTTTGGTGGCCATCACTTCGGTTCGGCGTGTTTCGGAGTTGGCAGCCTTGTCTATTCAGGCTCCTTATTTTGAGAAACATCAGGACAAAGTGGTTTTTCGTTTCAAGCCAGACTTTCTCCCTAAAGTGGTCTCTGCTTTTCATCTTAATCAGGACATTGTTCTTCCCTCCTTGTGTCCTAGGCCTGGGAATGACAAGGAGAGGGCGTTGCATTGTTTGGATGTGGTACGTTGTGTCAAGTACTATTTGCGTATTACGTCTTCTTTTCGTAAGACTGATGCATTTTTCGTGGTGCCCTGTGGGTCTAGGAAGGGCTTGGCTCCGGCTAAGTCTTCCATTAGCAAATGGATTCGTCAGGCGATTGTTGGGGCCTACTCTGCCAAGGGGAAGGATCCCCCTTTTCGTGTTACTGCTCATTCTACTCGTGCGGTTGGAGCGTCCTGGGCTTTTCAGCACCAGGCTTCTGTTGATCAAGTTTGTAAGGCTGCTACTTGGTCTTCGGTTCACACTTTTTCCAAGTTTTACAAGGTTGATGTGCGGGCCTCAGCGGATGCTGTTTTTGGCCGCAAGGTTCTGCAGGCTGCAGTGGTTTGAGTTTCTGCATTATTGCCTGGTTGGATACCCGCCCTTTGTGGACACTGCTGTTGGATGTCCCATGTTTAATGATTTAGTAACCTGAAGCGGGGTGTGTGACATACTTGGAATAATACCATTTTGTGATTACTCACCTGTAAAATGGGTATTATAAGTATGTCACACACCCCGCTTCACCCGCCCTTTTTGGTATCCTGGTTCTTTATATGGTGAAGTTTTTTAGTTACAGTTGAGGGTTACCTTTGTTGTTTTCCTGGTACCTTGTCTTTATTGCTGTTTGAATTACTGGGGAATTGTTAGGAGGTACCAGGTATGTATAGACCCAGGAGAAGTGGTTGCAAACCACGCAGCGCGTAGGTGAGGTAAGTGGGGAGGACGGGAAGGGCGTGTTATTATTTGTATAGAGACTTTGGATAATTATGTTGATGATGATGGATAACATGCACATATATGGCGCTTAACAAAGGCACATAGGATTAGTAGTAATCTAGTCACTTTCTGCACTTAGCACTTTGAGCACGTATTATTTTGCATGGTTATTAGTAAGTACACATGTGAGAGTAGTTTTAGTTGAGATTTTTTTGCACTGCATGTAGTTAGGCACTTTTTTGATTTTTTGTTTATGGATCTTGTATTGATTCATCAGTTTAGAGTCAGAGGAGATATATACTTAGTAAGCACTTGCACTTTACTCTGTTAAGCGCCTATATATGTATGCTTTCTATATAGGCTACATGCCATAATAATTATACACATTTGATCCTGGTGTCAGGACCACCATAGTGTATCTAAATTGAGTAAAGCCCTGTGAGGTCCTCCCCACTTTGTAGGTTTTTAGAGCAATGATTTTATGATGTAATGTTGTGTGTTGTCAAGCAATTGTTATATGTGGTTTTCTATGGTTTATATTTCATATGTGTACTACATGAATTGCTTATTACATGAATTTTTTGGAATAATAAATGGATTGATTTTTACATCAGTGTGCAGCCTCATACAATAGGACATAGAGGTGGGGTAGCCCTGGAATCCCATCTATTGGTGTATGGAATCTATAGACCGGGAGGGGCTTGTTGTTTTCTGGACTTCTCTGCAAACAATGCCACCTAGCGGTGAGTATAACCCATGTTTAATGATTTAGTAACCTGAAGCGGGGTGTGTGACATACTTATAATACCCATTTTACAGGTGAGTAATCACAAAATGGTATTTTCTCGCCCTCTCCTCACCACGGAAGAGCCCGTTTTTTTTTTTACACTTTGTGCCAGCGGCCGAAGCGGGGGGGCGATATTTCGGGCACCCTCCTGAAGACAGAAGAGCCCCAGGGGGGATCGGATGCCCCCCCGGGTGAAGAGAAGACCCGGCCCAATCCAACGAGGGGTCAGGTGAGTTTTTTACTTTTATATATTTTTTTACTGTGGGGGTTTAAAGCCAGCTACGTGAGTCTCACGTAGCTGGCACTTAAGTGGAGTAGAGACTGCTACGTGAGACTCACGTAGCTGGCACTAGAAGGGTTAAGGGCACTCACTTCTAAATTCTTTTCTGGTAAAATGTATAATGGTTATGGTTACCCTTTTTGTTTGTTTGACATATTGCCATATAGTCTTGGGTTGCTGCTCTTTAAAAAACAGCTATACTCTGACCTCTCTCAGCCTTGTTTCCACGCTGTGCTGGCTGATAAAATGCCTTTTGCTTTCATCTGTTAGTATGAGTATGGACCTGGGGCTGCCCCATGGTGTGCCACTGCCTCCGTTCACAAAGGAGCATGCTACCTAGAAGAATAGATGTGCAACCTGACCAACATAGCTTTGTGGGATAAAGAGTAGCAGATGGATAAGTGAATACAATTGTTTGGCCATAGTATTTATTACTTTTAGTTATTTTATGTATAATTGATGGCATCGGGAGCAGGTATAATCCTTTTGAAGAGGAGGAGCTTTCCTATTGTTCCCGTGTACCCAAGTAAACTTCTCAGAAAAATAGCAAATTATAGTGTATCTTGTAATATAGCTTTCAATTCTATTATTTTCATTGTTTATTTATAGATTTATTATATAAATATTATATATTATATATATATTATAATATATATACAATATAGCATTTCATGTGTTCTTTTGGTAGACTTGATGTATATTACAAAAGTAAAGTTATACCTAAGGCAAGCCCGATTGTTGTGCCATTGTCCCGGGCTACACGTTGCACTGTCCCAAACTTCAATCCGTTTTCAAAAAGATGCTGTAGTTCCCAAGTTATTTGTAAAAGTATTGAAGATGCAGAGAAAAAAAAGAGACACAGTGGGTGTGGCAACAGCAATGTGATGAAGCACACTGTATGTTTTACCTATATCATAGTAAAAGTGCATTGTTGTGCCACTTGGTTTTACTGCCAGCACATGTGATCAGAGAGGAGGAATGAGGGTGGGGTTTTATATCTGCAGAGAGAGGCAGCCAATCAGGACTTCTGGAGAAGGAGTGGGGGTGTTTCCGTTCTTAGTCCACTGAAGGTTGATTGAAGGACAAGGTAAGTGGGGTCAATGAGGAAGTAATATACTCACTAAGGAAACCAGCAGAGGAGTAATCACTGCGCTCCAGCCACTCAATGAAAGGTAAGCCTTTTTTTTTTCAAATGTTTGACTTGCCAATCACTTTAAAGATTAGGTCAAACTTTTCCAAATACATAAGCTAGTATAGAGAAGATCCTCTGTATACAATTAAGTGCAGTTAGATTAGTTATATTAATAGTTTAGTGATAACAAGTCAATCATATATAATATAGGGGTACTGGAAATCCTTATAAACTGCAGTTGCAGTTAGTTAATGTCTTGCAATTAAATGTATTTATTCATATGGAGGCTAGACAATTTTTGCCCTAAAATCGACCCTTGTGTAGAAATCTGTGAGGTCCTATAACCGCACTCATGTTTCACAAATGGTTCCCTAGTTCTATATGCAAGCCTAATTATCACATAATGTTTTTATAGCAATTGAAATAACGTAAGCTCTTAGTTAATCACATTAAGACAATATCTAAACTGCAGTGTGCCCATGCTGTGCTTTTACTGGCTGACGTTCCATCATGATTTAATGCTCTGCAAAATGATAGAACTCATTTTCACAACCTCTGACCATGCCACACTGGCTCGTACTTGTAGGGACTTCTGGCAACTCTCGTAACTTAAGAAAATAAAGCCCATTTCTATGAAAGCATGTTTTGTCTTAATTCCAATAACAACATTTTTCCACATCCAAGTCATGAAATGTTTGGAGGCAATATTAAATGAATCTCTTTTTACCTTCATTAACACCCAGGAGAAATATTTTAATTCCTGGAAATATCAAACATGCCATTTATTTGCTTTATGTTTACTTAAGTGTGTTGCTGTCCTTACCTTATTTTCATTGAGGTCCAGTCTGCCACTTAATGGATTCTGTTGTGTTAAATATGAATCTTCTTTTTACTGGGCTGGAAGTGAAGCTACGGTTGTGGCTTAAAATACATTTCTCAATATTGGGATGATTCTTACACTAAAACAAATTGGTTTCAGATATGAAATAACACTTTTTAATTCTATCTTTTCCTTTAAAGGATGATTGGAGGCATCTGATCTCATCTGGCACTGGCTGCTTAAATCTCTGCAAATTGCTGGGCTTCAGACATACTCTATTAGGCCTTAACTCCTCAATCATGAAGGAGCAAGCTCCATTGTTAATTGGGCTGAGGAGCACACTCCCTGACCACCAACACTAAATTTCTTTCAGATCCATGTTGCCAGGGGAGGAGCGCGCACAGCTGAAGAGCACCTAAGAAACTTGCAATTTGAGCAGCTAGTGTTGCATTGGATCAGATGTCCAGGGGAGCAAAGTAAGTATTTTTTCTTTCATTCTGCATGACTACAGTACAGTTGTGAGTTTTGATCTTTTCAGTGAATGGTCCCCACTGGTATATAGCAGACAGATGTTATCCAGGTAGATTTCATTTGTAGGTAATGTCATTCTTTGCTAATACCATAACCATTTTTTTCTGTTGTCCCTGAATTTTGTCTGCATTATATAGCATTAGAAGCAGTTTTAATGGACAGTGACAGGTGACTTGCTGATGCCACATTACCACCTCCTTCGGCACCAAGAGTAAGCACCCTGGGAGATTAACAGACCTGTGACGAAGGGCATAGTGGCTAAAAAGTTTGCCAGGGCCGGTCTCTCAGCCTCTTGGCTGCCAGCCCCCATGCCTGGTATGCTGGCCTGGTGGTCTGGAAGGGACTACACTTTAATTACACAGTAAAATAATAATAATAAACTCCTACATGTCTTTTTCATTTGCTTTTGTAATTTAAAAACTACTTGGGAAGGTGTTCCAGACAGGTGTAAAACGCTCAGAAAAAGGGAAAAAAAGATTTCAAAACTGTGCTGAATTGCAGATATATTTTCCAACATTAACTTATTTTCTGTTTTTTTTTACTGAATGACAGAAAGTAGACACATTTACATTAACGGCCTGAGCTGAATTTGGCCCAGTGTAACGTTAGTATCAAGGTTTAACCAGCAGAAAACACGGTCCACTTTAAATTGTAATCCACAGAAATATGTCACAGTTAACTTATCTCAGGCAATGTCAGAGCACACAGGTATGGTAGCCGAAAGTAAGGGTTAATGAGACTGCAGCATGGGGAGCAAACAAGATGGTATCACAGCAAACAGACACTCAACGGCAAGCAAGATAAATGAAAAAAATCAGCTTCTTTTATTGTTGCAGGGTCATGAAAAGATAGTTTCAAAGCTTTACTCCACATCACAGTCAAATACACAGTTCACAATTCACAGGCCAATAAACTTTCATAGCTTGTACAAAGCAAACACAGGCACAATTGCTTCATAAAGATGTTTCAAGCAGACCAACAGTCAAAAATGAATTAAGTCAGACCAACACAACAAACAGTGCTCATATGCATCCCTCTCCATGGCAATTTAGATTGCTGCACATAAAAAACAATTTACCCTTTTATAATGCTTACTGGGATCAATTTTAAAAACAAGATGGCCACTCATGGGCTTGCAGATCACCTTCAAACAGGAAGTCGTACTGGCCTTCCTTTTACTGTGCATTTTAGCTATGTCAGTTGAGAGGAAGCTCCAAAATGGCCTCTACCTTTCTTTTCTAACTGTACCAGTATGACTTCCTGTTTGCAGGTGGCCTGCAAGCCCATGAGCGGCCATCTTGTTTCTAAATTTAATCCCAGTACGCATTAGAAAAAGGTAAATTGTTTTTTATGTGCAGCAATCTAAATTTCCCTGGAAAGGGGTGCATAGGAGCACTGTTTGTTGTGTTGGTCTGACTTAATTAATTTTTGACTGTTGGTCCACTTTCAGTGTAATTGTTAAATAGGCGTGTGACTTTCAGGAAAGACACTGGTACACTGGCCTATTAGAACATTTCAGGGTTAAATAGGCTTTTGTCTATCAAGAACCAACCAGGATACTGTTGCTTATCAGAACGCTTCAGCATAGGGGCTAGGCATTACTGTATTTCTCAATTAAATGTAGGCCTTTTTCCAAAAGGGGATGTGGCCAGCCACCACCCCACTTTGAGATGAGCACCCCCTCATAGTTGAGTCTGTCTCCGTCTGTCTAAATGACTATTAAAAAAAAATGCATGAATTTTGTACTTGTGGACCAATTAAGCTTTTTGCCCAAGCTGTAGCAGAAACTAGTCCCTTCAGAGAAATAAATAAGCTATTCTGGAAACATACCAGATCACATTGCAGCCCTTGGAGGGCAGAAAGTCAGGTATAGACAGGGGGCTTCTAGGATTGGCTGAGGTGTAAGATCCTATACAAAATAAAATAAGTGAACCATGTACACACAGAACAGTGCTGCTATGGCTGCTGCCGAGGTAAAGGCAGGAGCTCACGTATCCTTAGGAAGCTCATATCAAGTGGCCACAGCTGACATCACTGTCACCATTCACACGGTACGTTTTCCTTGATACAGGTCCAATGACCTGGACTGGCTGTGGGACTCCTTCACTGGCACCAGTTGAAAGCCAGCCTGTATTACTGCCACCAGCAATCTTAGATACAAGTCTGGTCCATTAACAGATTTAAATCAGGCCAGAAGCCAGCCCTAGTAGCGTATCATATAACCAAGAAAACACAGGCAATGGGTTCGAGGTCAAGATAAAAGAGCAGCCCAAGAGGTTTTAAGAGTACGCTAGACAAACTATGTATATTTGCAATAGATTCATATTCAGGTCGGAAGACAAGTTGCCAATGAGTAGTTACAATCAAAACGGGCAGATAAATGTCAGTTATCCTATTGCAGTTAGGTAATATGCAGTGAGGCAGGGCAACCACAGCCTTCTGGACCATTGAGACTCCTTCTACATGTCTTGTGACCCCCCTAAAAAACAGACCCAGTAGGGTTAAGCCCAGATACCTTTATTCCAAGGTCAAACACTTCCACCTCCCCTCTGGAAGTGGTTGAAGCCCCCACCTCTGAAAAACTCCTAAAAACTATTAAGGAGCATATCTTTCCACTGTAAAATCATAGGACACTGGTTCTGGTGTTATCAGACTTAATCAGATGCTGCCCATCCAATGGGTCCAAACACTGCTGTAACATATGGTTCGGACCTGAGACCACCATAACTTGGTCCCTAATCCCTCTTAAAAATCTGAAGCATATAGGCTGAGGTGTGAGTTGAAGCCAGGGCCTCTTATTTGGAGCCCCTACTTACCTTTTGGATGTCACCTCTGCCTGCTGCAGCGATATCTGGCTGCTTCAGGGGCCACTCCTCATCCTGGCGTCTGCTTAGCCGCCCATAACTGAAAAGAACGGCCTTAGCCGTGCTCATCAATGTCTCGGAGCTGCACAAAATCTTGCAGCTCTGGAAAGTCTCGCAGGATTTCTGGCAGCTCCATTACATATTCATGGGCACTGTGCAGGTGCAAGGTCGGGCGCAGTGCCTGATGGGCTGCAAGATGACACCGCCCATCGGGAGGTCATCCGGAATCTGAGGGACCTAGAAGATGGATGCCCTAGCAAGTTGAGTAAAAACTGCCCAAAGGTAAAACCAGAGGGGGGGGGGGTGGTAACAGATAGGTGAGGTTTGGGGGAGGTTTTAACCTCCCCCCAATGTTTTTCTTTAAACCTTTCCATAGAAGGTCTTACGGGTGAAGACAGGTGAACCTAGAGCACACAGGAGGATGGTCATAGGCCGGGGTTGTACACTGGATATTGGTCCAATCAGCGTCACAACACAGCGATGGAGTGGATGGATGGTCAGGGATCACCAAGGTCAAGCCAAGGTGTCAGAGATCACAAGGTGTCCAAGGGGTCAGACGGAGCAGAGGTCGGTTCAGGCAGCAGACAGGGATGACAAGGATGCCCAAATGGAGTCAGTAACAGAAGATAACATAGAATTCACACAACACACCCTAGAACAGATCACTATCACGGCCAATGTAGTCAGGGCTGAAAGGGTGAGCAGTCATTCACATACAGGGGAAGGGAACACTAATGGGTCGCCCCACAATCCCAGGGCCATTTGGTCCATTTAGAATGGCCAGCTCTGTAGCCAGTGAGCATTGGCCAGCCCCTTATTTTTTCACCTGCCTGGTAGGCCGCTCCACCTGCCATGAGCGGTACAGCATCTTCCCAGAGTGAATTCGCCGCCTAGTGGTGCGTGTGTGCACCTGCACAGCCACAGGGGACCAAGGACGGGGTGCGCCTTACCCACTGCGCACTCAGGCTTCTGGGCGCAGCGCCGGCGGTGGGGGAGAGGCCCACAGTGTGTGTAAACTTCTCACATACACTTACACACATTAGGGACACATAGGGAAAGCAAAGCAAAAGCCATCCTAATCAGGAAACCCTGTTTGTGTTTACCACCATAGCCCATGGTGATATACATATATTATGTTGCAGGCAATTTCTTCAGTTTTAATTCTGATTACCTTATTTTGTAAAGAATACAGAGAGTAGAAATGATTTTGAAAATTAAAAAATGTTTGCAATTGCCAGGATCCCAGCTGGACAGTTTTATCAAGTATGCTAAGAGGCACTGTCTGTAATCTGTGGATTATGTGCCAAAACAGAGACGACCTAATTTTATAAGATGAATAGCCATTTTATGTAACAAGAGATAGAGGTTGGATGGTAAAGGCAAACTGTGGACAACATTCCAAATTGCTGTCTGTAGAATTGGTGAAATTTTGTAATGTTTTGACTGCCTATTCTTCATATTGAATATGGCATTTTTCCTCATAGCTTGTTTCAATTGAATCTTATATTTGGGGATGTGATTTGAAAGAAAGTTTGAAACATCTCAATCTTATTAGAGAGCATTTCAATTTTTTTTAATTTAACCCTGTTTGAGTTTTTGGGTCAAGAGCTATGTACTTAAAAACCCAGATTCGGAATCAATTATAAGCTTTCAAAATGAAAGTAGAAAAAAAAAGAAACTCTGGATAACTTCTTGACAATATGACATCTGGCTCTTAATACTGGATCTGCATATTTTCTCTTGTTCCTTCATTGTTCTGAGCAACCTTTAATTTCTTCTTTTCAGTGTTCATAGATGGTTAATGCTTTTCAAAGTTGGATTAGAAATGACTGACAAAAAAAAAAAACCCTAAAGACAATCTTCTCTTTCTGAAGGTAGGGCGGTTAGTTTCAAACTGGAGTCTCAAACCAGTGGTGGCTGCCAGAATCTTTTGATTCTTTAGGCATGTCAGGCCTTGGCACACTTTCTCCATTAATGTGAATGTAATATGTAATGTGTATGATGGAAGAGGGGCACAAGTCCATCACGGAAGTGCCAGCAACTGGAGTTGTGAACTGGCCAGCGCTGGAGTAGGACCAATCGGCAGGGTGCAAAATGTAAGTACCCTTTTAGTTTTTTTTTTTTATTTTGGTCAATCACTTTAACATCTTGGTCCATTTAACCTAAAATGGAGCCACTCAGGACTCAGGACTCAGGACTGACATTTCATGAATACTGTCGCTGGCCTTCTAGAGATTGTGGTACTGTTACTTTTCCTGTCACCATGGTTTGACCCCTTATTGGCCTTCTGCTTGCTCTACAATATATACTTTCTTTCTATTTGCCTCAAGCTTTATATTAGCTTATGAACCTGTGTTTGTGCCTTTTTGACCTTGGCTTATGCTTCTGGATATCCATTTGCTGGCTGTGACTGAACACCTGGGTAGCAGAGGTGCCATCCAGTAGTGGCACTAGAGCCTGGATATTCTAATTGCCTGGGCTTGGCATCACCTGTTCTCAACCCAGCAACATAAAGAATCATCTGCTGGATGAGAAGTTTGGGGAGTATAGTAATTATAGCATTATTCCAAGTGTGACATACACTCCGCTTCAACTCTTCATGACATTTGGGTTATTCTCCAGTAGAGGGCGAACTTCTACAGAGATGAATGCAAAAAAAGGAGCTCCTCCCAGTCCATAAATACCTGGGACCTCTCACCAATACCCCAGTTCTTTCTCTGCAGGAAGGTGAGCAAGACAGAAGATGAAGTCTTCTGTTACTTGCAGGTAAGCCGGGCTTGCGCCCGGCCATTTTTTCCCTATTGTTGCCAGGACCTTTTCTAAATTGTCCCTATTTGAGCCTCCCAGCCTTGGCTGCAGGTCCTGGTGAGGGTAGGCAGCACCTTATGGGTGTTGTAGGAGCCTTGCTCCACCGTGAGACCCCATTGCAAGGGGTAGGTGGTTGTCCAGGTTGGTTCCCGGAATGGGATGCCCTGTCACTTAATCCCTATGACCGGATTCCGGCTTGGATTCCCCCCCCCCTTCCGGGTTCCTTCCTTTCCCTCTGGGGGGGGGGGGCTGGCCTCACCCACGGTTGTTTAATTACTGAAGCACTGTGTGAGTGTGTGTGTGTCTTTCACTTGTGTGTGTGTTGGTGCTGACTGGGGTTGATTGTGGTCTCCTTCACTCTTTACCTTCTTTACTCAGCCTGGAGAGCTTCTCTCCCTCAGGCTGTGTTAGGTGGGGGGGCGGGACCGGGCCATCGGCGCGGGCGCGGTAGCCCCGCCCCCTCGTTTGGCGTGATTATGCGGGCCAGCCCAGGGCTGAGATCCGCGTTGCTGGGAGGGGGTGTGGCCTGACGAGCGCGCGTTCGGCGCTGGCCCGCCCCCCTTCTTCCTCCCCTCTGCTCGTGTGACTCTCCGGGGGCCATCTTGTGTGATTGCTCTTGCTGCTGCTCTGATTAACTCCTCGGTCGGTAAGCGCCTGTGCGGCCACTTCCTTAGCTTCTGTGGGGACCCTCCTTGAGCAGGGGGCCTCCTCTTCATGCTTTTGTGCTTTCGTATGGATATATAGATATTTTTAATTATAGAATATTCTGAGCATATGGTTGTATTGTGTATCAATATTAATATATTGGTATTTTTTAGTTATTTCTTCAGTGTGATTGTATTATTGCTTGTGTGTTTCAGATTGCTTCGTGTATGGGCTTTTTAAGGGGTTCCTCCTGGTCCTGGGGTCCCTAGGCTTAGATTGCTCACCCAAAAATCCTCCCACTGGGACTTTTAAGGGGCATCCCGGGTTGCTTATTGCTTAAATTCCCTGCGGTCTTGCGACTGACCACAAGAATCACTATATGGAGGCTCCGCAGGATATCGGGCTTGGGCTCCCTCTGGGACAATCCCGGCCATGTGTGGGTTGTGGGGCATCCCTTACGGGTGAGAATGTGCTTATTTGTATACCATGTGCACAAAAGGCCATATCGCGGCAGTCGGGTGCCCAGCCTTCTGGGTCGGCGCCCCCGCTTCATCGCCTTCCCCTCCCCGCCTTATCCGTACCCCAAGGGACATTGATGGCAGCGGGGAGTCGCATTCCGATGTTTGTGCTAGGTTGGCCACTATCGAGAAATTTATGGTTAGCGTGGTGGGCAAGAAGGCTCAGGCTAAAAAGAGACATTTGTTGTCGGTCCAGGCGACTTGGGATATTGATGATGATTCATTTGCTATGTTGGATTATTCCCCATTAGAGGAGGGGGAATTGTATGAGGAGTCAGAGGCTGTCGATGAACGGTTTGGCGAGGCTGATGTTGGGCAGGCGCTGGGGGATGCTGTTGACACGGCCAAGGTTTTGTCACATCTCTTGGAGGTTTTGGATATTGTGCCGCCTGAGGCGCCCCCTCTCAAGAAAGGGGAATTTTTTGGGGCCCACAAGCCTCGTTTGGAGTTCCCTACCCAGGGTCATTTTGATGCACTGATCCTTAGGGAATGGGAGAAACCTAGTCGGCTTCCGGGTGTTCCTCAGGGATGGGATAAGAAGTATCCTTTCCCGGTGGACGCGGTTAAGCGCTGGGCTTCTCCTCCCGAGGTCGATGCGCCAGTTTTGGGGTTGACCAACTCCTCCGTGCTTCACACTCCAGACGCCACTTCCCTAAAGGATGGTGAGGATAGGCGCCTTGATCAGATGGCATGCCATGCCTTTGCCAGTGTTGGCTCGGCCTTGCGGCCTGTTTGTGCATCTGCACTGGTGTCGGTGGCTGCTAGGTCTCTGATTAGGGACTGGTTAAATGACGCTCACCTTGATCCGGCCAGCACTGAGTTCACTACACTTAAAGATTTGAATTGTTCATGGATTTTGTCTTGGCTGCTATGGAAGACACTATTGTTATGTGTAGTAGGACTTTAGCCTTATTGGTGGCCATGCGCCGCTCGGTATGGCTCCGTCAGTGGACGGCGGACTTTGCGGCAAGAAATCGCTCACAGCTCTTCCCTTCTTGGGTACTCGGCTGTTTGGAGATAAGTTGGATGCTGTGGCAAAGGGAGGTAAGTTACCTCAGCGGAAGAAACAGTGCCGTCCCTTTCGGGGGGCAGGCTCTTTCAATCCTTCCTTTCGAGGTGCCAGAGCTGGCAGAGGTTTGGCCTTCTTGGGTGTCCGAGGCTCTTCCTGGAACAGGGGCAGAGGTCGGGCCCGTCCCGCTTCTGCCTGGGATTCCAAGCCCAAGCCCGCGGGTAAACCAGCTCAGCAATGAAGGGGCGCCCTCACCCGTACGGGTGGGGGGACGGCTGCAGCTCTTCTTCCAGGTCTGGGCCCGGGAGGTCACAGACAATTGGATCTTGGAAGTGGTCTCCTCCGGGTACAAACTGGAGTTCGAGTACTGGCCTCCTCCAAGATTTTTAACGTCTCGGGTGCCCTTGGACTCTCAGGCTGCACAGGGGCTCCTGTTAGCAGTGAAAAACCTTCTGGACATGGGAGTTGTATGCCGGGTGCCTCCGTCAGAGAGAGGCAGGGGTTTCTAATCCAATCTTTTCATGGTCCCCAAAAAAGAAGGTTCTGTAAGACCCATTCTGGACCTCAAGGTCCTCAACAGATTAATCAGAACCAAGAAGTTCCGCATGGAGACTCTGCGCTCGGCCATCAATTCCCTTCGTCAAGGGTATTTCATGACATCCATAGACAAGGATGCATATTTGCATGTTCCAATTTTTCCAGAACATCAGAGATTCCTCAGGTTCGCGGTGGACGATCAACATTTTCAGTTTGTAGCCCTTCCCTTCGGGTTGACCTCAGCGCAGAGGGTCTTCACCAAGGTTCTGGCAGGCATAATGGCCCTATTCAGAGCTCAGGGAATTCGCATTGTGCCGTATCTGGACGACCTATTGATTTCAGCGTCTTCCCTCCGTCAGGCGGAGCTGGACACCCACCAGGTGGTGTCGACCCTGGAGAGGTTCGGGTGGGTGATCAACCGCCCCAAGTCCTCTCTCTCGCCATCACGGGTGATTTCATTCCTGGGCATGAATCTGGATACCATTCAGGCCAGAGTGTTTCTACCCCAGACCAAGGTGCAGGGGATTCAGGATCTGATCCGCCTTCTTCTGGCCAATCCTTGCCCCTCTATCCGACAGGGGATGAAATTGGTGGGATTGATGGTGGCCTCCTTCGAGGCGGTCCCCTTTGTGCAGTTTCACATGAGATCTCTTCAACTTCATCTATTGACGCATTGGGACAGGTGTCCGCTGTCATTGGATCAACTGTTCAGGATGTCTCCCAGGGTTCGGCAGTCCCTTCGGTGGTGGCTGGAGTCGAGCAACCTGTTGAGGGGCAGATCCTTTCTGGTTCCTCGCTGGGAGACGGTTACCACGGATGCCAGCCTGTCGGTCTGGGGAGGTTTCTGGAAAAGTCATCAGTTCAGCGGGGTGTGAGGTCCTCAGGAGGCTCACAACCCCATCGATGTCTTATAGCTCAGAGCCATCCGGCTTGTCCTGTCACGGCTGACGTCGCACTTACAGGGTTTTCCGGTTCAGATTCGATCAGACAATCGGATGGTGGTAGCCTACATCAATCACTAAGGAGGGACTCGCAGCAGGAGTGCCCTCAGGGAAGTCTCTCTGATCCTGCATTGGGCGGAGAGCAATGTTCCTTGCATTTCGGCAATCTACATTCCGGGAGTGGAGAACACGGAGGCGGACTCCCTGAGCAGGGGGTCCTTTCGCCAAGGAGAGTGGTCTCTGAACCCCGGGGTTTTTCGGTCTCTTTGTCTTTGTGAAGTGGGGGACTCTGGAGGTGGATCTCTTTGCCTCACGGCACAATCACAAACTCCCGGCCTTTGTGTCTCTATCTCAGGATCCTCTAGCTCTGGCAGTGGATGCCTTGTCCCTTGCTTGGAAGGATCTGGGGTTTCTGTACCTGTTTCCTCCCTTCTCCATGCTGGGCAAGGTAGTTTGCAAACTGGCTCTGGAAGGGGCACCAGCAATTCTGGTGGCTCCAAGGTGGCCAAGAAGGGTTTGGTACGCAGACGTTGTAAGGCTGGCGGTAGATCAGTACCGGCTTCCCATGTTTCCGGATCTGTTATCTCAGGGTCAACTACTTTATACCAATTTACCAACGCTGGCTTTGACGGCTTGGCTGCTGAAACCTTCATTCTGAAGGAGGAAGGTTTGTCTGAGGCTGTTGTTCAGACCTTGATTAGAGCTAGGAAGCGGTCTTCTTCTGGCATTTACTATAGGACTTGGCGGTCCTATATTGACTGGTGTGAGGCTAGGGCCTTGCCTTGCAGGGTGTTTTCGGTCCCTAGGATTTTGGTGTTTCTTCAGCACGGTCTGGATCTTGGGTTCCAGCTTAGTACCTTGAAAGGGCAGGTCTCTGCTCTGTCTGTTTTCTTCCAAAGATCTTTTGCCTTACACCCGCTGGTTAAGACTTTTTTCCAGGGGGTCACTCATGTTGGACCCCCTCGGAAGGCTATGGTTCCTCTTTGGGATTTGAATTTGGCTCTCCAGGGTCCTCCTTTTGAGCCGTTACAGGATATTGCTCTTTCTGTTTTCACTCAAAAGGTTGCCTTCTTGGTGGCTATTACCTCTGTTCGGCGTGTCTCTGAGTTGGCGGCTCTGTCGATTCAGGCCCCTTACTTTGAAAGACACCAGGACAAGGTGGTCTTTCGCTTTAAGCCAGATTTTCTTCCTAAGGTGGTTTCTGCTTTCCATCTCAATCAGGATATTGTTCTCCCTTCCTTGTGTCCTAAACCTAGCAATGACAAGGAGAGGGTTTTGCACAATTTGGATGTGGTTTGCTGTGTTAAGTACTATTTGGTGACTACTTCTTCTTTCCGCAAGACGGATTCCTTTTTCCTGGTGCCCTGTGGGCCCAGGAAAGGTTTGGCGCCCGTCAAGTCTACCATTAGCAAATGGATTCGTCAGGCCATTGTTGGGGCCTATTCTGCTAAGGGGAGGACTCCCCCTTTTAGGGTCACTGCGCATTCTACTCGTGCTGTTGGTGCGTCCTGGGCTTTTCAGCACCAGGCTTCTGTTGAACAAGTTTGTAAGGCTGCTACTTGGTCTTCTGTTCATACTTTTTCCAAGTTTTACAAGGTTGATGTGCAGGCTTCAGCGGATGCTGTTTTTGGCCGGAAGGTTCTGCAAGCTGCAGTGGTTTAAGTTGGTACATTCTTTACTATTTATGGTTCCCACCCATGACGGACACTGCTATTGGATGTCCCAAATGTCATGAAGAGTTGAAGCGGAGTGTATGTCACACTTGGAATAATACCGTTTTGTGAGTACTCACCTTTAAAACGGATATTATGAGTGTGACATACACTCCGCTTCACCCCACCCTTTTGGTATTTTGGATCCTTTATATGGTGAACCATTGTTTCTTGGTTGTTTTGTCCAGGTATTTATGGACTGGGAGGAGCTCCTTTTTTTGCATTCATCTCTGCAGAAGTTTGCCCTGTACTGGAGAATAACCCAAATGTCATGAAGAGTTGAAGCGGAGTGTATGTCACACTCATAATATCCGTTTTGGGTGTACTCACAAAACGGTATTTTTTGCCTATAGATGGGCTGTAAATGGTAATCCGGTAATTTTTTGTTTTTGACTCTTTGACTTCTTTCTTTGATCTTCTCCCCAATTTTTCATTCTTGTCTACAAGACAAGTTGTATCTGCGTTCAGTATGTTTCACTCTTATCTCCTCCTTTCCTCTTGATCTGTATTTTTCTATTCATCTTCTATCATGTCTTTTTATGATCTTCTCATACTCTCAGTACTAAACAGTGTGCATATCCTGTATATATTTTAAATCATTGATATGCATATCTAGTGCAAGTTGAAATAAATTTGGGAAGACAGTATTGCCATTCTGATTTCTAATATAGCAGCAAAATCTCCCCCGTCATGCTTTGTGACGCATTGCTTCTGTTCTCTCTTCATCTTGTTAAACTAAAGCTTGTCAAAGTTTGCTTGGTGATGAAATAAGGCGATACCTTTTTGTAGGCTGAATATTTTTTAGGTGAGCTTTCAGCTATAGTTTTCTTTTGAGAGACATAATGTCTGCCTCGAGACACTATTACATTTCTTTTAGGGTTTTACCCTTGATAGTTAATGCAAGATACAGTTAGTTGCATTTTATTTGAAAATCTAATAAAATGCTCTTTTCAGTTTGCAGTGTCTCCTGGTCAGGAACGGGTGTCTACCAATACATATTTGTTATTGTTGTAATTGGGAGGAATGGGGCTTTTACATATCAAGTTAAAGCCCATTAACTGCAGAAAAAATATACAATCTTCCTGGAAATTCTTGCAAAAATCACAGTTAAACATATATAGCGCAAAATGGTTTAAAAATAGCCTGGCAACAGAGGGTGAAAATATTTGTAGGCAGGCAAACCTTGAAGCTGCATGCTCCTTCTCTTGTTTTTTTTTTATGCAAAGTTTAAGATAGGAGGGTTCCACACTCCCCCGCCTCACCCAAAAGGACCACGTGGCACTACTAACTATATCAAAAATCAGCTTAATTTTATTGATACCTGATGATACACATACACATTAAAACCATATTAAAAACACATAACGAAACATAGCCTTACGAGAGGAAGAAGGGGAGGGGGGAAACCCAGATGACAATGAATGATTGTTGGAGGGACACTGGCTAAATCACATCAACATACAAAATAATCACATATTTAGGTCAGCTCTATGACCAGCTGGAAATGATATAAACTAAATCACTGTGCATACATAATCAATAACTAAATAATCTCTATCCTATATACCATATACCTATCCTAAAGTGCAAAGTGCCAGTGCAAAATCCGCCTGCCAGGTAAGAATAAAGCAGACATATACATATATAAAAATAGCAAAACCTCATGTGTCCAGGATCACAGCCTCACAATCATGGGGTCCCCCTGCCGGTAGTGGGTGAGGGGACCCCATGATTGTGAGGCTGCGATCCTGGACATGTGAGGTTTTGCTATTTTTATATATGTATATGTCTGCTTTATTCTTACCTGGCTAGTCCTCTTGAAAATTTAGTTTATATATTTGCACATAGGCGGATTTTGCACTGGCACTTTGCACTTTAGGATAGGTATATGGTATATATTTGGTGAGGTCCTTTCTGGGCATGGCTCTGGATACCTCTCAGGTCAAGGTATTCCTGCCAGAAAGTGGAGGGCCTTCAGAAGCAGGCACGGGCCCTGCTCTTGTGTCCCCATCCCTCCATCCGGCAAGGGATGCAGTTAGTGGGCCTGATGGTGTCCTGCTTCGAGGCGGTCCCCTTTGCTCAGTTTCACATGAGACCTCTTCAGTTGCACCTCTTGTCAGTTTGGGATCGGTACCCTGTGTCCCTGGATCAGGAATTTGCTCTGTCCCCTCTGGCCAGACAGTCCCTCTCGTGGTGGCTGGACTCAAGGAACCTTCTAGTGGGCAGGACCTTTCTGCCTCCGTGCTGGGAGACTGTCACCACAGATGCCAGTCTGACCGTTTGGGGGGCCTTTGGAAGTCTCTGAAGTTCCAGGGTTAGTGAGGCCCCCAGGAGACCCATGCTCCCATCAATGTCCTGGAACTGAGGGCGATCAGGTTGGTTCTTTCTCAGCTGACCACGCACCTTTGGGGTCGGGCTGTTCAGATCCGCTCAGACAAACAGACTGCGGTTGCCTACATCAATCATCAGGGAGGGACTCGGAGCAAGCGAGCCCTCAAGGAAGTGTCCCTGATACTGTCTTGGGCGGAAGAGAATGTCCCTTGCATCTCTGCGGTCTACATTCCGGGGGTGGAGAACCTGGAGGTAGACTCCCTGAGCAGGGGGACATCTCGGCGGGGGGAATGGTCCCTCAGCAACAATGTGTTTCACTCCCTGTGTCACCGCTGGGGTCAGCCGGATGTGGACCTGTTTGCATCTCACCACAATCACAAGCTTCCAAGCTTTGTCTCCCTGTTGCAGGATCCTATGGCCTTCGCCACGGATGCGCTAGCGATTCCTTGGACGGAGTTTCGGCTCCTCTATGTGTTCCCTCCCTTTTCTCTGCTGGGCAGAGTGCTGCGCAAGATAGCCCAAGAGGGGGTACCAGGCATTCTAGTGGCCCCCGGTTGGCCAAGGATGGTTTTGGTTCGCAGACGTTGTGCAGTTGGCAGCAAATTGGTACGTCTTGCCCAAGGATCCAGATCTTCTCTCTCAGGGACAGCTGCGCCATCCCAATTTACAAACGCTGGCTTTAATGGCTTGGCTGCTGAAACCTCCATCTTGATGGATAAGGGGTTGCCGGCCTCTGTTGTTAATACTATGATTCGGGCTAGGAAGAAGTCCTCGTCCTTTACATTGCCTGGTGTGAGTCCAAGTCTCTTCCTTGTCGGGTGTTTTCTATCCCCAGGATTCTGGAATGGTTTGGATTCGGGCCTTCAACTTAGTACCCTCAAGGTACAGGTGTCAGCTCTGGCAATTTTTTTCCAAAGATCCTTTGCCAATCACCGCCTAGTTAAGACTTTTTTCCAGGGAGTTACTCATGTTCGTCCGCCACGTAAACCTATGCTACCGGTTTGGGACTTGAATCTGGTGTTGTCTGCTCTGCAGGGTCCTCCTTTTAAAATCGGTGGGGCTGCGTTGCCCATTCTGACGCTTAAGGTGGCCTTTTTGGTGGCTATTACTTCGATCAGGCGAGTTTTTGAGCTAGCGGCGCTTTCCATTAAACCTCATTATTTTGAGCGGCATCAGGATAAGGTGGTGTTTTGGCTTAAGCCGGATTTCTTGCCTAAGGTTGTGTCTGCTTTTCATCTCAATCAGGACATTGTCTTACCTTCATTGTGTCCTAACCCTGCTAATTCTAAGGCACGGACCCTTCATTCTCTGGATGTTGTCAGGGCATTGACGTTTTATTTGGTTGCTACTGAGTCTTTAAGGAAATCTGATGCTCTTTTTGTTCTTCCTGCTGGACCTAGGAAGGGTTTGCCTCCGGCTAAATCTACTATTAGCAAGTGGATACGTCAGGCGGTGGTACAAGCCTATTCTGCTAAAGGGAAGGTTCCTCCTTTCCGGATTACTGCTCATTCCACTTGTGCTGTTGGTGCCTCCTGGGCTTTTTAGCACCAAGCTTCTGTTAAACAAGTTTGTAAGGCCGCTACTTGGTCTTCTGTTTATACCTTCTCTAAGTTTTACAAGGTTGATGTTAAGGCCTCAGCTGATGCTGCTTTTGGCCGCAAGGTACTTCAGGCGGTAGTGGTCTGAACTGCCTGTTGCTACTCTTTGGGGATCCCACCCTACCTTACGGACACTGCTGTTGGATGTCCCATACTTAAAAACAGGCTGTGCCATGCAATAGGAAAAATACAATTCTGTGAGTACTCACCTGTAGAATTGTTTTTACTATGCATGGCACGGCCTGTTTCACCCAACCCTTGTTATCGTTCTTCTTGGTTGCCTCTTTATGGTGATTGTTCCAAGTTAGTTATGGTTTTTTTTTACCTTTATTACCTCCCAGCTTCTTGTATAACTGCTTGTCAAAACTGGAAAGGTCTATTGGTGATCCTGTTTTTATATGGTACCGAGAGGAGCCACAACTCTTCTGCAGTGCATTGCGCCACCTTGTGGCGGAATATCCCATACGTAAGGACTTCTTGAAACAGGCTGTGCCATGCATAGTAAAAAAAATTCTACAGGTGAGTACTCACATAATTGTATTTTCGTTATGTGTTTTTAATATGGTTTTAATGTGTATGTGTATCGTCAGGTATCAATAAAATTATGCTGATTTTTTATATAGTTAGTAGTGCCACGTTTGGGTGAGGCGGGGGGGGGGGGTGTGGGACCCTCCTATCTTAAACTTTGCATAGTGGTTAATACCTTGTCCCAGCAGTGTGCATACTATTCATATTTTTAAATAGTCTGGTGCGGTCTCAAATTGCTCTGTGTCTCTTTTAATTTGCCCGTGTCCATTTTAGTCTGCAGCCTGGGGCTCTCAAAGGTATGTTTTGTTTTTTAACTTGAAGATACAAAATGGTAAAGGTAAATGATCAACAGCGCATATTCCCTTCAGCCTACTCTAACTCCAAAATGCATGGTTTATTGCATTTTGACATGGCTTAAGATTTTATTCAAACATATTAAATAGAGGAAAAATTAAGAAAAAATTTACAACATTTAGGGTTGATTCAGAGCCAGGTGAGAAAACTCACTTCTTTTTTAGGAGAAAAAAAATTGCCATTCACATTCATTGTCTACCTTGAGGCTGATTTAGAGCCAGGTGAAAATTTACACCTGGTAGACCATGAAAGTGAATTTCAGTTTCCTCTCCTAAACAAGGATTGAGTTTTCTCAATAGGCTCTGAATCAACCCCTATGTCTGACTTCTCAAACCCACTTAAACATGACCAACAGCCTGGCACAGTTGGACATTTTGGAGCTTCTTCACAGCATCTCAGTCATGCTGCTACCTGGATTCAACTGACATAACTGACAATGCACAGTAACACTTCCTGTTTGCAGGTGGCCTGCAAATGCATAAGTGGCCATTTGGTTTTTAAAATTTACTGCAGCAAGAGTTAGAAAAAGGTAAACTAATTTTTAATTTTTATGTGCAGCAATCTAAATTACCATGGGGAGGGATGCATATGAGCACTGTTTGTTGTGTTGGTCTGGTCAAGTCATTTTTGACTGTTGGGCCACTTTAAAGTGGACCAACACCCAGGATTTTGACTATCCTGGGTCTTGGTCCACTTCGGTGGGGCACCCCCGATCGGGGTGCCCCGCTGTGTGAAACCCCCCCGAACCCCCCGAACTCACCTCTCCCCGCGCCGACGGACAAGCCGCGGACAAGCGGCTCCTCCGCCGCCGCCTCCCGCGCGTCCCTCTTGACGCGCGCACGTCTAGAGGGGCGCGAGGGAGGCGGCGGCGGCCGGCCGCCGCCGAAGATATGGTAAGGAGTTTGGGGGGGTTTCACCCCGCGGGACATCCCGATCTCGGATGTCCAGCGGGGAGGGAGATGATGCAGTCTCTGTTGTCCCTGCATTTTGGTCAAATGAAGGAAAAAGCAGAAGCAAAAACACAGAAGCAGACCCTTAGCTAAACAAATGAACGTTGCAAAACAGCTTGGTTGTATTTACAGTTTAAGATGTCAGACAGTCTCCTGACTGTCACTTAAATTATTCTCAGCTGCAGATTCCATTCCTTAACTCGCAGCAAACACACATAAATCAAGCTCAACTTAACTGTGACCAAAAGCTAAAAATAGCAGTTAACACAAAAAAATACAAAAACGTGGGAGAATTTTGGATGTTCCATTTAATAGAATATTTAACAGAAGATCAATGCAGACCAGTTTTTTTTTAAACTATTGTGTCTGGCATTGTATGTTACCCATAAGTTTTTTAAAACTAGCAAATGATTCACTGTTGAATGGCCGGACATAGAATACTGCTGTGTGGAAGTAAAGTATGTTTGAGGGGACTCTCTTACTCAAGGTCTTCAAACATTTCTAAGTATATATGTTAAGGTTTGTAGGAGTTTTTTTTTAAAGATTGTCCAGGTTAATTGTAAAATCAAATCATTGTGGGTCTTTCTAATTATTTGGTGAAGCAAGTATAATTCTGGGTGCACATCGTAACCTGTATCTCTGTGAGCTTTTTAGTTCAAAATATTTTTATTGCACAAGTATAAGCATTTGGGGTGCATTATAGTCGAAATCAATAATAAAGGAGATGTATCTTGCACGGCAGTAAAGACTTGTACAGACTTCAGGTTTGGCTATAGTCATTTTTTTTTACTTTTCTTGAAACATAAATTTTGTGCCTTACAAGCCCAAACATCTCTGAAATCCTGGTAGTATAAAGAGTTGTCCACAAATTCTAAGTGTGCCGCTTGCTCCCCCCCTCTCGAGAGTAAACGGTAGGACTCTCTGCAACTGCCACTTGTGTTTAACCAGACCAACACCCTTACAAGAAACAGTGCTCATATGCATCTCTCTGCAGGGCAATTCAGATTGCTGCACATAAAATTTCATTTACCTTTTGTAACTTCTACTGTGGTCGATTTTCCCCCTCAATGGAATCCTTTGGAGCTGCCAGTAACCTGCAAAGAGGAAGTGCTGCTGGGTTTGCTGCCACTGTCCATAATGTTGCTTAAACTCAGGCACCTTCCACCTCACCCCCCCCCCACCCCCCGGTTGTGCTGGCACTATGCCTTGAGGACCTCATATGGGGACATGGCTGTATGTGATCTATGGCTGTAATGAATCCTTCAGCGAGGGGACGTGGTGTGAAGGCACTACTACAGCTTGGTAAAGTCTAAGCAGCTGAGGTGTCTGTGAAACTGGGCTCTGGAGCAGTGACTTGCGCTGCTGCTCAGGCCCCCTGACAGTACAGCTATCTCTACTGACAATTTTGTCGGCAAGCCCCCTAAGTCTCCTGTATACCATTTGAAGTACTGTGATTCTGCAGTGGGTTATTTTGCATTGGATCCTCATCAGAAACTAACTGCCCTAACTTGGGGTCCTTGCTCTATTATAATCATATTGCTGAATTTGCAGTGCGCATTTACAGTTATAGCCGACTTAGATAGCAGGGTGTGGTATGGATGGTGTGCATGGCGGGCCCCGTATTTCAGATGTGACAATGTTGTCCTGTTACATTTTTGGTCCCTGATTTGATAGTGGCACTGGGCATCTGGGCATTTAATATGTAATTCTCAAGTACGTTTTTCCAGCCATAACCATCTATACCATTAGTTGTTTGTTCTTTGCATAGCCTTTTTAAATTCAACACACAAAACATGCAATATAAAATATTTATTCTAATTTTTCCCAAAAAATCACCTGTACCAGTAATGGGACATTTGTACAGATGAGGTACATCATTATTCCAATGAGCAAAGGATCATTTTTTGAAAGTTTGGAACCCACATCACCCTATGGACTACTGCATGCAGAACAAAATGCAGATGCTTTAACAAAGCTCATAGGGTGCTGTTGGTTCCAAACTGTCAAAACATTGTCCTTACCACATTTAAAAAATTATGCACTTCACCTGGAAAATGCCCTATTGCAGGTGATTTTTTTCAGAACAATTAGAACAAACATTTTTATTGTATTTTTTGTGTGTAAAAGTATAAAAGCTTACCAATATGCAGGTTGCAATTCACACTCAAATGTGCTCCCAAAGTTAAGCCTACATTATCAAATAACAAGTATCACCCTTATTGTTTGCTTACCTGCCATGCAGAGAAATCATGCTGGTATACTGCTCAATAAAGTTGTTGCCAGAGCCATCCCCACCCCAATGCAACAAACCAAGACTTATTTGTGCAGATAAAAAGGCTTCTGCTTGTCTGTCTTTTTTTTCTTATTTTTCGTATGCTGTGAAATTAACTGTCCACAAATAAATCTTCCTTTATGCATTCATGCATACACGGAAAGCTGCACAGAAGGTTCCAACAATTCTCTTCTTAGACTTTAGATATGCAAAAGTCAAATGTCCAAAGGTAGGTGGGGAGGTAGGGCAACTCTTTGAATAAACACTAAGGCCTCTATTCAGTAAGAGTTGAAAAAAAATCTCATGTTAGTAAAAAATACAATTCTGTGATTACTCACCTGTAGAATCGGTATTATATGTATACAGCACGTCCTGTTCCAGAAGATATTCCTTACACTTGGGATATACATCCAGTAGATGGCGCTGGACTGCAGAGACAGAAAAGTGGCTCCTCCCGGCCCCATATATACCAGGGACCTCCCACAAAATCCCCAGTATTGAAAATCAGTTAAAATGAGACCGGGAGAACTAAAACCATTATATGAAAATTTAAACATAAGAACAATCACCATAAAGAGGTAACTAAAGATAATGATAACAAGGGTGGGGTGGAACAGGATGTGCTGTATACATATAATACCAATTCTACAGGTGAGTAATCACAGAATTGTATTATTCTAAGTATACAGCACGTCCTGTTCCAGAAGATATTCCTTACACTTGGGACATCCAAAAGCACTGTCCGTAAGGTAGGGTGGGATCCCCAAAGGTAACAGCAGACAGTTTAAACCACTGCCGCCTGCAGAACCTTGCAGCCAAAAGCAGCATCAGCTGAGGCCCTAACATCAACCTTGTAAAACTTACTTATGAACAGAAGACCAAGTAGCGGCCTTGCAAACTTGTTCAATAGAAGCTTGGTGCTGAAAAGCCCAAGAGGCACCAATAGCACGAGTAGAATGAGCAGTAAGGCGGAAGGGAGGCTCCTTCCCCTTAGCAGAGTAGGCCTGTATCAAAGCCTGACGGATCCACTTGCTGATAGTGAACTTAGCCGGAGCCAGACCTTTCTTAGGTCCAGACGGAAGCACAAAACGAGCATCGGTCTTCCTGAAGGATTCAGTAGCCACCAAATAGAACTTCAGAGTTCTGACGTCCAAAGAATGCAAAACCCTTTCTTTAGGGTTACTGGGATTAGGACACAGAGAAGGCAAAACAATGTCCTGATTGAGATGAAAGGCAGAAACTGGCAGAAAATCTGGCTTAAAACGAAACACCACCTTGTCCTGGTGTCTTTCAAAATAAGGAGGCTTGATGGAAAGCGCCGGCAACTCAGAAACACGCCTAACAGAAGTGATAGCCACCAAAAAGACCACCTTAAGCGTAAGAATGGACAAAGGAGCCCCTTGCAAGGGCTCAAAAGGAGACCCTTGCAGGGCAGATAAGACCAAGTTCAAGTCCCAGACTGGTAACATAGGCTTACGTGGGGGACGCATGTGAGTAACCCCCTGGAAAAAGGTCTTGACCAGGGGATGCTGAGCAAAGGATCTTTGGAAAAAAATAGCCAAAGCAGACACATGGCCTTTCAGAGTCCTGAGCTGAAGACCCAAATCCAAACCATGTTGGAGAAACCCCAAAATCCTAGGAATAGAAAACACACGACAGGAAAGCGAGTGGGACTCGCACCAGTCAATGTAAGTATGCCAAACATTGTAATAGATAGAAGAAGAGGACCTCTTCCTAGCCCTGATCATGGTATTCACCACCGAGGCAGGCAGCCCTCTTTCCATCAAGATGGAGGTTTCAACAGCCAGGCCGTCAAAGCCAGCGTTTGTAAATTGGGGTGGCGTAGGTGTCCCTGAGTGAGCAGATCTGGAACCAGTGGCAGGGCGTACTGATCTACCGCCAACTGCACGATGTCTGCGAACCACACTCTTCTTGGCCAACAGGGGGCCACCAAGATGGTTGGCACCCCTTCCTGAACTATCTTGCACAGCACCCTGACCAGCAGTGGAAATGGGGGAAAGACATACAGGAGCTGGAACCTGGTCCAAGACATCGCCAGGGCATCCGTGGCCAAGGCCAGAGGATCCTGGGACAGAGAGACAAAGACTGGAAGCTTGTGATTGTGATGGGACGCAAACAGACATCCGGCTGACCCCAGCGGTGGCACAGGAAGCGAAACACCCTGCTGCTGAGGGACCACTCTCCCAGACGAGAGGTCGCCCTGCTCAGAGAGTCTGCCTCCAGATTCTCCACCCCCGGGATGTACACAGCTGAGATGCAGGGAACATTTTCCTCCGCCCAGGACAGTATCAGGGACACTTCCTTGAGGGCCCTCTTGCTCCGGGTCCCTCCCTGATGATTGATGTAGGCAACCGCCGTCTGGTTGTCCGAGCGGACCTGAACCGCCCGACCCCTCAGGTGTGGGGTTAAGTGGGCGAGAACCAACCTGATTGCCCTCAATTCCAGAATGTTGATAGGGGCATGGGCCTCCTGAGGGCCCCACTGACCCTGGAATTTCAGGCACTTCCAGAATCCCCCCCCCCCAACCTGTCAGACTGGCATCCGTGGTGACAGTCTCCCAGCAGGGGGCCAGAAAGGACCTGCCCCCAAGCAGGTTCCTTGAGTCCAGCCACCACACTAGAGACTGCCTGACCTGAGGGGACAAGACAAACACCTGATCCAGGGACACAGTGTCCCGATCTCATACCGACAAGAGGTGAAGCTGAAGAGGCCTCATGTGGAACTGAGCATATGGAACCGCCTCGAAGCAGGACACCATCAGGCCCACCGGCTGCATTCCCTGCCTGATGGATGAATGAAGACAAGACAGCAGGAGCTGAACTTTCTCCTAAAGGACCTCCACCTTCTGCTGAGGAAGAAAGATCTTGACCTGAGCTGAATCCAGAATCATGCCCAGAAAAGACTTCTCCATGGAAGGAGACAGGGAAGATTTGGGGTGATTGATTCTAGTCGAATGATTCTAGTGTGGAGACCACCCTCTGAGTGTCCAGCTCTGCCTGATGGAAGGACTGAGAAGCGATAAGCATGTCGTCCAGGTAGGGAAGAATGCGAATGCCCTGAGATCTCAGCAGGGCCATCACTCCTGCCAGCACCTTGGTGAATACCCTGGGGGCCAAGGTGAGGCCGAAGGGGAAGGCCACAAATTGCTAGTGCTGATCCTCCAGAGCGAACCTGAGGAATCTCTGATGACCTGGAAAGATAGGTACATGAAGGTAAGCATCCTTGATGTCTACAGAGGTCATGAAGTCCCCTGGGCGTAGGAAAGTCACAGCTGAACGCAGAGTCTCCATGCGAAAGTGTCTGAATCTGACAAACTTGTTGAGAAGCTTTAAATCCAGGATAGGTCTGATGGACCCATCCTTTTTGGGCACAATGAAAAGATTGGAATAATAGCCTTTGCCCCTTTCCTTCAAGGGCACTCGGCAGATGACGCCTAGGTCTAGAAGGCCTTGGACAGCCAGGGAGAGACACTGAGCTGACAAGGGGTTTTGAGCTAACCGAGATTTGATGAACCTTGGGGGCGGCCAGGCTGCAAACTCTATCTTGTAACCAGAGGATACTACCTCCTGATTCCACCGGTCTGAGACATGACGCCTCCAGACGTGAGCCAAGAGCCGAAGCCGTCCCCCCACCCGGATGGGTGAGGGCGCCCCTTCATGCCTGAGGAGGCTTGGGGGAGGACTTAGGCTTGGGACCCCAGGTGGGGCCAGGGCGGCCACGTCCTCTGCCCCTGCCCCAAAAATCTCCATGGGCTCCAGCAAAGGAAGCTCCCCATCCAATTCTGGAGCCCCTGAAGGAAGGAGAAAAGGCACTTGAACCCCGAAAGGACCGGGGCTGCCTTCTACGCTGAGGTAACTTGCCACCTTTAGCAAACAAGTCCAAACGTTCCCCAAAGAGGCGCAGCCCCTTGAAGGGAAACCCAGTGAGAGCCTTTTTGGCAGCATTGTCAGCCGCCCACTGCTCTGCCACACTTTCTAATGGTATCATCCAGGGTAGAGAGAACATATGCAACAAATTCCTGACAACGCAGAAGAGCTCTATACTCTTCACTACCAGCATCATCAGGGGCCCCATCTAAGAGACCCCTGAGCAGGCTTTTAATAGCAACAGTCGTGATAGCAGAGGCACAGACCGGACGGAGCGCGGTCCCAACACAGGCAAAGGCATGGCAAGCCAGCTGATCCATGCGCCTGTCCTCCCCATCCCTCAGTGTAGTAGAGGCAGGGGAATGCATGACAGATGTGTTAGACAACCCCAGAACTGGTGCATCCATCTCTGGAGGGCATGACCAACGTTTAACCATCTCAGCAGGAAAGGGATACCTCTTATCCCAACTCTTTGGTACGCCGGGAAGCCGGCTAAGCCGTTCCCACTCCTTGAGAATCAGATTAATAAAGTGAGTTTGTTCAGGAAACTCTAAACGTGGCTTAACAGTATGAAACGGCTCCCCCTGCTGCTGCGGAGCCACGGCAGGAGGGGAGATACAGAGCACTTCAAAAATGTGAGCCAAAAGTCTGTCAGTATCATCTGAAGCCAATGGGTCAGACCCAGACTCAGCATAAACCCTAGGCTGATCCTCAGATGATTCTGAATCTGAGAATAATTCCCCTTCTTCCAGGGGGGTATATCCAGTAATATGAAAAAAACACTGGGTGCCAGATGCCGCTGCTTAGCAGGAGCCTTACGCGGACCAGACCCAGCAATATGCCTCTCAATACTGGCTACCCGGGCAGCCAAATCAGGTTGAGACTCCCCGCTGGTATGCACCTCACTGGGAGTTAGATGTAAGCATAGGGGGGTAGGCGAAGCCAGAGGGGGCGCAGCACTAGGCCCAGCCACGAGTAACCCAGACTGCAGCGCAAGTACCTGCTGGGTGCAGGGTACACACACCCTGACATCATCACTTATAGGGGATACCCCACACACAGCCGGGCTTGTCCCGAAGGAACCCGGAGCACATTATCCTGAGAAGCCTCCATATGGTGATTATCATGGCACAGCAGGCCAATAGGGATTGACGCTAATAATAGCAACCTGGGATGCCCCAATAACCCACTAGGGAAGTGGGAGTAATGAAATATAATAGCCCTCCAATAAGAGTTAACACTAAATAGAGGGTATAGGACCGGGAGAAACCACAAAGTTTGACCCGCCTGCAAAACATAAGCAAAAGATCCCATAAGCAATATGCAATACAGAGAAATATATAAATATATCAGCCCGCAGGTGCACGTACGGACCGCGATAGGGAGACGCCAGGCACACGCAGCAGAGAACTAAAATGGCGCCCGCATATACCTCGAGGGGCGGGCCGTGGAGACAGTGATGCAGAACGCGTCAGCCGCAAGGCCTACCCCCCCGAAGACCGCGAAAATGCGCCCACCTGACAAGGCCAGCCAATGATGGCGCAGCAGCGCCTGAGGCGATGTCGCCGCCGACCGCGGAGCGTAGTACAAGCATGCGGCGGCGGCAAAAGAAACCAGTGTAATCAATTCATAAGAGATCAAAACACAACATATAGTAAAGACATGCGACCCCCCCCCCAAGATCTACATGGGAGAGTGAAGGGGAAGCGAGGGCCAGCCTAAAGGGAGCCAACTGTGGGGACAGGGGGCGTGGGGCGTAAAATACGGGAGGGGCATCCCATAAGGCTCACCATGGGCCTATACCGCCTACCCTTTGGTGGGGGACTGCGGTTGGAGCAGCGCTCCCTAGCACCTGACAGCGGTGCTGCCTACTTTCAACCGAACCAGTGCAGCCTAAGCTGGGAGGCAGTAAAAGGAAACGGGTGGGAATAGTACTACAGGGCCGCTGGCTAATAGCCCCGCCCACCTGCGAGTAGAGAGAGCCATCTTCTAGTCATCGCAGCCAGGACTGCAGAGAAGAACTGGGGATTTTGTGGGAGGTCCCTGGTATATATGGGGCCGGGAGGAGCCACTTTTCTGTCTCTGCAGTCCAGCGCCATCTACTGGATGTATATCCCAAGTGTAAGGAATATCTTCTGGAACAGGACATGCTGTATACTTAGAATAATTCACTTTATGAGAAAAAAACCTGATCACCAGGCTGTTACCTGTTACTGAATCACCAGATAGGAAGGCAATGAAAGGCAATGGCACCTTTTACTACAGTGAAAAAGGAGTAAAAGGTCACTACTTTTCTTAAGAGTAACAAAAATTCTATTGACTTTCAATGTCTTCCTAGTCGTTGATACAGCAACAGTGAAATTATCATGTTTCTTTCTCATAAATTGAATTCTTTACTACCATAAGATTTTTTTTAAAGAAGGTAGTACAAATTAACTTTATAAAAAAAATGAGAATGTCACTGTTTTTCAACCACTAGTAAAAGTCAATGACACGTTATACTACAGTGTAAAAAGGTCACTGCTTTTCTTAGGAGTAAAAAAGTACCACTGACTTTTATTGTTTTCCTAATTGGTGATTTGGCAAGGCTCAACTCTTACTGGATAAAGGCCAACACAGAAGAACCAGGGCCCTACAGCATTTAGCTTTTGGCAAATCTACAGAGCTAGTTGCTGCACTGGGGCCTGCGAGGTTGTGGGGCGGGGCTTTTCATACTCTGTAAAGAGTAGTAAGTAACTGCTAAAGTGTTATGTGCATGCTAATTTTAAGAATTCAGAAATAACAATCCCCTAAGGGGTATGCAGAAGAAAATCACGATTTTTTTTTGTTATTTCTGACATATAGTCCCATAAGAGTTACTCAAACTAAAGAAATCCTAAATCTTACTGTGGCGGGAAGAGGTTAAAGTGGACAAAACACCATGCACTGCAGCCTTAGATTCTGAAAATTTCCAGGGTTGGCCGTTTCAATTCCCCTGGGGCATCCAAATTCAGAATACCCCACAGTGTCGGATAGGCTGGGGTGCCAGGGATGTGCCTTCCTCCACATTTTCCAGGCTCTATGTGTAATCCTGGCTGTATGCCGATCATTAATATGCACGGCATACATCGCTGGTTGGAAGAGAGCCCGAACATGCAGTGTAGGACCAGGAAAAAGTGAGTTTTGAGGGCAAATTGGACTCACAGCGTGGTGTCACTCATCAGGATGCCTCAGGCAAAGACCAACACCTGGGGTAGGGAGAATCCTGGGCTTTGGCCCACTTTAAAAAGAATATCTTTATTGGAAAAATGATGACAAACGGTGTATCTAACCTAGATATATGCCCCATCACATTTGCAGGCTGTGTGGTCCGGGTTCCAGCCACAACCTGGAAACCTGCAGCTTCTCTGGTTGCCCTGCTGGTGGCTCTGCTTCCTGGGATTCCCAATGAATTAGATCTGCCTGCCAGCAGGTTTCTCTGCTCAGTTTGGTTCCCTGGGGCCATTAGTCAGCACATGGGCTTGGTGAGACGTTTTATTCAGACCTTTATTAGCTGGGCAATTGATGCTGGAGCAATATTGTCATCTGCCTGTGGCTAGAAATGGATACTCAGGTCTCACTTTGAACTCTCATTGTACTCAGCCCCAAATCCAAGGGTGGTGGTTTGTCCAATGTACTGGATACAGGGTGCAGATCTAAAGATCTGTATCTGTAGACCTGCATTCTGTATCCAGTACATTGGATTTTAATTCACAGACCCCCCCATCAGAGATGCCAACCTGACCCATTCCTGCATGGTGATTTTTCTCCAGTCCTGCACTTCACAATGACCATTTTTACCCCAACACACCTGGACTCAGCCAATTAACTGTGCTAAATAATATTTCTAATGATCTAAGTCAATGTGTGTTGCAGTAAATGGTCATTTTGAAGTGCAGGACTGGAGTAGGTCAGTCAGCAGACGTCTCTCATTGTTTTGAATGGGGTACGCATGCTGCCGCATCCCCGGCATTGTGCGTGCGCTCCTGTCCTAGTCATTAAAATAGGCTGTTGCGGGGACTTGTGCGCACTCCCGCTCCCCATTGGAGTCAACAAGAGCCGCCTTCTAATTGACTAAGTCACAGCAGGCGTCTCTCATATTGCCGAGAGCCCGCACATTCGCTGTTGGAGCATGGAAAAGTGCATTTTTATGGGAGAACTACGGGGTTTCACACAGCGGGGCATCCCAATTCGAGGACACGGAACAACACCGGGGAATGTCAAATTCCTCTGTTTTGTTTTGCTTTAAGTCTAATCCCTGGGAATCCCTGTGTTAAAATGAAAAAACTCAGCTGCACACTCAGCTGCAGGGTATAATCCACACCCAAATGTGCACTGAGAGTGACATTCCCTGTGTAACCAGGTCTTGGAATGATTTTTTGCCACTCAAGTATATGAAGTACACGAATATTTACAGGTAAGCCTTTTCTTATAAGGGCTCCTGAGCCGATGTGTTCTACACATTTCGTCACCCCATCTCTAAACCACTTTCAGTGCTACAAGTAGCTCCACCAGTAAATGGCTATAAAAATAGATTTCTTTATTTCACAACAAAGCTGCAAAGTTTTCAGCTGAGCTAAGTGAGCAAGTGGCACAGATGTAAGGTGTCAGAAAACCTCTTTCTCTTGTGTGACCTGTGCCTCTAGTTTTATTGATAGGCAAGTCATATTTTATTGGGAGCATGCTACATTAAGGATGTAATTTGTTCTTTTTGTCTACCCAAGAAAAGTGTCTGGCAGACAGCTTTTATTTAAGCAGACACATTTTCATGAGGCTCAGTTGATGTTAATTGTAGCAGTCTGGCAGATGAAACCAGTGTACGGCTGTTACTGGTTTCTGATGTTAAGAACAGAAGCCTTCCTTAGTAGTAAATAGGGGAATGTGGCTGATAACATTGTACATGAAAGTATTACATTTTGTCAAATATGAATTCTGGGTCTGAATACCAGTTTGAAATGCCATTTTTTTTAAATATAAAAATAAAAAATATAAAAACATAAAATAAGATATAGAGTTAGCTTGCAATGTATGTAAAAGCAATTGTGCACCACTACTGACTTTATTTAGGTATTAGAAGTGGGCTAGTATACAATATACTGTATGTACTGAAAGCCAGCAATTGAAAAGCAACCTTAAAGCAGACCTAAACTCAAACGTTGACATCTGCTGCTGCCAGACTTTCATTCAGCACTAAAACAACCCTCCTGTTATACCCCGGCTTGACTAGCCCAGTCCAATGCCTCCTTTATTCTGGTGGACTGGAAGCCAGTGGACACCCCAAGGCAGACGAGTGCCATCCGAGCCCTTCCTCTATCGGGCTATGTTGCATTTGACTGACAGGTCAATCAGCCAAACCCTGGAGCAGCATGTCCCTTCTGCTCGAGGGATTAGATTACTGGCCTATCATGCCAGGGGAGAACAGCTCACCTCTACTTGTCTGTTAATCTAGCCTATGGCAAACAGACTTTAGCATTTTAACAGCTTTCCCAAAGGTAAAGGCATCTACACACATCAGAAGAATTATAATAAGCCGTTAAACCTGAATAAGAGTCTACCTTTTATGTTTCCCCACCCTGTACATAGAGATTGCCCACATCAAAAATCATCAGCGTTTTTTTAGCCTTTTAACATCCAAGATGGCGGCCTGTGGAGTGCCTGCAGACAGGAAGTGTCTTCTGACTATGCCACTCTGCACAGACAGAGCAGAGCTGGGGTCAGGAAAAGGACAGCAATCCCAGAATTCAAAGCACAGCTATAACCCCACCCCCTGTACTTTTCACCCCTCTCCTCTCCTCAATATGTGATGCTTCTGAGGCAAGATGGCGTCACCCATATCCTAGAGTCCTGAACAGAGTTGAAGCCCAGTGGGGGAAAGAATAATAAGTAAGAGACTAAAACCTTAAAATGTATGGATTTTAGATGTTGGGAAATAGTTTATCATTAAATGATGAAGTTCTGGTTTAATTCAGCACAGGCTGGCTGACAGAGTTTAAAGGTGAAGGAGCAATGGCCTTTCCCCATCCCTAGGGTATCCCAATGTAGGATGCTCTCCCTGTGTGAAACACAGCTTCATCCCCCTACTATTCTTAGTATACAGTACGTCCTGCTCCAAATATAATACTTACAAGTGGGATATACTCCGCCAGATGGCGCTGGACTGCAGAGACATCGAAAATAGGCTCCTCCAGGCCCCTCAAATACCCGGGGACCTCCCACAAATCCCCAGAATTTCTCTGCAGTCTGGCTGCTAAAGACGAGAAATTGGCTCTCTACTCGCAGGTGAGCGGGGCTTTTAGCCTGCGGCCCTGTAGGACTATTCCCACCCGTTCCACTAGTAATATGCCTCCCAGCCTTGGCTGCGCTGGTCGGGTGAGGGTAGGCAGCACCACTGTTAGGTGCTTAGGAGCGCACTCCCCCACCAAAAGGGTAGGCGGTTCAGGCTTATGGTGCCCCTCCCGCACTATTGCCCCTTGCCCCTACCTATCGGTGGGCCCTATTTAAGTGGCCGCCGTCCTCCCACATCCTCCTTGTAGTTTTCGGGGGAAAAGAGGGGGGGATGTATGTGTATAGATAGGTATGTTATGCATTCTGTGTTTTTTTGTCTTTTCACATGCCTTTATTGTGTCAGCCGCCGCGCTGACTGCATTTTAAATTTGCCGCCGCGCGCTGACTTGGCTCCGCGCTTGGCGGCGGCATTACCTCAGGCGCTTGTGCGCCATCATTGACTGCTTGCCGTTCTGGCTTTGTGCTCTTCGGGGGGCCGGGGCCCATCTTTGGCGCGTTCCGCGTCATCGCTGTTACTGGCCCGCCCCTCGAGGTATACCGACGCCATCTTTCCTGCTTGGTTGGCCTATGCGCGACGGACTCCTACCTACCGCGGTCCGTAAGTACCCTCGCAGGCGGCTTTATTTCCTTCACTTTGGTTACGATGTACTTAAGGTCTTGTCTGCTTATGTCTTTCAGGCGGGACGAACCCTTCCTGGCTTCTCCCGGCCCTGTTTTAATATATATTACTTATAGGCCTTGTAAAAACTATACTCCCACTTCCCTAGCGGGTTATTGGGGCATCCAGGGTTGCGCCGCTATAATCACCATATGGAGGCATCCCAGGATAATGTTACCGGGGTCCCTTTGGAACAAGACCGGCTGTGTGTAGCGTGTGGGCAGCCTCATGCTGACGCTGACAAGGCGCGGGTCTGTGTATCCTGTGCTGAGCAGGTGCTTGCATTGCAATCTGGCCTGCCAGTGGCTGCACCTCGTTTCACTTCGCCTACTCCCCCAAGCTTAAATCCCACTCCGGCTGAGTTACATACTAGTGGGGACTCTCAGCCTGATGTGTCTTCTAGACTGGCTACTGTTGAACAGATTATTGCGAAGTCCTTAGCACGTAAGGCCCCTGCTAAGAAGCGGCATTTGACGCCTAATGTTACTGTTTTCCCTATGGGAACTGAGGAGTTTTGGAATCTGTGTGGCTATACCCCGTCTGATGAAGGGGAGCTCTTTTCTGATTCAGGCTCATCTGATGAGAGACCAAGGGGTCATGACGATTTTGGCTCTGACCCCTGGGCCCCGGATGACACTGACAGATTATTGACCCAGATTTTTGAGGTTCTGGCTATCTCTCTCCCTGTTGAGGCTCCCAGGCAAAGAGGGGAGCTTTTTCATACAGCTAAATCACGTCTGGTATTTCCAGAGCAGGCACATTTCCATAACCTTGTGCTCAAGGAATGGGAGCATCCCAGTAAACTTCCCGGGGGTTCCAAAAAGTTGGGATAGGTAGTATCCCTTTCCTGCTGAGGTGGTTTAAATGTTAGTCACCCCCCCCCCCCCCCCGAGGTGGATGCCCCGATCCTAGGGCTATCTAACACCTCTGTCATGCATTCCCCTGATTCTACTACCCTGCGGGATGCTGAAGACCGGCGTATTGATCAGCTGGCATCCCACGCCTTTGCATGTGCGGGGACGGCGCTGCGCCCGGTCTGTGCCTCTGCCATTACTGCTGTGGCCACTAGAACCCTTATCAGGAATATGCTTGATAGTGCCCCTGATGATTTGCCTTGTGAGGTATTTAATGCACTCTCCAGTTGTGATGTTTTTGTAAATTTTGTCCTATCAGCATTGGATGACACCATCAGAATGTGTGCCAGAACTTCTGCCCTCGTGGTGGCTATACGCCGCTCGGTTTGGCTGCGCCAGTGGGCTGCTGACAACGCTGCCAAGAAAGCCCTCACTGGGTTCCCCTTTAAAGGACTGCGCCTGTTTGGGGACCGCCTGGACCTTTTTGCTAAGGGAGGCAGGTTGCCCCAGCGCAGGCGGCAATATCGGCCCTTTCGGGGTCAGGGTTCCTTCTCCTCCCCTTTCCGTGGTGCAAGACAGGGAAGGGGGGTTTCTTTCCTTGGGATCCAGGGAGATTTCTGGGGTAGAGGCAGAGGACGTGGACGTCCTGGCTCCTCTTGGGGTCCCAAAGCTAAATCCTCTCCCAAGTCCCCTCAGGCATATTGGGGCACCCTCACCCATCCGGGTGGGGGGACGGCTGCAGCACTTTGCTCATGTCTGGAGGCTTCATGTCTCAGACCGGTGGATTCAGGAGGTAGCGTCCTCCGGTTACAAGTTGGAGTTTGCTGCCGATCCCCCTTCAAGATTCATCAGATCCCGGATTCCTCAGGACCCTGTGTCAGCTCAGGAGCTAGTGCAAGCAGTGCAAGGCCTCCTGGAGCTGGGGGTCATCTGCCAGGTCCCTTTAAGAGAAAAAGGCAAGGGCTTTTATTCCAACCTATTCACAGTACCCAAAAAGGATGGTTCTGTCAGGCCCATCCTGGACTTAAAGATTCTCAACAAGTTTGTCAGGGGCAGGCGCTTTCGCATGGAAACTCTGCGCTCTGCCATCAGTTCCCTGCGCCAAGGGGATTTCAGGACTTCTGTGGACATCAAAGATGCTTACCTTCATATTCCTGTGTTCCCAGGTCATCAAAGGTTCCTCAGGTTCGCTCTGATGGATCAACACTACCAGTTTGTGGCCTTGCCCTCACTTCAGCGCCCAGGGTGTTCACCAAGGTGCTGGCTGACGTGATGTCTCTGCTCAGATGTCAGGGCGTCCGCGTGCTTCCCTGTCTGGACGACATCCTCATCACCTCCCAGTCTCTACATCAGGCAGAGTTGGATACTCAGCTGGTGGTGTCCACTCTGGAGTCATTTGGATGGGTGATCGACCACCCCAAGTCTTCTCTGTCCCCTTCCTTGGTAACTCCATTCCTAGGAATGAATCTGGATACAGTTCAGGCAAAGATCTTCCTTCCTCAGCAGAAGGTGGACAGTCTGATTGCACAGGCTCAGTCCCTCCCAGCTTGTCCCCAAACCTCCATCAGGCAGGGGATGCAGCTGGTGGGCCTGATGGTGGCGTGCTTCGAAACGGTCCCTTATGCTCAGTTCCACTTGAGGCCTCTGCAACTTCACCTATTGTCAGTATGGGACAAGGACCAGGGTCCCTGGACAGGGTCTGTGTGCTTTCCCCCCTGGTCAGGAGGTCCCTCTTGTGGTGGATGGACTCAATGAACCTGTTGGGGGGCAGATCCTTTCTTGCTCCTTCCTGGGAGATGGTCACCACGGATGCCAGTCTGTCAGGTTGGGGGGGGGGGGGTTTCTGGAAGTTCCTGCGGTTCCAGGAGAGGTGGGGCCCTCAGGAGGCCCACACTCCTATCAATGTCTTGGAGCTGCGGGCGATCAGGTTAGTTCTGGCTTGTTTGACTACTCAGCTTCGGGGCCTGCCTGTTCAGGTGCGCTCGGACAACCAGACGGCAGTTGCCTACATCAATCATGAGGGAGGGACCCGGAGCAAGGGGGCCCTCCAGGAAGTGTCTCTGATCCTGACTTGGGCGGAGGCCAATGTCCCCTGCATTTCAGCTGTGTACATCCCGGGGGTGGAAAATCGCCTGGCGGACTCTCTGAGCAGGGGGACCTCTCGCCAGGGAGAATGGTCCCTATGCAGCAGGGTGTTTCAATCTCTGTGTCACCATTGGGGCCAACCAGATGTGGATCTGTTTGCGTCCCGCCACAATCACAAGCTTCCATCTTTTGTCTCTCTGTCCAGGGATCCTCTGGCCCTGACCTCGGATGTGCTAGCAATGTCATGAAAGGACTTTCAGTTCCTGTATGTCTTCCCCCCAATTCCCCTGCTGGGCAGGGTTCTGCGCAAGATTGCTCTGGAAGGGGTGCCAGCAATTCTGGTGGCCCCCAGGTGGCCAAAAAGAGTGTGGTTCGCAGACGTGGTACAGCTGGCAGTAGATCAGTACGCTCTGCCCTTGGTGCCAGATCTGCTCACTCAGGGCTCACTACGCCATCCCAATTTACAAACTCTGGCTTTGACGGCTTGGCTGCTGAAACCTCCATCTTGATGGAGAAGGGGCTGTCTTCCTCAGTCGTGGATACTTTGATTAAAGCTAGGAAGAAGTCTTCCTCTTCCATTTATTACAGGGTTTGGCATGCCTACATTGACTGGTGTGAGTCTGAGTCTCTTCCCTGTAGTGTGTTCTCTATTCCCAGGATTCTGGAGTTCCTGCAGCATGGGTTGGAGATGGGGCTCCAACTCAGTGCTCTGAAGGGTCAGGTTTTTCTGCCCTGGCTATTTTCTTCCAGAAGTCCTTTGCTCAGCACCCTCTGATCAGGACTTTTTTCCCCCACGTAAACCTATGGTGCCTGTTTGGTATTTGAACTTGGTTCTGTCAGCCTTGCAGGGTACTCCCTTTGAACCTGTGCAGGATGATGCCTTGGCCATTCTTACACTCAATGTTGTGTTTCTGGTGGCTATCACTTCTGTCAGGCGTGTGTCTGAGTTGGCGGCGCTCTCCATTCAGCCCCCCTACTATGAGAGGCACCAGGACAAGGTGGTGTTTAGTTTCAAACCTGATTTTCTGCCTAAGGTAGTGTCTGCCTTTCATTTGAATCAGGATATTGTTCTTCCTTCTTTGTGCCCTAATCCTAGCAATGCTAAGGAGAGAGTTTTGCACTCTTTGGATGTGGTTAGGTGTCTGAAGTACTATCTGGTGGCTACTGCACCTTTCAGGAAAACTGATGCTCTTTTTGTGGTCCCTTCTGGTCCTAGGAAGGGTTTGGCTCCTGCCAAGTCTACTATCAGCAAGTGGATTCATCAGGCTGTGATTCAGGCCTACTCTGCTAAGGGGAAGAATCCTCCCTTCCGCCTTACTGCTCATTCCACTCGTGCTATTGGTGCCTCTTGGGCTTTTCAGCACCAGGCTTCTGTTGAACAAGTTTGCAAGGCCGCTACTTGGTCTTCTGTTCATACCTTTTCAAAGTTTTACAAGGTTGATGTTAGGGCCTCAGCTGATGCTGCTTTTGGCCGAAAGGTTCTGCAGGCGGCAGTGGTTTAAACAGCCTGCTGCTGCCTTTTTTCTTGGGGATCCCACCCTACTTTATGGACACTGCTATTGGATGTCCCACTTGTAAGTATTATATTTGGAGCAGGACGTACTGTATACTAAGAATAATACAATTCTGTGATTACTCACCTGTAGAATTGGTATTATGAGTATACAGTACGTCCTGCTCCAACCCACCCTTGGTTTTGCATTATCTTGGATCCCCTGTATGGTGATTGTTATCATTGTTATATTTGATAGTTGGGTTGATTAATTCTCCCGGCTTCTCGTTGACTGCTTTTCAATGCTGGGGATTTGTGGGATGTCCCTGGGTATTTGAGGGGCTGGGAGAAGCCTATTTTCGATGTCTCTGCAGTCCAGCGCCATCTGGCGGAGTGTATCCCACTTGGAAGTATTATATTTGGAGCAGGACGTACTGTATACTCATAATACCAATTCTACAGGTGAGTAATCACAGAATTGTATTTTTTTTGAGCCTGGCGGTGTGAAGCGCTGCTCACAGATGCACGTCAGATCACCAGAAAGGTGAGCGAGAAACAATATCTTGAAGAGTAAAAATCCTCTTTAACACTTCTCCCCTAAAAGGATCTTCACTGAATAGTGTTCCTTCTAGTAGTAGTAGAAAGAATCTAGTTGGCTGGATTTTCTGTATTTTTTAAATGGTGTATATGTAACTCCCTCCTCTTACTATTTAACAGGTATATGTGCGTTTTTATTATTGGACCAAAATCGGGATGCCCCGCTGTGTGAAACCCCCTAGGACGCCCGCTAACCTTACCTGAATCCCGATCCAACGGCGCATGCGCGGGCTGCTGCCGCATCTCGCGCTTCTCTCTAACAGGGCACGTTAGAGGGAAGTGCAAGATGCTGCCGCCAGCGTGCTCGGAGCCGCTGAGCTTTGATGCGCATACCTCAGCAATTCCAAGCGCGCTGATTGGACGAGTGGCCGCGCATGCAGCGTAGGAGCGGGGTGAGTTGAATCGGGCGATCGAGGGGGTTTCACATAGCGGGGCACCCCCGATCGAGGTGCCCCGGGGAAGTGGACCAAAACCCAGGATAGTCAAAATCCTGGGTGTTGGTCCACTTTAACATCATAGAAGCAGACTGTCTCTTGGCAGAGCTAGACCATTGCCTAACATGCACTAAATGGTCTTTACATTTAGGTGGTCTGGGGTCTGCTATAACCTTTTTGGTTTACTATTTATGGATATGGTGCTGGACAGTGCGGACACTGACAGTAATGGCAAGTATAAAAAAAATGATGGTTACGAGACACAGACAGAGCAACATGTTTTGTTTTTCTGTGTCTGCATTACGGTGCCAGAATCCCAGGGGCTTTCACTCCCGGTGGCTGGAGCCTGATGTGACACAGAAACTGCTAGATGTTGCAGAGTAATCCCTGATTTTAAAACCAGCCAGACAATAAACAATTCAATAACATTCAGTGGAGCAGCTTCTGTAGTGCCCATCTGTTTCAAAATAAGCCTAATTCTGCTTACTATGTGGAAAGCTTTGCTGACTGGCATTGGTCCTAATATGCAGGCGACATCCTGAGCACAGCTTTGCTGCCACCTAATGGCCAGTTATATGCAGTGAAGACTAATTACAGTATTACTTAAAGGTGCTCTAGTTTAAGTGGCTCATTAATAAAGTGCTTCGCCTGGCTGACCTGCATTAGGCCAAATCCAAATAGTTTCTAGTTTCCAAATAGCCTGAAAAGTGCTGTTTATAAGCATTATCTCAGTGATGCCTGCCCAAGCCGCTGGTCATACAGGCAGCAGCAAACTTTGTGCACAGGGCATTTGAGGTCCCTTGTATGAAAATCATATGTGTTGGAAAATCTCTGCTGTAGCAGGGTGCTGGAACTCTTATAAATAGGGGCAATGGATGCAGCTATGCAAACTTTTTAAGCAGCTGAAGAAAATGATCTTGAAGACATTTAGCTGAGCTGATAGCATCTGAGAAGTGATTATGTTTGCTCTGGAAAAATGGCATTGTAACTTTAGAATACATACAAATAAATACCAGAAAGAGTTAAAACAATATGTTTAAACCAATCAACACAGATCTGATCTCTTTTCAAACATAACTGAAAGGGCATGCATATCCCCATTTCCGATGACTATCTGTGCAAAAAGTAAAAAGCTGTAAAAGCACCATAACGCAACCAACACTACCAAAAGAAAATGGAACTGGTCTGAGAGTATCTCTTAGCGAGCATTAGCATCTCAAATCTTGCTGCCCCGGGGTGGATGTAAGTGGGTTTTTTCTCCTTTTTGACTGGAGGTCCACTTTAAGGCCTTAAGGTTTCAGGGACAGTAAAGTCACCAAACTGGTGACTCACCAGCTTTTACATTAAACTCCTGTTAGGGTAACACAGGAGCTGGGGAGGCAGGGGTGTGTTGAAGGAAGTGGGACAAGGGGGTTTGGTGAGGTTTGTCAGTCGGCATCTGGAGAGGGTCGTTGTGGATGTGGGATATAGGGAGGGGGGTTTGGTAAGTGTTGTGGGTGCGTAGCCACGGAAGAGGGTCAGTAGCCGGGGGGGTCGGTCAATGACTGTGGAAGAAGGGTAGGTGAGGGGGTGTTCAGCTGGAGATAAGGGGGTAGGTGAGGGTTGTGGGTCAGTAGCTGGGTAAGGCTAGGGGTGCTGTCATAGTACACACCACCAAACATATACATGCGTAACATACATCCCCGAGCCTCAGTACACCCTGCGGTAAGCAAATAGTGTTGTGGGATAGGGCCTAGGGGGGGAGTGGAGGACCTCAGGTTCCCTTTGCTGATGGGGCCTTCACTTCTTCTACACTTCTGTCTAAACTGACCAAACAGTAAATTCATATAACAGAAAACCCATGGGTCTTCGAGAGGACAGAGGGGTATCATTAGCAAAGATACACCATAATATGTGGTGGTCACCACCTTTCGCCGTAGCTGACACAATAGGTTGATATACAGCAGAATAGTTCATTTTTTTTAAACCCCTCTCTAGTCTATCCAAAGCTGAATAAGTATTAGCAAAGGATTAAAGAGCAACATCAGCTAATTGAGTTACGTAACTGTAAAATCTCAATACTGTCCTCTAGTAGACTTTTATGTTTATTAACCTATTTCCCCTTTCAACTTTAGGGTATCAGAGGACTTCTAGATATGATCCCCAGCAGCCATCTTTGGAAGAAATCAGAAGGCGAAGGTTAAACAGATTAAACAGATTGTCTTAAATGTTCCATGAAGTAAACTCTGGGAGCCACTGTTTCTGAAGTTGCCTGAAACTCAGGAATTACTTTTTTTATGAACTATATGTTTACCTGTCGAGTACATTTTTTATATACATGTTTTGCTTCATTGGCCGTTGCTATTTAAGATATTCACTTTTGGTGCCAATCTTATAGGAGTATTTGTACGTTGTCTCATTTTCTACATACAGGTGCCTCTTTATAAATTAAAATACTGTTTTTTTTTTCCAGTAAATTGATTCAAAAAGTGAACACATATAGATTATAGTTTAATTACACAGAGTCATTTCATGTCTCATCTTAGATTTCATGCATCTTATTTCTTGATAAATCTGGCTTACAGGTAAAGTTATTGAGCGCCCAATAAAAAACATACTCTCCTTTTGTCCCATGCAGCAACTCACCTTATCGCTGATTCCAGCTAGCGCCACCTTAGGCCTGAATTCGATTGCCCGGCACTTCCCTGTCCTGCTCACACGATAAGTCACAGGGGCTCAGCCTTGTCCTCTCTATTCACTACAATGGAAGGCGTGTGTCAGGCCTCAACAAACCCCCCTCCATTACAATGAATGTGGAGGGTGTGGTAGCTCTTCTGTTACTGATGGCCAGTTGCAAGCCTGACATGCCATCAATTCCGACCCCATGTTTAGGCCCAGGGTGGCACAGGCTGTGGCGTGGACTCGGATCCTGCGATCAGGTGAGTTCTGAAAAGCTAACAACCCTGACCAAACCCCCTTGAACCACTTCCATCAATAGTGAGTACCCTTTTGTTTTTTTTTATTAGGTGGTGAATCACCTTAAAGAGGAATATCTACTATTTTTGCTGGACCTGGAATCTAAAAGACTTCAGGTCTGGCTGATTGCCTTTCTTTTCTGGGGCATCCAAATTTGGGATGCCCCCCTGTGTGAAACTACCATGATGGCCATGTATATTTACGTAGCCAGCGACCCCATGGCACATTCGTGGGCCGAGGCTGCGTCCCCGATTTACCTCCAGCTGAGTTCATGGCCGGTGCAGATATGTGGCTGAGTGGCCCTAGCATGCTCCATTCACCAATCCTAGTAAATTTAACATCAGGTTTGACATCAGGTCAGCTAAGGAAGCTAAGAATGGGGTGCGAGCACTAATTGGCAAGTGACTAGTGCATGCTCTGTGCCCCAGAATGTGAGTTTTTACCAGCAACCCATGGGGATACACAAAGCGGGGGAGAGGAACAACACACTGGAGAGTTAAAATCCTGTTTGATTTTCTTTTTTAATGAAAACCAAAGTATTCTGACAGATCAATTTAAAAAGGGGTTTTCAATACAGAAATGTTATTGTATATGCCTTCTTGCTTGATCCCCACTATTCCTCCAAACTCTGGAACCATGATTTCCAAATAGAATACAAAATGCACTTTCATCTAAACCTTTGAGCATTAGTTCAGTGTTTGTTTTTTTGCCTTTGCCCAGGTAAGCTGTTTCTGATGTTGTCTTTGGTTCGGAAATGGGGGATGCGACATTTGTAGCCCATATCCTGAATACATCTGTGTGTGTGAGTGATGGCTCTTGAAGCACTGACTCCAGGTGCAGTCCACTCCTCGTTAATCTCCCCAAATTCTGGAATGCTCATTTCTTGACTATCCCTCCAAGGCTGAAGTTATCCCTGTTTATGTACCTTTTATTGTTACACTTTGTCCTCACACACATGATGTCAGAACCTGTGCTTAAGACAGCAGTCTTCCCCATGAATGTGTGGCCTACTAAACCAGATTAAGGGAGCATTTAAAGACTGAGGAAACCGTTACATGTGTTGATTAGCCGTAGAGCTATGAGTCTATTGAATGTTTTTTCCCTATAGTTTTCTAATCAGAGAGACTACATTTTGGGTTTTCATTAGTAGAAAGCCATAATGCACAACAAATAAATGCATGAAATAGATCACTATTTGTGTAATGAATCTATAAAATCTACGAGTTTCCCATTTAGACCTAAATAAATTCCTGAAATAAATCAACTTTTCAATAAAATTCTAGGTTATTGAGATGCGTCTGTATGTCTCAAATAATCTTAAACTGGACCAACACCTTTACAAGAAACAGTTTGCACCTTATGGCATATGCCACAACATGCACACTCTCACAGGACAATTCAGATTGCTGCACATAAAAATTTATTTGCTGCTGTGGTTCATTTTAAAAACAAAATGGCTTCTCCTGAAGCTTCAGGCCACCTGCAAACAGGAAGTTCTGCTGGGTTTCCTGTGAATCTGAATCCAGGTAGCAGCAATGCTAGGAAGCTTGGAAAGGAAGCTCCAAAATGGCCACTATCACTAGGAGCAAATGTTGTTAACAATGATTCAGTATCTTGCATGCAGATGGGGCAAGTGAGTTTTGGGAGGTTTTCTTTTCCAACTGTGCCAGGCTTTTGGTACGATTTAAAGACAAACCTATACCCTAAAATTAAGCCTGGGCCTGTGGGAAATACTTACCCTCCCAATCAAAATGAACCCCCCTTCCTGCTCCTCTGCTTGCTCACTAGCTGACAGCCATTCTCTTTTCTCTTCTGTAGCAATGCAGCAGCTGGTGAAGTGATGAAGTAAGAGTTTATCATAAGGGCGCAGTTCATTTTTAATTTAGTCACTGGTGGAGGGGCCTTCTCTGTTTCAAAGTTTGGCTGAGCATATAGAATAAGTGATCTGTCTTATCCCTGGAAATGGGAAGATCTGGCTGCAGCATATTAAAACACATGTTCTAATAGTATCAATATGAAATATTTCCTCATCATTTCCGTCAATAAGTTCATAAAGGGGTTAGCATGCAAGCACTTCCACATTCCCAAGTGTGATCCCTCCCTTTTCTTGTCAAGTCACAGAACACATTTCAAGTGCCTTAATAATATTATTGTCTACTATTAAGTAAGTAAAAAGCCCTTACAAAGAATACAGCCTATTTGTTTTAACTCAGCTTGCAACATTTTATGCAATGTCATAAAACCTGATTGACTATTGCATCCTTGTTTACTTGATATACTTTTGCAAACATGCAGAAAAATTAAGCTTTTGTAATGCATTCATTGTTTTTATAATACAGAAAAAAAAATATCGTGAAAAAATACTCAAATGCCTAATGCTTTATTACTATATTTCTGACAGAAAAGTTGTTGAAAGGTTGTTTGACTTGTTACTTTTATTTACAGATCTCTTTCGTCCATTAGTAATCTTTGGTATGATACCTAATAGGGGTTAAAGGGATACAGCAGGCAAAGGCAATTGTTACACCCTTGTCAGCCTACATTTAGCACTGTCCTAAAATGTTTTTTAATTAAAATGTTTTAAATTAAAGAAGAACTGGCCGAAATATCAATGTTTACAGTTTCACTTTATGCTTCATCTTTCAGAATATCTAGGCGTGGCCCAAGGTTTTTTCTTCCAATCCATTCCATACACTCCTTACTCCTGGGTTTCCTCCTCCTCGCTGAGACATGTGACTGCAAGAAAGCAAACAGGTGCGGCCCTCCCGGCCCATAAGTAGCAGCCGCCCCTTAATCAAATCAGTTTTTCTTTCTTGCAGTGGCAAGATGACTGTGGAAGATTAGGTGCTCTCAAGGATTTTAGCGGTAAGCGGGGGACTGAACCCTGTCGGCTCGCTACAGACCTTACTCCCACGGCCCCTCAAGACCCGTGTTATGCCTCCACAGCATTGGCTGTTTTTGGGGCCGTGAAGGTATGGTGAAGCGCCGGGGTCTTGGGGCGCTTGCAGAGCGATAGACTCTGGGCTGCAGGCTTTTTGAAAGGCAAGTCAGCCGCAGGTTTTTCTCTGGTGTACCTGCTGAGGATATGTTTACCCAACCCTTCCTTCTTCCGTTTGGTTTTTTATTTTTATAATTATTTGTTTATTTAAAAAGAGGCGTAATGGGCATACCGGGAGGTACAGCCCTGCGCAAAATGTCCATTTTGATATTATATCGTATTATATTACATTATTTTATATTTATATTAATTATATTATATTATATTACATTATTTTCTATATTATATTATATTACATTATTTTATATTAATTATATTATTATTAGATCATATTATTATTATATTTTTATATATTATATTAGTATTGTTGATATTTTATCAATTTTATTTTAATTAATTTTATTAAATTTATTAATTGTGATTTACTGCTATTCTTCCCTGGTAGAGTTAAGGTTTTTTCTTTAATCCTTTTTCCCTTTTTTCTCCTTTTATTTTTTAGACTGGAAGAAGGGTAGAAAGCAGGGTTGTGGCTCCTCCCGGTCCCTTTTTTTGGGGATTGGTTCAGGCTTAGGGCCCTTTGGGTCTGCTGGCCATCAAAAAAAAAAAAAAAGATATATAAAATATATACTAAAAGTTGGAAAAAAAAAAAAAAAAAAAACACCATGAGGGAGGCATCGGGGGATAGCGACACGGGCATCCCTCCTGAGCAAGGCAAGATTTGCCCCTTATGCAGGCAGGATCCCCTGGGCAGTTTTGGCACGGTCTGCTCCGCCTGCGCCGTGAAGATCGGCCTAGACCATAACAGGCCAACTGACAGAGTTGCTAGCCCGGCTATTGCCGAGGGCATTACGGTTCGTCCGCCTCCTGCTTCCCCAAAAGGGGGAGAAGGCAGTGGGGTGCGGTCGGAGTTGGTTCACAGATTGGATAATCTGGAGAGGCAGTTGTCTCTTATGCTTCCAAAGAAAGCCACCTTTAAAAGAAGGCATTTGGAACCGGTTGAAGAGGAAGAGGATTTATTTGCCTCTTTTGGAGAAGAGGAGGACGAGGAGTATCTGGAGGAGCAGCTGCCTTCTGAGGGCGAGCTGCGATCAGAAGAGGATAGTAATTCTATCTTGTTTTCGTCCGATGAAGATCCTCTCCTCATGGATGAAACAGATGGTCTGTTGTCTATGGTATTCGACACCTTGAATATTTCTCCACCGGAGGTAGCGAAGAGAAGGAGGGATGACCTGTTTAGGCCTGTCAGGCAAAGGCAGGTGTTTCCAGAACAGCCTCACTTCTCTAAGATGATATTTAAGGAATGGGAAAATCCTAATAAGCTGCCGGCTGTTCCAAAGATTCTAGATTCTAGGTATCCCTTTCCAGCGGAAATGATTAAATTGTGGTCCTATCCGCCGGAGGTGGACTCCCCGGTTGCAGGCTTGTCTAACACGTCGGTAATGCCATCTGCTACTATGGGTTCCCTTAGAGATTCCACTGTGAGACGTATGGATCAGCTGGCCCGCCATGCCTTCGCCATGATAGGTTCCTTGCTCCGCCCAGTTTGTGCCACGGCCATTGTGTCTCTGGCCACGAGGAAAAAGATGAAGAGGAACTTAGCCAGAGTTAAGTCTCGCAGGCTGACCCAGGAGTCCAAGGACCTTAAGGACTGTTTGGACCTTAATGCATTTGTTATTACTGCAATGGAGGATGCGGTCAGGCTGGCGGCTAGAACCTCTGCTCTCCTAGTGGCCTTGCGCCGCTCATTGTGGCTTAGGCAGTGGTCGGCGGACACCGCCGCTAAGAAGGCACTCACGGATTTACCCTTTTTGGGGAACAGACTTTTTGGTGAAAAGCTGGATGGTTTGGTAAAGGATGGCAAGTTACCTCAAAGGAGAAGGTCGACTCGGCCTTTTCAGAGGTCTTCGTCATTTCGGCCCTTTCGGAGGGGCAGAGGCGCTTTCCGGTCTTGTTCCCGAAGAGATTTTTGGGGTAGAGGAAGAGCGCGTAATAGGGCAGGAGGGGTCTGGAGAAATAGACCTAAACCTCCAGCCAAATCTACTACAGCATGAGGGGGCGCCCTCACCCGAGCGGGTGGGGGGACGGCTTTTGCGTTTTGCTCATATCTGGAGGCGCCATGTAGCGGATCGATGGATCCAGGAAGTGGTGTCTTCAGGTTACAAAATCGAGTTTTCAGCCAAACCACCCGCAAGGTTCCTTCGATCAGGGGCATCCCGGAACCGGCTAAAGCTAGTGGCCCTGAAGTTCGCAGTTCAGCACCTCCTTCAGAAAGGGGTGGTTTGTCGAGTACCCCTTCAGGAAGAAGGTCAGGGGTTTTATTCCAACCTTTTTACAATCCCCAAGAAGGATGGGTCGGTTCGTCCCATTTTAGATCTGAAGGATCTCAACAAATACATCCGCGTGAAGCATTTCCGCATGGAGACGTTGAGGTCTGCCTTAACAGTAGTACGACCCGGAGATCTTATGACCTCCATAGACATAAGGGACGCGTATCTGCATGTACCGATATTTCCAGGGCATCAGAGATTCCTGAGGTTTGCCCTAGAAGATCAGCATTTTCAGTTTGTGGCTCTTCCGTTCGGAATATCCTCGGCTCCAAGAGTATTCACCAAGGTCCTGGCGGGGCTAATGGCAATCTTCAGGAGCCAGGGAATACGTATCGTCCCTTATTTGGACGATCTCCTAATCTCAGCCAGTTCACAGCAGCAGATTTTAGAGGATACACAGACGGTTCGGTCATCTCTGGAAGAATTCGGCTGGGTGATCAACTACCCGAAGTCTCATATCACTCCGGCGCCAGTAAAAAACTTCCTGGGTATGACTCTGGACACAGTCCAGGTCAAAGTTTTTTTGCCGGAGCAGAAGGCTCGGCTAATTCAGAATCAGATAAAGGGCCTTCTGGTTTGCCGGCAGCCGACTATTCGGCTGGGAATGAGGGTAGTAGGTCTGATGGTAGCCTGTTTCGAGGCAGTACCTTTCGCCCAGTTTCATATGAGGCCCCTTCAGTGGAATTTATTAGCAAGCTGGGATCGGACCCCGCAGTCGCTGGATCAGGTCTTTGTTCTGTCCCCTTTGACCAAGCATTCTCTCCTGTGGTGGATGGACCCTCTCCATCTGTCGGTAGGCAGATCCTTCTTGACCCCACAGTGGCAGATAGTTGCCTCGGATGCCAGTCTCTCAGGATGGGGCGGCATCTGGCAGTCTCAGAAGATCCGGGGTCAGTGGGGACCGAGAGAGAATCAGCTTCCCATAAATGTATTAGAGTTGAGAGCTATCCGGCTAGTACTCCGGTATCTGACCCCCAGCTTAAAGGGACAGGCAGTCCAGGTCCAGTCGGACAATCGGACAGCGGTAGCCTATATCAACCATCAGGGGGGTACTCGGAGCAAGGGTGCTCTGGAAGAGGTAAGCCGGATTCTGACGTGGGCAGAGGAGAATGTCCCCTGCATTTCGGCAGTTTATATTCCGGGAGTAGCAAACCAGGAAGCCGACGCGCTAAGCAGGAAGACTCTGCGTTGGGGAGAATGGTCTCTCAGTCGGCAGGTTTTTCAAGCCCTTTGTCTTCGTTGGGGGCGTCCGGAGGTGGATCTCTTTGCATCCAGACACAACCACAAGCTGCCAGTGTTCGTGTCCCTGTCGAGGGACCCTCTGGCCTTAGCCACGGACGCCCTGTCAGTCCCTTGGGCAGGGTTCAAACTTCTGTACATTTTTCCCCCGTTGCCGCTCCTGAGTCGTGTTCTAAGAAAGATAATTCAAGAGGGGATACCTACCATTCTAGTAGCTCCTCATTGGCCAAGAAGAAGTTGGTTTGCGGACATAAAGAGGATGGCGGTAGACCATTGGCGCATTCCGGTCGAGCCAGATCTTCTCACTCAGGGGGCGCTTCGGCACCCGAATTTACAGATGCTGGCTTTGACGGCTTGGCTATTGAAACCTCAGTCCTAGCATCTAAAGGTTTGTCAGCCAAGGTCATTCATACCATGATTCAGGCTCGGAAGAAATCATCTTCCATGATTTACTACAGAGTATGGAAATCCTTTATATCCTGGTGTGAGGCTAGGAAAGTTTCATGTAGAAAGTATTCGGTTTCTAGGATCCTAGAATTCCTGCAGGATGGTTTAGAGATGGGCCTACGTTTAAGCACCCTAAAAGGGCAGGTGTCGGCCTTATCTATCTTTTTTCAGAAGTCTATCGCTTGTAATAGACTCATTAAGACTTTTTTTCAGGGAGTCACCCATGTCCGTCCACCGCGCAAGTCTATTTTGCCAGTATGGGATTTGAATTTGGTATTGACGGCTCTACAGGGGGCTCCCTTTGAACCTATGGTCGACGCTCCAGTGAGCATTTTGACACTTAAAGTGGTATTTTTAGTGGCAATCACTTCTGTGCGGCGTGTTTCGGAGTTAGCCGCTTTATGTATGAAATCTCCTTATTTTGAGTTGCACAAAGACAAGGTGGTGTTTCGGTTTAAGCCAGATTTTTTGCCTAAGGTTGTTTCTCCTTTTCATCTTAATCAGGAGGTGGTTTTACCCTCCTTGTGCCCAAATCCGTCTAACGCTAAGGAAAGGGCACTTCATTCTCTAGATGTAGTTAGAGCCATAAGGTATTATTTGGCAGCTACAGATGCCTTCCGCAAGTCGGATCTTCTTTTTGTTGTTTCAGAAGGATCCAGAAAGGGGCTCCCACCGGCTAAAGCCACTGTTAGCAAGTGGATTAGGCAGGCAGTGATTAGAGCCTACTCGGCCAAGGGGAAGGAACCCCCCTTTCGAGTCACGGCCCATTCCACTAGGGCCATTGGTGCCTCTTGGGCTTTTCAGCACCAAGCTTCGGTGGAACAGGTCTGCAAAGCTGCCACCTGGTCTTCGGTTCATACATTCACCAAGTTTTACAAGGTGGATGTTAGAGCCTCAGCTGACGCTGTTGTTGGTCGGAAGATTCTTCAGGCAGTGGTGAAATGAGCTGCCTGCTGTTCTGCGTCAGGGGATCCCGCCCATAGATGGCACTGCTTTTGGAGGTCCTAGGAGTAAGGAGTGTATGGAATGGATTGGAAGAAAAAACACAATTCTGTGAGATACTCACCTGTAGAATTGGTTTTTCTGGGAATCCATTCCATACACTCCGGCCCACCCGTTTTTTGGGTCATGTTATCTTCTGACGCTTCTCTGTTGGTGTTAAAGCCATTTTCCTTTTTGGTTATTCATGGCATATATATTTGTATTAAAATTAAAAAAAAAGAAAAAAGAAAAGAGAGGTTATCGTACTTTTTGAGAGTAATTTTTGAGTTTGATGTGTAGTAACATGGACTCTTTATGGCCTCCCGGCCTGTTTCTAGGTTATTTTTTACTGCTGTTTAAGTAAACTGATTTGATTAAGGGGCGGCTGCTACTTATGGGCCGGGAGGGCCGCACCTGTTTGCTTTCTTGCAGTCACATGTCTCAGCGAGGAGGAGGAAACCCAGGAGTAAGGAGTGTATGGAATGGATTCCCAGAAAAACCAATTCTACAGGTGAGTATCTCACAGAATTGTGTTTTGTGATGCTGCATAATAAGCAGCATTATGGGTGGGGTCTGTAGGACAGGCATTCTCGTCACCCTGGTTGTTCACACTCTCTCCCAGTGTCCACACTCTGATGATGCGGTGCTTTAGACCACCAACTTATCCCAATATTGGTGGTCTATGGCAAAGGAATTCAGGGGGCGCTACTACTCTTTGCCTTGTTTTTACTTTCAGAACCAGGGAGAGGGCAGCTATGATGCAATGAGCTGCTGAATGACAGTTTATGCTTTCCCCTTTCATCCTTTCCCCTTTCATCGCCACACCACACAATGGATGACCACAACAAACATTACCTGAACCTGTCTTTCATGCAAAAGCAGTTTTTCTGTTTTGTTGTTTATGATTGTGTATATTGTTTTTTGTATTGTGCATACACCATATGATAGGCATTGTAACCGCAAATAAACTATTTTTTCACCAAAATTGTTATTACATATAACATATTTAATTAAAATGTGGAATGCAATTGCCATTATGGAAAGATGTGCACGCAATCAGCATTTATGTAATGTAACTGGGCCAAACAAAAAAGAAAATAGTTAAAACAGACCAACAGTCAAAGATGAAGTCAGGCCAACACAACAAACAGTCCTAATATGCATCCCTTTACAGGGCAATTTAGATTGCTGAACATACAAAAAATACCTTTTTCTAATGCCTACTGGGATACATTTTTAAAACAAGATGGCTGTTTATGGGCTTGCAGGCCACCTGCAAACAGGAAGTCGTACTGGGCTTCCTATTACTGTGCATTTCAGTTATGCCAGTTGGGAGAGAAATCTCCAAAATGACAGCTACCTTTCTTTTCCAACTGTACCAGGCTGTTGGTCCAGTTTAAATCAAATATCCCAGATTCTGTGTAATCTGGGAACTCCATCAACTTCTACTTTTAGAAACTCTGCAAAAGACCATTTTGTTCTGACTGGGCATCATTATCCAGGCAAATCATGGACCAGTCTCAGTCTACTTGCTACTATGCAGAAACATCATACAGCCAGATCATCACCAGGTATGTGACTATACTGTATGTAACTGAAAATAAGTAAAATGACAACCAAGGAACCAAGAAAAACAATGCATTTTACAAAAGAGGTAGAATACCAGTAAGACCAAATGACAGGAACTATAATGCCTGTGTGTTTTTAGATAATGAAAGCACCTTTATAACAATAACATAGAGGCAGTTGGGGTACAGAATGCAAAAAAAGTGCCAACATTTTGTACTATAAGGTGCACCCCCCAAATATGTATGGGGGTTAGTGCATCCTATGGGGTGAATGCTAAATATGGAGGGGGATTCCTTATACACACTCTGGCCATAGAGGCACACCTAAAGTTCACAGAATAGATCCAAGCTTTTGTAGTAACCACAATAGGTATGGTCACTGGGTTCAGGCTACTCACCACCTAGCCCACAGGTGGTAACAATAGATCCATGAAAAAGAGAAATGAGCAGCTGGCACGCCTATTTTTGTAGTTTAAATACATATATCATGTATAAAACTGAATATATTCTTTTTACAGCAGTCTGACTTCACAGCAAATAGTGAATACAATAAAGAAAAGGTAAAGGTAGAGGATTTTTTCTGTAATTTCACTAGGGAATGTCTAGCATATATCACAATCTATTTTGGTGAATATAATGTACCTTTTGGTACAAAAGTAAAGTGTAATAGATACATATAGCAAATGAGGTTGGTGATCTGTACTGTGCTGTAGAGAACTGCAGCAGATACAATAACTGTTTGTAATAGAAATACTGTCTTATATCAAGCAAATTATATAGCAAGTGCAAGTCGATAGCAAGGTTATTCCAAGTATGTCACACACCCCGCTTCCAATATTCATGACATGTGGGTTATGGCCAGTAGAGGGCGAACTTTGCAGAGATGACAGGAAAAAAAGGAGCCCCTCCTAGTCCATAAATACCTGGGACCTCCCACACATTCCCCAGTAATCGTCTCTGCAGACGGCGAGCAAGTCAGAAGATGGCTGTGTCTCCTCCTTGCAGGTAAGCCGGGTTTGCACCCGGCCATTTTATTTCCCTATTTCTGCCCGGACCTTGTTTTTATTAAGCCCCTATGCCTCCAAGCCCTGGCTGTTGGTCCGGGTGAAGGTAGGATACACCTTAGTGGTGTGATAACTTGGAGCCATGCTCCTCTGTGAGACCCCCTCCAAGGGGTAGGCGGATACCAGGTTCGGGATCCTGGTTTGGGATGCCCCGTCCGTCATTTTCCCTGCACTGCATTAGGTGGCTTGGGACTTCCCACACCTGTTGCTCCCTGGATCATGGGGGGGGGGGGGGGGGGGCATGTCCCTCCAATTTTTTACCTCAGACTTTGCCTGGCCAATTAGCTGTCAGTGTGGTATGAGTGTATGTGCTTGTGTGTGTGGCTGTTTGCTTCACTTGTTGCTGGGACGCGTCTGTTAGATGGCGGCCCGGATCACGGGCCGGCTCCGCAACCTTGTGGGAGCGTGGCCATGTTTTTTGCTTCTCTGCTAGTCAGGAGAGGGGACGCGCCCGCCCCCCTCTCTTTTGGCGCCCACGGAGGTTCCCAGCAATGGCTGGGAACCGCGGTTACTCTTACCAGCAGGAGGGGGCGGGGCCACGTCCTTCTCTTCCCCTGGCCTGGCTGATGCTGCTGGGTGTCCGGTCGCCATCTTGCATCCTAACTGTGAGTGCCCTGCGGGGCTCGTTCTTTTATCTGCCTTTTTTGTTATGCATAATCGTATTTCTATTGGGGTGCCTTGTATGCTGCGTTATCCTTGACATATACTTTAAGGTTATACAGATATATTGTATGGCTGTGATTATATCTGGATGTATGATTGCTGTAAGGACTTCATGCTTATGGTACCCTTTTTTATTATGTCTTCCAGGGGGATTACCTTCCTTGATAGTTAAAAGGGGGTTCTCCCGGTCCTTAGGTTCCTCACAAAATAGGGGCTTTACAAATCCTCCCACTAACGGACGTTAAGGGGCATTCCGGGTAGCTTACTGGCGTAATTCCCACTGGTCATTGCGACTACCATAAAAAATCACCATATGGAGGCTTCCCAGGATACCGGGCTCGGGCTCCCTTCAGGGCAACCCCGGCAGTGTGTGGTTTGTGGGGCATCCCTTGCAGGGGATAATGTGTTTATTTGTATTCAATGTGCACAGCAGGCCATTTTGCGGCAGTCGGGGTCCCAGGCGTCTGGGTCCGTGCCGCCGGCCTCATCACCTACCCCACCCCGCCTTATCCGTACCCCAAGTGACACTGTCATTAGCGGGGAGTCGCAAGCTGATGTTTGTGCTAGGCTGGCCAACATCGAAAAGTTGATTTCTAGCTCTGCGGCCAGAAAGGCCCCAGCTAAGAGAAGGCATCTTTCACCGGCCGCGCCGGTACTGGATTTTGATGACTATGATTCCCTTGACTGGTCTGATTATTCCCCACTCGAGGAGGGGAAATTGTTTGAGGAATCTGATACTGAGGATCAGCAGTTTTTTTTTTTGATACTGATACTGGGCAGGCGCTGGGGGATGCCGTGGATACCCCCAAGATCCTGACCCATCTGTTTGAGGTACTGGATATTTCTCTGCCAGCGGAGACCCCCCCCCCCGCAGAAGGGGGACTTTTTGGGGACTTCTAAGCCCCGCTTGGAGTTCCCAAATCAGAATCATCACACCTAGCCGGCTCCCCGGTGTTCCTCAGGGATGGGATAGGAAGTATCCCGTCCCGGTGGACGCGGTGAAGCGCTGGTCGTCCCCTCCCGAGGTCGATGCGCCCGTTCTGGGATTGTCCAACACCTCCGTTGTACATTCTCTAGAGGCCGCCACTCTAAAAGATGGTGAGGACAAACGCTTTGATCAGATGGCATGTCATGCCTTTGCCAGTGTGGGTTCAGCCTGTTTGTGCCTCGGCGCTCGCGACTGTGGCTACCAGGTCTGTGGTTAGGGACCTGTTGAGTGGTTCCCAGCTTAACCCGGCCAGTGATGAATTCACAGCAGCCCTTAAGCGGTGTAAATTATTTGTGACCTTGTTTTATCTGCTATGGATGACACAATTATTATGTGTAGTAGAACCTCGGCATTGCTGGTGGTTATTCGCCGATCGGTCTGGCTACGCCAGTGGGCTGCTGACATTGCGGCTAAGAAATCACTCACAGCGCTACCCTTCCTGGGTATGAGGCTGTTCGGAGATAAATTGGATTCAGTGGCAAAAGGTGGAAAGTTACCTCAGCGTAAGAAGCAGTGTCGCCCCTTTCGGGGGGCACGCTCCTTCAATCCTTCCTTTCGCGGTGCCAGAGCAGGCAGAGGCTTTGCCTACTCTAATTTCAGAGGTGATTCCTGGAACTGAGGCAGAGGACGCGCACGTCCAGGCCTTAACTGGGGTTCCAAGCCTAAGCCTGCTGCCAAGACAGCTCAGCAATGAGGGACGCCCTCACCCTTGCGGGTGGGGGGACAGCTGCGGCACTTCCTGGTCTGGGCCCAGAAGGTCACAGACAAATTTATCTTGGAAGTGGTCTCTTCCGGGTACAAACCGGAGTTCGAGTACCGGCCTCCTCCCAGATTCCTAAGGTCTCGGGTCCCCTCGGATCCCCGGACTGCGCAGGGGCTCCTGTTGGCTGTAAAGAATCTTCTGGTCATGGATGTCATATGCCCGGTGTCTTTCTCAGAGAGAGGCCGGGGCTATAATTCCAACCTCTTCACGGTTCCCAAAAAGGATGGATCCATAAGACCCATTCTGGATTTGAAGCTTCTCAACAGGTTCATCAGAACCAAGAAGTTCCGCATGGAGACTCGGCGCTCAGCCATCAATTCCCTTCATCGGGGGGATTTCATGACTTCCATAGACATCAAGGATGCTTACCTTCATGTACCAATCTTCCCAGCACACCAGAGATTTCTCAGGTTTGTGGTGGGAGATCAGCACTTTCAGTTTGTGGTCCTCCCTTTTGGGTTGACTTTGGCACCAAGAGTGTTCACCAAGGTGCTGGCGGGCATAATGGCCCTTCTCAGAGCCCAGGGCATTCACATTGTGCCGTATTTGGACGACCTCCTCATTACGGCATCCTCACTCAGTCAGGCGGAGCTGGACACCAGGTATGGTGGTGACGACGCTGGAGAGGTTCGGCTGGGTGATCAACCATCCCAAATCTTCTCTCTCCACCTAGAGGGAGATCTCGTTTCTGGGCATGAATCTGGATACCATTAGGACCAGGGTTTTCCTTTCTCAGTCCAAGGTGCAGATGGTTCAGGATCTGATATGTCTTCTCCTGTCCAAACCTCGTCCTTCTATCCGGCTAGGGATGAGACTGGTGGGATTGATGGTGGCTTCCTTCGAGGCAGTTCCCTTTGCTCAGTTCCACATGAGGTCGCTCCAGCTCCATCTATTGTTGGCCTGGGACAGATGTCCGCAGTCATTGGATCAGTCATTCATGATGTCTCCCCGGGTTCGGCAGTCCCTTCAGTGGTGGCTGGAACCAAGCAATCTGATGAGGGGCAGATCCTTTCTGACCCCTTGTTGGGAGACGGTTACCACGGATGCCAGCCTGTCGGGCTGGGGAGGTTTTTGGAAGACGCATCAGTTCAAGGGGCTGTGGGGTCCTCAGGAGGCTCACACCCCCATCAATGTCTTGGAGCTGAGAGCTATTCGGTTGGTTCTGTCATGCTTGACGCATCACCTACGCTGCTTACCGGTTCAGGCTTGATCAGACAATTGAACTGCGGTAGCTTACATCAATCACCAAGGAGGGACTCGCAGCAGGAGTGCCCTCAGGGAAGTTTCTCTGATTCTTGCATGGGTGGAGAGCAATGTTCCATGCATCTCAGCAGTGTACATTCCGGGAGTGGAAAACACGGAGGCGGACTCCCTGAGCAGGGGATCCTCTCGCCGAGGGGAATGGTCTCTCATCCACAAGGTATTCTGGTCCCTCTGTCATACGTGGGGGTTTCCGGAGGTGGATCTCTGCCTCACCTCACAATCACAAGCTCCCAAAGTTTGTGTCTCTGTCTCAGGATCCTCTGGCCCTGGCAGTGGACGCCATGTCTCTTGCCTGGAGGGTTCTGGGGTTCCTGTATCTGTTCCCCCCCCCCTTCTCCATGGTAGGCATGGTGGTGCGCAAGCTGGCTCTAGAGGGTGCGCCAGCAATTCTGGTGTCCCCAAGGTGGCCAAGACAGGTTTGGTTCGCAGACGTCGTAAGGCTGGCGGTAGATCAGTACTGGCTGCCCTTGTTTCCGGATCTGATCTCTCAAGGTCCATTACGTTACTCCAATTTACAAACGCTGGCTTTGATGGCGTGGCTGCTGAAACCTTCATCCTGAGGGAGGAAGGTTTGTCTGATTCAGACTCTTGTTAGAGCTAGGAAGAGACCTTCCTCTAACATATACTACAGGACTTGGAGGTCCTATTTTGGGTGGTGTGAGGCTAGGGCCTTGCCTTGCAGGGTGTTTTCTAATTCTAGGATTTTGGAGTTTCTTCAACACGGTCTGGACCTGGGGTTCCAGCTTAGTACCTTGAAAGGGCAGGTCTCTGTCCTGACTGTCTTCTTTCAAAGGTCTTTTGCTCTGCATCCTCTGGTTAAGACTTTTTTCCAGGGGGTTACTCATGTGCGGTCTCCCAGAAAGCCTTTGTTGCCTGTTTGGGATTTGAATTGGTTCTGTCGGCCCTCCAGGGGCCTCCTTTTGAGCCGGTGCAGGATGTTGCACTTTCTATGCTCACTCAAAAAGTTGCCTTTTTGGTGGCTATTACCTCTGTTCGGCGTGTCTCTGAGTTGGCGGCTCTGTCCATTCAGGCCCCTTACTTTGAGAGACACCGGGACAAGGTGGTATTTCGCTTTAAGCCAGATTTCCTTCCTAAGGTGGTTTCTGCCTTCCACCTCAATCAGGATGTAGTTCTCCCTTCCTTGTGTCCTAAGCCTAGCAATGACAAGGAGAGGGTTTTGCACTCTTTGGATGTGGTTCGTTGTGTGAAGTACTATTTGGGGGCTATACTGCCAAGGGGAAGGTTCCCCCTTTTCAGATCATTGCTCATTCGACTCGTGCTGTTGGGGCTTCTTGGGCTTTTCAGCACCAGGCTTCTGTTGAACAAGTTTGTAAGGCTGCTACTTGGTCCGCCGTTCATACTTTTTCCAAGTTTTATAAGGTTGATGTGCGGGCCTCAACGGATGCTGTTTTTGACCGCAAGTTTCTGCAAGCTGCAGTGGTTTAAAATTTGTGCATTTTTTGGCGTATTGGGATCCCCACCCATGATGGACACTGCTATTGGATGTCCCACATGTCACATACTTGGAATAATACCATTTTGTAATTACTCACCTGTAAAATGGGTATTATAAGTATGTCACACACCCCGCTTCATCCCGCCCTTATTGGTATTTTGGATCTTTTATATGGTGAAACTTTTAGTGTTATGATTGTTTATATTTGGCTCTTCCTGGTCCCCTTACTGCTGTCCTATACTGGTGAATGTGTGGGAGGTCCCAGGTATTTATGGACTGGGAGGGGCTCCTTTTTTTACTGTCATCTCTGCAAAGTTCGCCCTCTACTGGCCATAACCCACATGTCATGAATATTGGAAGCGGGGTGTGTGACATACTTATAATACCCACTTTACAGGTGCGTAATCACAAAATGTTATTTATTTTTTTTCTTTTTAGCAACTACCACTCTATGGTTTTATTTGGTTTTGGAATAAGAACAGTTCTGTAGCAAAAGCTGCAAGGACACTTTTATAGTCAAAAATGTTTTGTAGCAAGCATTTAGTTGGAGAAACAGCACAACCAATTATTAGCAAGCATTTATAGATTAGGTGATGAAACAGATCCAGTTTTGTTTAGACAGAGCTGCTTAATACAGACACTGACTTTATGCAGGCGCACCAAGGGTTAATATGGTTTAATGTACAAGAGAAAATAATGCACTCACTAGCGGCTGCCATGAACTAGCAAGGTTTTGTGACCACAGCATAAAGATAGCTGGACCATGCAGCAGATAGTCCCCCAATAACCAGTTAACCATAACTGAGTTCTAGTCATGCTGTAAAAAATATAGTGCTGTACTTGTATTCCTGCATGTCTGGTCATCTCCCAGTATTGAAGTATAAGCTGTAGGTATAATTTGTGTCAGTCATGGTCACAGAGCCTCTATTTTAGCACACTATATGGTTCAGAATATTTTTGTTTCTTATTTTCCTCCTCCAAATCCTAGGTGCAACTTATGGGCAGGCGCATCTTATAGAGCAAAAGTACAGATACAGTAAGTCAAAAATAAGAAGAACCTCTAAAATGTTCCTGACTAACTGCAATCATTAATGGGTTATTCTAAATAGATTATTCTGTTAGCTATTACTTTATTCTGTAGTAATGTTTTAGAATTACCACATCAAGTCAGGCTTCGAACATTCTATAAAAGCCAGATGCAGATTTACTGGAACCAATGTGTTATATAGATGACTACACTGATAAATATTTTTTATATCATTCAAACCTTCTCCGTTATGTCATCTGAGGTAACCCTTTTTTATGGTCGTTGCTGTAGGTTGCGCAGTGCAGATGGCGGCTTTGTGAGCCTGTGAATGAATGCAGAATGAGATAATGCAGTGGACCTGCAGACCCCGCTCTGTATGTTCTTACAGTGTGAAGAAAGAGGCATGCATTTAATTATGTGCTTCAGACCACAGGCTATAGAAAAAGGATACTGAAAGGACTGCCCTCACTATGTTAATTGGTTCATGCTCTCCGCTATTTAGAGTCAATGCCAGTCATTTAAGGACACTTTTTTCTTTCTCTGTCAAAACGTTTCCTTAAATCATTGGTGGTACCACCCCGCCACCTTTGGCTGCACTTGAAAAAGAAAACTTTTCACATGGTGCGGCAGTGTATTGACAGGTCCTGTTGAGGCTTTCAGTACCCTCCTCTCTTGCCCCGAGGATTAGACTCTCGTTCACAGCTGGACAGCTAAAAAGTAATGTATGGGTTGGAGAGGTCCCATGTAGTCATTCAATAGATGCCACAAAAATCTCACTTTTAAATACTGTTCTTGCCAAGGTACTTTCAGTTATGAACCAAAGAAAAAATCAAGTAGCTAAATTGCCAGCAGTGCCCAGACCTGCACCACAGGAGAAGAATGACTTGACATGGCATAGATTATGCCAGCTACTTCAAAGACATGCTGGCCAATAAAGTAAACCTTGCCTGGTTAAATACTTTTTTATTTTACAGTAGTTAGAACTTTAAACACTATTTATCTAAACCTAAAGCGGGGAAAAAAGTGGATATTGTCTATCCTGGGTGTTGTTCCTTGCCCTTGGGATGCCCCACTGTGTGAAACCCCAAAGATCGCCTAAAAAAACATACTTTTGACCAGTCCTAAGATGCATGCCTGGGCTCTGGTCCAATCAGAGACGTTTGCTGTGTATAATTATAATTCAGCAAATGGCTGGGGGCGGAAGCATGCCAAAGCTCAGAGATGCAGCTACTTACAGATATTTACAAAGGACGAGGGAGCCAGGACGAAGTCGAGTTTTGCAGCTATCCGGGAAGGGGGGCTAGTGTCACACAGTAGGAATCCCCATGCGGAATGCCCCAGGGGAAGGCCAGCGGCTAGCCTTGGTATCATTTAGATTTCAGTGCCGCGCTGTTGGGTTTTGTTCCACTTTAACCCAGCCCTATGCATTTTTCTTACTGTAAAAACATCTGAAGTCACGCAGATGCACAAGACATCCAGCGCTTAAAGAGGAACTCCAAGCTTTTTGCCACCCTGAAGCAAGCCCTCCCCCTGTGCTAAGTCCAATTTGGGCGTTTAAAGTAATAAAACAACTCACCTGATCATTGCAATCCTTCCCTGATTCTGGCAGGGGGAGCGACTTGAGTGAATGACCAGTCCAGCCACACAGTTTTACAGGATTCAGTGACAGACAGAAGATGGCTGGAACAGCGCTGAATCCTGGGGGAGGTAAGGCCTTTTTTTTTTGTCCTGCCTGAACGCAAGGGAAGGAGGGCAGGGTGGGGGGCTACATAGAGACTGGAGTTTTAACCTTTAAAAATCCCACCAAAAATGGGGTCCCCCCCGGGGAGGGGGACTATTTAACCCTTTATAGTGTGCATAGTGGTTGTATTTTATTTGTAAATGTTATAAAGTGCTCTTTTCAGTTTGGTGGGTCCCCTGGACAGTAACGGGGGGGCTACCAATACATATGTGGTACCGTTGTAATGGGGAGAAATGGGCTTTCACATGCAAAATGGTTTTCTTTAATAAAATAAATGTTTTATTTAAAATAAACAAGACAATTTTAAAAAATTACCTTTTTCATTTAAAAATGTATAAAACAGTGGAAACATTACAAAGAAAGTCTGCTGCAAAAAATATAACTTTCCTGGAAATTCCTGCAAAAATCACAGTTAAACAGCGCAAAATGGTGAAAAATTACCTGTCAACAGAGGGTGACAAAATAGGCTGGCAATTAAAAGGGTTAAAAGTAGCTATGCATGTTGAGTATTGATCTGCTCGGGGGACCTTGCGCTTTCAGATTTAGTTAGTTGTTTTGTTTGCATATTGATAATTTAGGAAAATGTGTTTTATATTCTGCTTTTTTATATATTTTTTTAGGGAAACCCAGTGCAACAAAGGAGGGATTACTTCCAGAAAGATGAGCCCATTACAACAAGCTAGTTACACCTAGAAAGCTTATTGTGTGTACTTTCAGGAAATACATGGTTTGTGGGAGGGGGGGTATTCCAAATGTAAAGGGTGGTTTTGGTTGAAAAAGCACAAGGTGCACACTTAAGCCTCGATTCAGAGACACATTCGTCCGGACTTCCGTAGCTGTCTGTGAAAGTTTTGGTGGGTGTTTGTCATTTTTTTCCTTTTTTTCGGCCATTTTCTACTCGCACGAACGTTCGGGAATGCGCTTCCGATGATCGGAAGCAAATCGGAACATTTCCGTTAGTTCGGATCATTTTCCAAACAAAATCTGAAATTTTCCGTTCGTTCAGAAAACTTCCGTTGATTCAGAGAGCTTTCGTCTGATTCAGAGAGCTGATTTCCAACAGATCACCACCCTATAAATCCGTTTCATTTCCGATCCACTTATGAGACCTTTGAGGGTTCGGATTGCTATTGTTGAACATGTTTTGCGGCTATGTGGAGGAGTCTGTGCGCCTTTAGCACCAAGGCATTGCATGTATCAGCATGGCCGAGGCCATAAATTGTATAGCAATGCATACCTGAATCAATACATTTCGTGTATGCCTTATAGAAGCATTTTAATGCTGACCTAAATTAGTCCTTAGCATATAAACATTTATTTTCCCACACATCCATATAATTGTTATATTTTTTTAGACTTATGTCCTTTGTGAATTATATTTGGATTGTTGAACTTGAATCTTAATTTGTTGTAGGAGTTCTTGTTTTAGTCGGTTACCTTTGCTTTGTGTAATTATTTTATATTTGGTTGCAGGAACTGCAAGATGTGCGACTCGCCCTTGCTCCTGATGGCCATTCTTTGCCTGCGGAATGCGGGCCAGGGGTTCTCTAATCGGGCACTATGCAAAACCCGGGCCGTGGTGGCGAGGGCCCTCTGGCTTTTGAAGTCCAGATTTAGGTGTTTGGACCATGCGGGGGGGGGGGGGGGGGGGGCACTTCAGTATGACCCCAACAAGGTTATACCAATATTTTAATTTACGTTTTTTAACAGGGACCACACGTGCCAGAGTGGCACAACTGAGTGTCAGGGTCCTTCAGTTGGTGGGCGAGATGCAGGAGCTGCGCAACTCGTTCGGGACCACAGATGAAGAATAATGTTCAGTGGCCTGCCATTGCTATGTATTTTGTTTTTTATAGTTGTTTTTTTTTAAATTTTCAAAATTTTTAACAATTTTAAATTGTCATTTCATTTACAAAATACATTAACATAAAACTAATGGGCCCAGAAATATTTAAAGATGAATATTCACATGACCGTGAAGTGATTTGGGTAAGTTGTAGGGGGCTAAAATGGAAGAAGAACCTAACCAAGAAGTGGTTTGGGTGAGCTTTAAGGGTCCAAAAGGGAAGATGGAGGATAGTGCTAAGTGGTTTGGGTGAGCTTTAAGGGTCCAAAAGGGAAGATTGAGGATGGTGCTAAGTGGTTTGGGTGAGCTTTAAGGGTCAAAAAGGGAAGATGGAGGACAGTGCTAAGTGGTTTAGCTAAACATTGTAGTAGAAGTGAGGGTGGCAAATATGTAGGCGAGCACTTTAATGAGTTAAGTTTGTAGTGCGCAGGCGCAAGATCGTAAGGATTTCCGTCTGGACGAATATTTATTGAAAAAAGGAAACAGAATCGAACGGGAAACGTAAAGGACTCGTTGGAGGATACGATGGGAAAAGGGCAAAAACGAAAGCCTACGTTGTAACATGTGAAAATGAAACGGAAACGTCTGGATGGAAAATGACATCCTCGTAATTCGTAATCTGCCGTACGAACGGACGGAAACTTTACAGAAGGTTTTCAATGCATGCATTGAATCACTCGAATGCTCATACGAGAATGGAAACATTTCACAGATCGGAACTAAAACGGAAGTTTTTTTTGTCTCTCTGAATCGAGGCTTTAGTCTACAGCAGGGGTATTCAACCCGCGGACCGCAGTCCGTTTCCGGACCGCGGCCGCTTGCTCTCCGGACCCCATGGCCGGCCGGGAGAAATGACAGAGGCCGAGGCACAGTGGGCGGGGCAGGCGGCCGGGAGGAGAGACAGCGCGCGATGCACAGTGGGTGGGGCAGGCAGCCGATAGGAAGGACAGCGGGGGAGTGAGAAGAGACAGTGGGCGGAGTAGGCGGGCCGGAGGAGAGACAGCAGGCAGGCGGGCGGGCAGGCGTCAAGCCGGGAGGAGAGACAGCGAGTGGGGCAGGTGGGCGGGAGCAAAGACAGGGGGTGGGGCCGGAGGGCGGAAACCCAGGGGACGGCGGACTGGTGCAGAGACGGGGGCGGGGCCGGCGGGAGGAAACACAGGGGCCGGCTGACGAGAGGAGACAGGGAGCGGAGCCGGCGAATAGGAGGAAAAACAGCGTGTGGGAAGGCAGGAGGAAAGACAGCAGGGTGAGTTATCCCATCCAATCTCTCTCTGTTCCCAGCTCTGCCTCATCCCAGCTCTCCCTGTTCGCAGCTCTGCCTCATCCCAGCTCTCCCTGTTCCCAGCTCTGCCTCATCCCAGCTCTCCCTGTTCCCAGTTCTGCCTCATCCCAGCTCTCCCTGTTCTCAGCTCTGCCTCATCCCAGCTCTCCCTGTTCCCAGCTCTGCCTCATCCCAGCTCTCCCTGTTCCCAGCTCTGCCCCATCCCATCTCTCTATTCCCAGCTCTGCCCCATCCCATCTCTCTATTCCCAGCTCTGCCTCATCCCATCTCTCTATTCCCAGCTCTGCCTCATCCCATCTCTCTATTCCCAGCTCTGTCCCATCCCATCTCTCTTTTTCAAGCTCTGTCCCATCCCATCTCTCTTTTCCCAGCTCTGTTCCATCCCATCTCTCTTTTCCCAGCTCTGCCTCATCCCATCTCTCTATTCCCAGCTCTGTCCCATCCCATCTCTCTATTCCCAGCTCTGCCCCATCCCATCTCTCTATTCCCAGCTCTGTCCCATTCCATCTCTCTATTCCCAGCTCTGTCCCATCCCATCTCTCTATTCCCAGCTCTGCCCCATCCCATCTCTCTATTCCCAGCTGTCCCATCCCATCTCTCTATTCCCAGCTCTCCCTGTTCCCAGCTCTGTCCCATCCCATCTCTCTTCTCCCAGCTCTGTCCCATCCCATCTCTTTTCCCAGCTCTGTCCCATCCCATCTCTCTATTCCCAGCTCTGTCCCATCCCATCTCTCTTTTCCCAGCTCTGCCCCATCCCATCTCTTTTCCCAGCTCTGTCCCATCCCATCTCTCTATTCCCAGCTCTGTCCATCCCATCTCTCTTTTCCCAGCTCTGCCCCATCCCATCTCTCCTTTCCCAGCTCTGTCCCATCCCACCTCTCTATTCCCAGCTCTGTCCCATCCCACCTCTCTATTCCCAGCTCTGTCCCATCCCATCCCATCTCTCTATTCCCAGCTCTGTCCCATCCCATCCCATCTCTCTATTCCCAGCTCCGTCCCATCCCATCTCTCTATTCCCAGCTCTGCCCCATCCCATCTCTCTTTTCCCAGCTCTGTCCCATCCCATCTCTCTATTCCCAGCTCTGTCCCATCCCATCCTTCTATTCCCAGCTCTGTCCCATCCCATCTCTCTATTCCCAGCTCTGTCTCATCCCATCTCTCTATTCCCAGCTCTGTCCCATCCCATCTCTCTATTCCCAGCTCTGCCCCATCCCATCTCTCTATTCCCAGCTCTGTCCCATCCCATCTCTCTTTTCCCAGCTCTGCCCCATCCCATCTCTTTTCCCAGCTCTGTCCCATCCCATCTCTCTTTTCCCAGCTCTGCCCCATCCCATCTCTCCTTTCCCAGCTCTGTCCCATCCCACCTCTCTATTCCCAGCTCTGTCCCATCCCACCTCTCTATTCCCAGCTCTGTCCCATCCCATCCCATCTCTCTATTCCCAGCTCTGTCCCATCCCATCCCATCTCTCTATTCCCAGCTCCGTCCCATCCCATCTCTCTATTCCCAGCTCTGCCCCATCCCATCTCTCTTTTCCCAGCTCTGTCCCATCCCATCTCTCTATTCCCAGCTCTGTCCCATCCCATCCTTCTATTCCCAGCTCTGTCCCATCCCATCTCTCTATTCCCAGCTCTGTCTCATCCCATCTCTCTATTCCCAGCTCTGTCCCATCCCATCTCTCTATTCCCAGCTCTGCCCCATCCCATCTCTCTATTCCCAGCTCTGTCCCATCCCATCTCTCCATTCCCAGCTCTGCCCCATCCCATCTCTTTATTCCCAGCTCTGTCCCATCCCATCTCTCTCTTTTCCCAGCTCTGTCCCATCCCATCTCTCTCTTTTCCCAGCTCTGTCCCATCCCGTCTCTCTATTCCCAACTCTGTCCCATCCCATCTCTCTTCTCCCAGCACTGCCTCATCCCATCTTTCTCTTTTCCCAGCTCTGTTCCATCCCGTCTCTCTTTTCCCAGCTCTGTCCCATCCCGTCTCTCTATTCCCAGCTCTGTCCCATCCCATCTCTCTTTTCCCAGCTCTGTCCCATCCCATCTCTCTTTTCCCAGCTCTGTCCCATCCCGTCTCTCTATTCCCAGCTCTGTCCCATCCCATCCCATCTCTCTATTCCCAGCTCTGTCCCATCCCATCCCATCTCTCTCTGTTTATTTAAAATCAGTGCACCAAGGGTAAGAGCTGTAGGCTCGACATGGTCAAACAAAAAAAAAGTTGCTGTTTGTTTCCTCCCCAATGTCCAATAGATATAATGCCAGAGGGGGGACAAGCAGCCTTTATTTAATTATGCTTCTGGAATATATAGCTCCCTGGTGCGCTGATTTTAACCTACCCCCCGGTTCCGGACCTTCAGCTTGTGGCATACTGCTACAAGCGGACCTCTACAAAAAGTTCTTGAGTACCCCTGGTCTACAGGGCTGAAATTTTCAAGTAAAATTATCCTTACACACATGCATTACTTTGGAGTAATTGGCAATTCTTCCCCCAGTACCTATGCATGTTTGGTTTTGTTCTGTTCCGGTGACCTTCCTTTGTCAGATTCGACTTGTTCTTTCTAATTTGCATATTGTTTTTTTTTAGAAAAATGTGGGTTTGTTACTGCTTTTTTTTTTTTTTTTTTTAGGGAAACCCCGTACAACCACAGACTAAATTGATGCGCAGGATCTTAATGATCGCTAATACGGCTCTTTTTATACATAGAGCTATCCGAATGGCTGATAGTGGGAGCATGCCTTACCCAGAGACACTGAGGCGACAGCTGCCAATGATTGCATTGCTGTGAGAGCCGCTGGTAGAAGTGAATTTTGCGGCAACCTAGGGGGTTTCATGCATCAGTGCCTATTGCTTTGACATGCCCCAAGGGTAGACCAGCAGCTGGTCCTGTAGTCTTTTAGACTGCAGGGCTGGTGCGCCAAGGTTTTGTTCCACTTTAATGTTGGAGTTCATATTTCGCTAATAAGAATAATGACTGTATGCATGAAACATGTATTCCCCAACCCCGAAACCCTTCTACCTATCCTACAGAAATGAAATACAAATAAAAAAGAGCAATGCATGGGTCAATAAAGGAAATGTGATAACAGACTCTTATGGATGCAATGTCATCAGTAATGCTGCAGCTTTGGTGATACATAAACTGCCAGTGATACACAGATAAGCTTTCCATTGGAATACATCAATGGCTAGGGAGGAGCTGAAGGACCTTGGGGTCCGGCCCATCTCCTCTCAGCATTTTGTGTATAACCTAGGACTACCATTGTGCTGAGTATATTAATAAAGGGAAGAGTCAATAAAGTATAACATATCAAAACTACTGTCTGTGAGAAAAGGAAGAATAATGAAAGGGGGGCTATTGCCTCCCCTATTGCCAGGGGAAGGACGAAGCAGTGGTACCCTGGCCCCAGGGCGCCTCATACTGCCATCTATTTTAACCTGGAAAACTGCTCTACATTTCAGGCTTTATACAGTAGAACGGATCTGCCTGCATTGATCCACCCAGACCTCATTGTAGAGCAAATCTTAGGAATGGTGATCAGCAGCCTGGTCTTGTACACAGCGGAATTCCTCATAACACTGATTCCGCTACTCCCACAGTTAGTCAGCCGCTGCTTTCCTGGAATTTATTGACACTTTTGTTTAGATCATAAAAGAGGAGCTTATATCATTTGTCTCTTTGAAGCCCACAGTGTACAGTGCTATAGCATAGATGAATTGCCTGACCCGGTTATGAACCATTGTTGTTATTGCTTATAATTAATGAGTATGAAGTCCCTTTGTTTAACATTCAAAGAAGTCGAGGCAGGATGTGTTGATTGGGTTCCATCTAACGCTAATCTGTAAACTAAACAGTTGTTCACGCATGAGATAATCTTTATAGATGAAAGATAATTGCACTTACAAGACTCCGTCCTTCCTAATGACCAGCAATTTAACTCTTTATGGCTGCTGTTCTGTTTCCTTGGAAGACAACTGCCAGATTATTTCCAAGTTCAGCAGTAATCAGGTAACTAATCTTTGCTTTGTGGGTGGTCACAGTCTTCGTAATACCTCCTTTGAGGCTCATGGTATGATGGGTCTTGTCCAGCTACAGTATAAGTCCTGTTTGTGACCGTTGTGAGCTTGATATCAGAGGTTTATTTACTGCTGCATCTTCAGTAATTTATTGGTGAAATTGGATTTGTTTCATGTCCGCTTAGCCACAACAATATGAAATGTTACTAATATGCCATGTTTACGATTCTGCAGATGCTGTGCAGATGCAGACTTGCAAATTTCTTTGTTTTATGGAAATTCATTTTTGCACTACAATTGCATATTCTTTGCATACATCTGTGGCTTAAGAAATGTGGATCCTCTACTCTACCGACCAGTGCACCAGGCATAGGGCCTGGTGTTCCCATGGCTCAGAGGTTTATGGCCATACATCCATCAAACCCCTATGCCCTTCAGCACAGATCCAGTGCTAAGGACAGAACATTCATTAACAAGGTGACCATGGGGTCGATTCAGAGCCAGGTGAGAAATCTCACTCCTTTTTTAGGAGAGGAAATTGCCATTGACTTTCATTGTCTATCGGGTGTACATTTTCACCTGGCTCTCAATCAGCCCCAAGGTAAACAATGAAAGTCAATTACAGTTTTCTCTCCTAAAATAGGAGTGATAATTCTCACAAGACTCTAAATCGACCCCCATTTTTGAAGAGAGACAAATTTAGGATGCTTACATTGTAACAGCTTAAAGTGGACCAACACCCAGGATTTTGACTATCCTGGGTCTTGGTCCACTTCAGTGGGGCACCCCCGATCGGGGTGCCCGGCTGTGTGAAACCCCCCCGATCACCCGAAAAACTCACCTCTCCCCGCGCCGACGGACAAGCCTTTTGACAGCCGCGGACAAGCGGCTCCTCCGCCGCCGCCTCCCGCGTGTCACTCTTGACGCGGGAGCGTGCACGTCTAGAGGGGCGCGAGGGAGGCAGCGGCGGCCGGCCGCCGCCGAAGACAAGGTAAGGGGTTTTGGGGTGTTTGGGGGGTTTCACCCCGTGGGACATCCCGATCTCGGATGTCCCAGGGGGAGGGAGGGTGACGGTCCACTTTAACAAATCACTAGGTCAATTTTCAATAGTAACAACAATGGTGTCACATCATACAATGTTGTCGCTACTAAAAATGAACCTAGTGATTTGTTAAGCTGCTACAATTAAGGCAGCCAAAATTTGTCCCTTGGAAAAAAAAATGCTTACCCATGGAGGAACAACGGGACAATGCCAGTAGCCATTGTGCTCTTCTGCCACCCTCTGGATGGTCCTGCCAGGCACTAAGCACTTGCTGCCATATGCACAGGCATTTATACCCTGGGGAATGGCTTTCCTGGGATTCCCCAAGATCACAGGCAGCCAGAGGCCGCAGGAGAAGGAGCCAGAGGAGCCCCTGCACACTGAGCGGGTGCCACCTAACACTGGAAAAGATGCTGAAGGTGAGTATAGCTTCATGAAGATATATTAAAATGTTTTATTCATAGGGTGTGTTTTTTTTGTTTCACTACTTGTAAATTGGTAAGGGATCCCTTTACCAGTTTCAGGGGTAAGAGGGCTGGCAAATCATCGGCTAGGTGTACATAAGAGTCCATTGGCATGGGCTTTTATTCTTCAAGAGATGAGGGATGCCCACCAGCACCCCTGGAAGAGCACCAGTGACTTTCTGAAGGGCTTAGGGGCTGATGTTCTGTTATGGCCAGGGGCTGGCTGTTTGGCCTCTAAGCAATCAATGGCGATCCCAGTCTCTATGCCTGGTGCATTGTCTGGTATCCTCAAAAAGGGGGGACCTCCAAGTCCAAGTGCAAACTTGCAGCTTCTGTTCCTACAAACAGAACACACATGGATCCGTATAGAAGTGAATGTAGCCATAGTGCAGTAAGCTATGGCAACTGCTGCTAGATGATTACACATTGGCGCATGTGAGTTACTGAATTTCCACTTCTGCAATGATTCAGCTGCTACTTTACTTGCTTTGCTTTACCAGAAGCATAAGATAAATAGTGAGTTCAGTTAAGCCTGAATACAGCATAGCAGTATATCACAAAATCTATAAATGGATTAGCCATTGCCTTTTAAAAGAAACACCAGCTACAGTATATCACCAGACAAACAGATAGCAAATTGAAAAGGAAAATACAGGACCATTGTAATATGTATTGTTAATTGTGGTTTGGGCAGCTGAGCTGCCTTAGCTACATATAGAGATAGCTAGGGCTTATCTTTTTGCAGGGTCTGCAGGACTGTCTATGTTCTGTGTTTTACTGTATAAAACAGCCAAGACCAGTTGTCATGTGGGACAGATATTGTATTATTTCTGTCTTATATTATTGACAGATGCCTCTCGTTTGCCTTCAGCAATCCTTAACTTCACAAGCCTAATGTAGACCAAAATATAGTGGTCTCTAAGAGACCTAGCCAATGGCCTTCTAGCAGTGGTGTGCGGAGTAGAGGCATCAGAGATGCTGCTACTCTTCTGTTTGCTACATTTGACCACCATGAGTACCTGGAACTAATGAGTATTTAGCCCAGCCCAGTGCTTTTTAGCTCTTTAACAATACACACTGCAGGTCTTGATTAGGGATCATTGTAAGTAGGCCAGAAGTGTTTTTACCTGGGGTACAAAAAGGATTGTCAGCTCTACCTTAGTATCAGAAGCCAGAGTCCAAGCCTTGTAGCAGGGCGGCCACGGCTGCGAGCTCTCTTCTCGCAATTTCCATGCAGTAGATACAAAAGCCGGCCACTGTTTGCAATAAATTTCCAATCTTTATTGATCCATTGTTAAAATTCAATCAAAGTACAGGTAATCCCAATAAAAAAGGGGGACTGGAGGATCCTCTGTCTACGCATTTCAGACTCCAGGGTCCTTAATCATGACATGAGGTCTCCAAACCCCTATACTGTTTATATATAAAAAAAAAAACCCTGCCACACATACCCCCCTCCTCTATTTTATCTACCTATTAATAGGTATACCTATTAAAAAAAATAAAAAATGCCTGGGGCCCTGTAATGATGTCACAAATACCTGTTACAGCTGGACACTCCAACACAAAGTGGAGCTGACATTCTCACTAAAACTTAAACCAGACCAATACCCTTAAAAGAAACAGTGCTCATATGCATCCCTTCCTAGGGAAATTCAGATGGCTGCACATAAAAATGCATTTACCTTTTTGTAACTCCTGGTAAAGTGCTGCTGGCTTTCCTGATGCTGTGCATTGTGGGTCAGGTAAGTGAAATCCAGGCAGCAGCACAGTTGGGACGCTGGGAAAGGAAGCTCCAAAATGGCCGCTATCAGGAGAAAATCTGTGGGACAGTGTTTCAGGATGAAGGTGTTTCTTTAAAAGCTAAATATGCTGGGACCCTTCCTACCTATTATATACCATCCACATACCTTGAACTTTTTCATATCTCATGACCATGTGCTGTTCTAGACACCGGCTCAGGGCCACCATCACCTGAGAACTACTCTATGCCTACAGTGATGCTGACAAAAAAAATGGCGCCCATCGCGCGCCCCCCCCCCAGGGCGCAGATAAAAGCTCACCTTTCTCTGGTCCAACGGCTGGTCCTCCATTGGGGGGAGGGACAAGCCCTGCCTCCTTGGCCCCGACAGGGGTGACCCGACTCTTTCAAGACCATAGCGGTGATTTGTAACACAATCCTGATACTCTGCCCTCAGCGCGCTGTTAAAGCGGACCAACAGTCAAAAATGACCTAAACCAGACCAACACAACAAACAGTGCTCATATGCATCCCTCTCCGGGGCAATTTAGTTTGCTGCACATAAAAATTCATTTACCCTTTTCTAACTCTCGCTGTGGTAAATTTGAAAAACAAGATGGCGGCTCATGCATTTGCAGGTCACCTGCAAACAGGAAGTGCTGTCAGTTATGTTAGTTGGGAGAGGAAGCTCCAAAATGGCCGCTACCTTTCTTTTCCAACTGTCCCTGAGGCTGTTGGTCCGGTTTAAAGAAAAAGAAAAATGCCAGCCCCCCGCTTCACCTGGTTCAGCTAATCCTTTTCTCCTGAGTCACTTGCGCTGTTGCCATGCCCACCGGCCTCACCAGCTTGGACGAAGGCAGGAGGGAGCGTGCCTGGGTGCAGCAGTCAGGATGGGATTAGATAAGGTTTTTTCTTTTTTTTCTTTGCTGCTTGTTGTCAGGGACCAGGGCCCAGGAGGTCAGGGGCCCCATCATTGTTGCTTCTCCACCTTATTTATCATATTTGTGCTCAGTTGGCTTCATTTAGAGAAAGGGAACTCCATAATTTAGAGAAATTAAGCTCCTACTCTGCTATTTCACTCTTTAGTTGTCTTGCTGCATCCAGCTGAGTTAAAAGGTAGAATAATGTACTGTTTGAGTCTTAAAAGGGCCCCATTTAATGTTTGCATGCACCAGGGCCCCATGACATTTAATTACGCCACTTCTTGCTGTGAATGAGGAATTCTTGGCTACTAGGTCCTGATAGTCCCCCGCCACAATTCTCCATACCTTTTGGATGACGGCATCTTCCAGATCACCATCATCCTGCTGCTTTTTCCATCCCCCGGCATTTTAGCCGTCTGTAACAGATGTGAGGGGAGCTTAGCTGTCCTGCTGTCCTCCCTCTCTGCCTCACTAGTTTGCGCCGGCATCTTGCAGCATTTCTGATCCTCCTGCTGCTGCCCTGGACCAATATAAGGACTTCACTGCGCAGATAAGATCTCAGGGGCGGTGCAGTGCATCATGGGACCAAAAAGAAATCAAGATGGCACTGCCCTACAGAAAGCGTCTGAGAAGAATGTTCGAGCATAGGAGGAAGAGCAGAAGACAGGTAACTTAAACCTGCCAAATGTAGAATCAAAAGATAAAAGTAACAGAGGGCAAAGTTTGGGGAGTTTTTGAGAACTCCCCAGACTGGCCAATGTTTCTTTTTAGGCTTAATGGGTAACACAGCGCCATTTGTGCACCCCCGATGGGGCCCTGTAACGGCACATGGATGGGGGGCCCATTTCTGCACACACGATTGGGCCCCTGTAATGGCACATGGATGAGGGGGATAATTTTCATGCACCTGATAGGGCCCTGTAAGGGCACATGGATGGAGGCCCCTAATGGCACATGGATGGGGGGCCCCATTTCTTCACACCTGATGGGTCGCCCAAAATGGCACATGGAGGGCCATTTCTGGACATGGGCCGCTGTAATGGTGCCTGGATCGGGGTGTCGACTTCTATACACATGATGGGGGCCCCATTATTTTTTATCTCTTTTATCTCCTTTTTTGTCAATTTTAGGCGAAAAAAAAATATTGTACTTATGTAGGATCAAAACCGTGGAGGGGGCTCTCATGCAGGTCTGTGCAAGGTCAAACCCCCCCCCCCCCCCCCCCCGCTTGTCCAAAAGTAAAGAACTTTTTCACAATTCCTGTTTGCTGAAGCTGCATTTGCCGTGTTCCCTTGTTCTGTCTTCTAAGCTTCTAAAGTAGTCCGTGGAAAACCACATATATGTTTTTGAGGCTGCTGCAGCAGACAGCCCGGAATATGATAGCCAGGCTGAAACATATTAAACAATAGTTTGGCTATATCTTATATATCTATTATCCAAATGACTTTTTCTATTTTTCAAGTTTGAAGTTTTTACAGGCAGATTGACAAAGGAGCAAATGATTATACATTTGTATCTCTACATCAGACTGTGGACTTTTTAGTCTTACCATGTTTGATGAATTACTTTGCTATAAATGCAATCGTGCCGCAACTGGATCCTGTATGGAAAAAGGCAGCTGTGTTCTCAATTGTAAATCTGGAACATTTTTATGATGTGAGTAAACTGCCCCCTTGAGGCCAGCATGTAGAATGCATTGCATGAATACAATGCAATCAATAAAAGAAACACTGTTTATAACAAGATAATATTTTCTCATTAACTCCTGACCATGATTCCTTTGAATTCTATTATTTGCATAGCTACCAACTTTCCAGGGTGGGAAAGAGGGACATTTGTTAAATTAGGCTGTGCCCTCTCATTGAGGGATAGATAAGGAGATAGTTTGTAACATTTAAAACAATATAAACACTTTAATAGGCAAATGAATCATTTATTGATGCAGATCTGCATGTTAAACCTTTAAAGGGGACAAAGAAGAACAGGAAGGACTCAGAAAGAGGGACAGTCCCTGCAAATCGGGGACACTTGGGAGGTATGTATTCGGATTGTAGCTGTCATATAGATACTATTTAATCTGTGAAAACCTCAGTTCGTCCTACCAAGGAAAACTAGTTTTTAGGTTTCAGTTACTCACCCAAAAAGGATATGTTTATTATTATGTTATAAAATTATTTTATTCATTCTTTGATTTTTCATTTTGTTAAAAGAACCACAATACAATTCAATCCATACTACTAAAAGCAGACCAAACCCCACATTTTTGACTAGCATTCCCTGAATTGGCTCCCCCCCCATGAAGCATAGTTTTTGCCCATTTTAACTGCTTTTGCTTCACTCTAATCCCAGATAATGGCGCATGTTTTAGCTGTAAAGCTCCGCCTCCTCCATTCATTGCCACTGCTGTGGGTGTGGCAATGATGTCATTGTCACACTATGCAATGACTGATCTCCTGCCATCTCACACCGAGGGACAGCAAAAAAAGCAGTTCCAGGACAATTCGAAAAGAGCAAAAATATCCATTTTTAGTTCTACACCCTAAGAACTGAGTATCAGCAGGGGTTTGGCCAAATGTATTTCACAAGTTTAATGGGTTTTGGGCCCCTTTAAAGAAACATGAACATGTTTTGACATTCAACATGTCAAATATTTCATGCCCACTGTCTTTTCTAATGCATTTTGTTTAGGAGCTTGACCAGTGACATCATGAAAACAGCAGGTGGCAGCACCAGATAGGACAAGACACCTCAACTCTGATTATCGTGTAATTATTAGCTTTAAATAGATAAGTAGGTCGATTTTTGGTATTTAGCTTGTTGATGATGACTTTTCAAATAGCCTAACTCACTCAGTGTGCCTATTTTTTTTATCAGGACTCGGTTTCATCTACACTCAAGCGGGGATCATCCAGATGGAAAGGGATCCCCTCCCTCTGGTCCTGTCTGCTCAAATAGTCACCATTCCCGGTGTGCGGACTCTCATCCAATCAGCACCATCCATCGAGTACGCTTGTCAATTTCAACCAATGGTCGCATCCCTGCTAGCCTCTAACTGGATGCATGTCCATGCTGGCCATCCACAAATGCCTGGTGCGTGCGTGCGTGCGTGAGTGCGTGCACCTGGCCAGAGGTATAGCTTATGGTGGCTGTGGCCCGTGCTTGCGGCATTAGACCAGGTAGAAGTTAGGTTTTACAGGGGACTCGGGTGGGGGGGTTCTCACAGTGGGTGCCCTGGGTGCAAGAAATCAGGCGGTCCTGGAGTCTTAAAGATTCCAGTGCTGCCAATATTGAGTTTTGGTCCACTTTTAAACTTAAATAATACCAATATCATTGTAAATGTGTACATCGCCATGTGTTGCTGTATGCATTTATACAATACCTCGTTCCAAGCGGTTGACTGGCCATATACTGGATCAACAAGAAGCAAATACATGAATACATGTCTTTGCAACAGAATGTCTAATATCATTTGTAATGATAAAACATATATACAGTAATAAATTGCATAAATTAACAGGAAACACACGATAAGGTAGGAAATAGGCTGACCTCCCTGCTAAATGTTTTGATATGTTGATAATATAGCATACATTGCTTATATTAAGCTGCTACACCCTGTTAGTTTACCTCCAGGGGAAAAAACGTGTAAGATATGATGCTTTTCCAAATTATTAAGAATTTATTTTTCTGGAGAGGCTGCATTTTCCTGGGTCTATATAAAAATATATATTACAATATATTTATCTAATATATAAATAAAAATCCACCACCCTGGTGATAGGGCAGTTTTATAGGTGAGGTTCAAATGATTTTTAATGGTGGTATATATTTCATTTAGGCCATTTGCAGACTATGGGAAGTCCAAACACATTTAGAGAGGCTCATTTTATGTGTTTGGAATCCCTATAGGCTGCTGTGAATTTTTAACATACTAACTACAATAAAATATCTTCTCAATAATGTTTAAATGCCGTCTTCTTGTTCTTTATTGCCCTTTTAACCCCTGGTGTCGGCCATGAGGAGTTTAATTTTAGCCGCTTATATTTGTTACTCATAGGAATACATTTTGCAACGTTGGTACTCACTATTGATTTAAAGCACTCCCATTTTGGCATCTGTATCCTTATTCCTCAACAGATGCAATGCTTTTATTTTCCTCTTTCCCCTCACTTATAATACAACCTCAACTGAAAATACAACCAGAACTCACAAAAGCTCCTGAATTTGCTAAACAGTCTTATTTATAGCAAAGTAAAACTTCCCTTCACCACTGTCAGTCTCTGCCAGGTTTGGCAAACGCGCTGTGGGATAAGCAGTATCCTGGCAGCCCTGAGGACTGAAGCCTGGGCTTTTCATCTTCTTGCAGGTGCCGAGGGGGAGCGCAAGGAGACTCTGTCGTGCTGACAGAATCTACTGTACACAGCTGTACTCAGCCTCCGTCCTACACAGCAAGACGACATAGGCTGTCACATGACACCTTGATGTGCCGTGAGGAGGCTAGGTGAGGCCGGGTACACAGCATGGCTGCCGTCTGCATACGCTGCACCACCAGGTACCATAAACTGACCAGATGTCCCACTTGTGGTGGGACAGCCCCCCTTTGAGGTCTCCTGTCCCTTCGAAAACTCTGGGAAAACCTAAATGTCCCACTTTGTTGACATGGGGAAGACTGTCCCACCAAATGCAGGATGATGGAAGTCTGAGTGGTTTACAACTGCTCAATGGTGGTAGTGAAATGCATAGACTTCTGAGCAATGGCTCCATAACGAGCATCTTTTATGGGCCAAATAGTCTTAGAGAATGTGACACATAATTAAGCCACACTGTAAACCACACTCCTGCCATGGCCATCACCCACAAACTCATTTAAACTGTCCTACTTTGAGGACCCCAAGAAAGTTAGTTAGTTTACGGTACCAGCGCTCCTAGCTCAGGCCCCAGAAACAGCCATAGCTGTTTTTTGGGCTCCATAATTGTGGTCATAAGGAGTGGCTGGCCAGACCCCCCTCCCCCCATGTCATCTGAAAATAAGTCCCTGTGCATTTATACTTCTGATGAATTAAAAGGACTGCAGTAATAGGCAGCAAGCTAGCTGTCCCATATGCCACTTTAAATAATTAAAGTGGACCAAAACCCACACTGGACTCCAGGGCATGCTGGGGTATACCGAACTGGAATGTCCAACTCTGTTAGACCCCCCGGGTCGCCCACAAATTGTACCTTTGCCCTAAGTCCATGGCACAGGCATGCCCAGCGCCTGATCAATTGCCTCCCTGCTCAGCTCTGTAAGGCCCCACCCGCCACAACTGAATGGGAGGCGAGTGATGCCACACGCCTCTCACGAGTGCGGCTAGGATTCCCTTCAGCTGCTCTAGCCGCAGCGTGGGCTTGAGAAGAGGTGAGTGAGCTCGGTGGAAGAACCAAAACATGGGAAAGTGAAAAGTGAAAATCCCAGTTTGGTCCATTTTAAGAACTATACAATACAAAAAGTAAAGGGTCACATTTAAATATCATTGACGTCTTTGAGCATTTGTGTATTGAGCAAGATCTTGTTGTTCTTTATCATTTGTAGACTGTCTTCTTGGCCAATGTTCGGGCCAGGTTTAGCTGCTGGAGCCAGGGCTTTTCTTTAAACTCACTGGAAAAAGTCAAACATTTTAATTATCCTTCACATGTATTTTAATGGTACCCACAACAATTGAAATGGATTGATGAATACTAACTCGACTTATTATTATCAGGCACTCTGCACACCTGAGGACCATGCTTTAACACTGGTGGCCCACAAAGAGAATATAGCAGAAACGCCACTACCTGCAGGATGCTGCACATTTCACAACAAGTTAGTATTTAGCCCCTTCTCTGGCTTTCTATTTAGTGTATCAGTTTGTTAAGTTTATCCCAAATCCGTGCCCCCTAAGAAGCTGTACCAAATCAGGATGCCCCATGGGTACAGACCTAAACCCTGGATGATGAAAATCCCATGTTTTGCTCCACTTTACTTTGATGCTCATGGGAGTATGATTTGGGCCCAGCCTACTGCCACTGTCCTGCCCAGATTATGATTTATGGCACAAACCTGTAAATAATGAACCTCCTTACCTGGCTAGACTTAAGAAATGTATTGCATCCTGCCTGGGTGTCCGTCCATGGTGCTTTGAGAAAGACTCTATTGAAGAATTCAGAAGTAGAGCAGCATCAGGTACTGTTAAATTGCGTGGACGATTATTTCTGATGCTGTAGATAGGGGGAAGTGAAATCTGAGACTTCCAAGTGTTATTATTATTATTCATGGCATCATTATTCACAGTTTTTCTCTTTACGGCATGTTCTTTTTTTGCTGTGTTTTGAATTAAGGGAAACCTGGATGGCTTTGGTGGATTTCCTCTCTGGATCATCGAATGCCATTTTAAACTTTGACTCTTATTGGCATAATTCTTATTGATTGTTAACCATCTGTCTTGATGAAAGCTTCGCTGACCTCTACTGGTCATCATAGTTTCTGTAAAACCATCAACCACTAAGGGGTCTCCAACATGAGATTTAAATTGTGGAGTCCACTTTGCTACTTTGCGCATTTTTTTCTTAACCATTAATAGCCACCTCTGAACTTTAATGTAGATGTTCATAGGAAGAGAGATTTTTGCAAAAGAGACAAGAGACCACATTTTCATAACCAAATATAGAACACAGTCTTTATGGCCAAGCCGGATGCACATCTTGATTGGCGTCTCACCCAATGGATTTTGGCACTCCAAGCACAAAACATTACGAGCCACAAAAGCCCTAATTAAAAGGATTTGGCCTGCTTCAGCAGCTGCATGAATGGCACATTTTCCCATATCTGGATGATCCGTCTCACAGCACCATTCCTTGTATGGATGGACACCAACACTTTCATCTGCTCTAGCACCTTTCTTCAGAAGCCATTCTGCCAGTTTCAGGTGGCCAAAGTATGCAGCTATGTAAAGAGCTACTCGCAGCTGATATCTGGGTTTGGAAAAACAAAGAGATGATAGTCTGTGGTGCTGTACAAGGTAGAAGTACAGGGGTAAGACAAGTAAAATGCTTATAATACAACAATGATGACAATGCATAAAATACACATGGTATTATGAGTAGGATGTAACAGAAGTGTAACTAAACACATAGATACGGGAATATATTAGGAGAGAGATCCCTGTCCCTGCAAGTGTACAATCTAAAGGGATTGGGTTGGAGTCACAAAGAGTGTGTAATAAGCAGGTGCCCAGTGTTCTGAGCGGTAATAAGACTGGAAGATGGGTTTTAAAGCAGACCAAAACCCACCGAGCTTGTGAAATATATTTGACCAAAGCACCTGCCAATACCCCCTTCTTAGGGTGTAGACCTAGAAATTTCGCCTACAGAATCATCCTAGAACACCTATTTTTTTTTTTTTTTTTGCTGTCCCTCTCTGTAAGATTGCAGACTATTAGTCATTGCATAAGTGTGGCAATGACATCATTGCCATGCACTACAGTGGCAATGAATGGAGGAGGCGGAGCTTTACAGCTAAAACAAGCAGCATTAGTGGGGAGCAGAGTGAACCAGGAGCAGGGAAACTTGCCAAAAGGTTCTCTTCACTGGGGGAACATTTCGGGGAATGCTAGTTAAAAATGTGAGCAGAGACTGCATCTGGGTTGGTATCTTTGACCTAATAATGAAATGTATGAGGGGGCTTGTCTGTAGAGATGTTATATGAGACAATTGGTTTGTTATGTGAGTATATATTAAGCTTTTCTCCTAGGGTGTGTAATGGTGCAGTTAGGATGATTGCAGTACAAATCGTAATGCCGCCAGCGAATATGATGTGGGTGTGTAACAAGGGTGGTAGGAGATCCAATTCAGGTTACCCATGAGAATATTACCAGGATTCAGAATCTGTGGCGGCACTGAGTCTAGTATTCTATGGCACCGAGATCTATGGCTGGTTAAATAGTGTCTTCTCGCGAGAAGCGGAGTGTAAGCTCTTGGGCAGTAAGCACGGCAAGTAATGGATTAGTGGAGGAGTTTACTCAATTTCAGGTATGCTGCAGCTTTCAGACATTCATCCACTCCTGTGATTATAATCAGCATTTTCTGTATTGTGATTCATTGTGATTTTAATGGGGGTTGTTATGCAAATTAGAGGGTGGGTTACTACACATTCCTATATATGGATTTCATTGGTAACTGGTGTTTGGAAGAATAAGAAATACGTCCCAAAACGTTTCACAGAACGCTCTGTTAGAACGCTCATTTGACTAAATGACAATAACAGGCACATTTCTAGCCTAATCCAATCCTTGTAGCTGGCCTCAGTGTTGGTTTGCACATGTGGGCCCTCACTTCGGTTTTGCACGGAGTTTTAGACACTTTTTAAACAAACCGTTTCTTCCTGCGCTTCCTTAAGGGCTAGGCATGCATTTAGATGGCAAAATCAAAGGCATTAAAAGACACAAGCATGATGATCTCTTCTTGTTGGCGGGTGAAGATTGCGGGCGCCATCTTGCCTCTTGTCTGCAGCAGATAAGTAATGCCCCTGTGGTTTCCGGGTTCCGCACGGCCGGACGAACATCCGTACGCACAACCGTACGCACGCGTAAGCGTCAGACCCCACCAATCTGATTTAAAGGATCCTGCCCACACAGCTCATTCTCTTTCAGAGTCCATGAGCAATGTCACCTAAAAAATCAAAAACCAAAACAGCAAAGGAGGTCAGCAGCAAACAGGCATCCAAACTGCAGGAGCCTGCTGAAGGGCCAAAGACTCGGTCACAGATGCCAAAATCGAAGCTGCGGCCAACCCGCATTGCTCAACCAAAGGCACCCACCACAACGACCAAAAAAAAGGAGCCCGCGGGAAAAAGGAAGCCACAGGCCAGAAAGCAAACCCCAACGGAGGGGAAAAAAGGGACCAAGAGGGTGCGAAGCCCCAGCCCCCCAGGTCACCATCACCCTACCCATGTGGCTACCATGGCAAGGCTACCAAAAGGAGACACCGGGAAAGAAGCCCCAGCAGCTATACCTCGCCATCCCCACCACCCGCACGTGACCACAAGGCTCATGGCAAGAGGGCAAGGCACAGCCCCAGAAGTCCTAGTTCGCCATCCCCACCCGCACGGGTGTCCAAATCATAGGCAAAGAGGGCAAGGCACAGGCCCAGAAGTCCTAGTTCGCCATCCCCACCCGCACAGGTGTCCAAATCATCGGACAAGAGGGCAAGGCACAGGCCCCAGAGCCCAAGCTCTGGGTCACCCCTGGACCGGCCGTCTACCTCCAAGGGGCATGGGTCTTCTAAGGGCCCACAGAGGCACAGGGCCCCAAGCACGACTTCCTCCACAACACCCTCTCCTCCTCGGCCACATTCTCCACCGGAACAGGTGTCAAGGCAGGCTGAATATGCCACATCTACACCTGCGACTTCAGTGGCCACCCATCCACGCTCACCCAGTCCCTTTCCAAGTCCGGTTAAATCTGCAGCCAGCCAGCAGTCCGTAATTTCACACCCACACAGCCAGGCCAGAATGTCCCCTTATTTTGTGGCAAACACTGAGGAGCCAGAACCACAACCAACAGGGCGCACATTGCGCAGAGGCCAGTTGAGTGGCAGGTTTGATGAGGCACAAACTCTGGCATTGGCTAGTGGCCTCACCTTGTATTATGATGAGCTATATGGGCGCAGATCCAAAGCTACAAGCAAGCAGCGCAAAGCTGAGATTTTGGAGGAGCTCACCAGACAGGTCAATGCAGCGGGGGAAGAGCTCAAAGATGTGGAGCAGATACAAAGGAAAATATCGGACCTCAAGGATGCAGCACGGAAGAAAGAAAATAAACGGCGACATTACAGGTACATATATACTTTGTGGATTTGTCTTCGTCTTGTATTGGCAACATTTAGCTAAATGTGTCTAACTATGTTAGTGTGTATGTGAAATGTGATCTACGTGTAAAATGAGGCACAAAGCCATATATTAACACATGCCCCTAGGGTGTGCCTTGTAGTGGAGATAACAATTTTAAGAGGGTGTGTTATGTGTGTCGACTTATCATTTGCTTATTTCCTTGGCCATACATGAGTTTGGAGAGTCTTGAGGAACACTATTGAGCTTAGCAAAGGACTGCCTGTTATGTATTTAGAGTCAATTACATACAACACTTTATCTGTAGCCAATGTGGGTTTGAGCTGTGCTTTGCTCAGAAAGACTTGATCTAGGGTGCTTGAAAGTTTGACCTAGAAAGAATGGCAACCAGCCTAATCTAATGGCAAATGCTATTTGCAAGCTGAGTGTGGTCCTATAATGGGCTTTTAGGGATGTTTGAAGCCTCAGAACAGCCAGTACATGCATGTTTATTTTAGTTAAGGAGACCAATGTGTATGTACTTGTTGACTAATACATCTAACAGATAATGGCATTCATAGTCAAGTTAAACTTTGTCCGTTGGGGGAGTTGCCATTCATGCATGGGCCCATGTCTTAGTGAACCATATGTGTTATTACACATCAGCAATGCCTAGTTGTGTGTTAACATGCCTTCTTTTCTACAATGCAGCCCAGCATCATCCCTCAGCTAGTGGGGAATCCTCAGCCAGTTTGACCATGCCGTCTACTTCCGTGCTGCCTCGGAACCAGGATCCGATATATACGGTAAGTGTCTTTTTCTGATGTTGCTTATGCATGTGCCTTGCCATGTTTCTTTTTGCTGAATTACATATGTATTTCCGAAACTGAAGCTTTTTTATTTACTTGTCCCAACAGACCCACATACTGATGGAGGAAATCCAGGAGCTGGAGGAGGATGGACCCTTCATTGGACCTTCTGAACAGCTCCCCCTGGGCCAGAATCTGCAACTGTCCCAACATGTTTCTACACCAAGTCCTCAGCAGCAGAGTGAAGCTGGCTGCATGCTGCCAGCCCATCCTGGGCAGCATGCAGAGACTGAGCCGACAGTCCCCAGTGTTAGCTCTGCTGCTGAGGATTTGCCAAGCAGACCTGTGGCTGTTGGTGGACCTAGAGGCACATCATCTGCACGCCCCCCAACCCGGGGAATTGGGAGGCGTAGTCGACTACGTCGCCCAGTTTCCCAGGGGAGGGGCGCGCCGAGTCAGCATGGCACCATGAGAGGCAGCTATTTCGCCTCCAAAATCAACGAAACCACGAGCATCTTCATGGGCAATTAGTGACATTAAACAACACCTTAAACGCCATGCTGACTGAATTTAGGTCCAACAACAGCCACATGGCCACCTTATCCAATTGTTACAGTGCCATACTTGAGGAAGTTCGAAATAGCAACAGCCACATGGCTACCTTAACTAACAATCTCAGTGCCATGATGGCTGAATTTCGAACTTCTAATAGAAACATGTTGGAACAGTTGCAGATTTTGAATGCCACACAGGCCCAGGTGAGGGCCCACCTCCAAGGGCCCCAACCTGGGTTTTATGGGCATCCCCCATTTTAAGGCCTATTTGGCCTGTATCTGCTCCACATCTTTGCTCTACATCCCCACTGTATTGACCTGTCTGGTAAGCCCTACCAATATACCCTTTTGGTATGGCTTTGCTTGTATGCTTTGGATTTGTGCCCATATAGCTCATTAGAGTGCTGAGGTAGCACACTAGCCAATGCCGGAGGTGAAGCCTCAATGAACCTGCCACTCAAGCTGTTGCGCTGAATGGTTCTGGCTCCTCCTGTTTGTAGGCATGATTGGGGGACATTTTGGCCTGGCAAACTACTGCCTTGACCCCTGGCTGAGATTGAACTGGACTTGGATTGGGACTGGGGGTTCTGGTTTGGGTGGCACACTGAGTAACAGGTGTAGATGTGGCATAGGTTTGGCTGCTTTACACCTGTGCCTGTGGCAAATGTGGCCAAGCAGGAGAGGGTGTGTCTGTGGGCCTATTTGTTTGCTGACAAATCTGGACATGCCAATGCTTGTCACATGTGTTTTTGTTTTTGACATTTGTATGAAACTTTTGACAGGAGTGCCTTACTTTAAAACTCCTGCCTGTGTCCAATTGCTATGTGGCCTAATTTGCAAAACATTTCCTTTGTGGTTTGACCATGTATTTTCTGGAACTATGGGAGTGACCATCAACTCCAAAGTTTGCTTTTCAAATAAACACCATAAATTTGTAATTAACCTGTTGTTGACTAAGTTTATGCCTTTAGATTTTTGGTGAATAAAGATGACTTAAAGTTGACACTAACAAATTGGGAACAAAAAAAAAGAGAGTCTAAAATCAGGTGTGAGGTTGTTTGTAATTAATTAGTTACTGTTTGTAAAAGTAAGAAACAAACATACAAACACAAAGGTCCAAAACACAAATAACAAACAATAATGGGACAAAACAAACAAAGGAACACCAAATTAAGCAAAATGTGTCTCTATTAAATTAGTCCGCACGGCTTGGGCAGACACACTCGGTGGTCCACGATAGTCCTCCTCTGGGTCATCGGTGGGTGGAGAGGGGGGCAAATCCACATACCGGGGGACACGCTGCAATATAGCAAAATTATGCAACACTGCACAGGCCATTATAATATCTATGACCTTTTTGGGGTCATACTGAAGTGCTATTGGCGGCAACTTACCAAGGAGCCATCCACCGCAAAATTCCCCAGACTCAAACCGACCGTACAATCCAGATCTTCGAAGAATATAGGCATCATGGGATGAGCCTGGGAACCCGGCGAGCAGACTAAGGAACCGCATGTCCGGGGCCACCACTGCTTGGACATTCATTGAGTGGCCCATTTTGGGGTTCCTGGGATCCCCCCCAAAAAAATAAAAACATTAGCAAGGCTAGGAAAACTAGGGAAACACGAACTAATCACAGCCTAAGCAAAACCTGTGGCCCAATACAAATAACAATAACCAAGTATTTTGTTTTGCAAAAAAAGAACATGTATGTTTGAAAAAGTAAAGATTAACTTTGAAGTGTCTATTTCAGGTACACATTAAAATGTTTCCTTGGTGAACACATGTGAAATTTTTATGAAACTAAATACGGTCCATTGTTTCACAGGGACTCTTTACAAGGAGGGGATAATTAAAAGGAGGGATAAATTACAAGGAGGGATAAATTACAAGGAGGGATACATTACAAGGAGGGATTCATTACAAGGAGGGACATTTTACAAGGAGGGACATTTTCCAAAAAAAATTACAAATAAAACAGTTTTAAAAAATTAAACACCAAAAAACAAATGACAGATTGTACTTGCCTGTAGATATACTCGTCGGCTGCCGGAGGCACCAGGGCAATGTGGGTGCAGTCAATGGCACCCATGACGTTGGGCATGTCGGCGATGTTATAAAATGCCAGCTTAATCGCATTTCTGGCTACCATGTCGTCCGGAAAACAAATATATTTCTGAGTAATGGTAGCCATGCCTTCCAAAAACTTGGATAGCGCGCGGCTCAGCATAGGCTGGGAGATCCCCACGGAGAGGGCACCCAGCCTCTGGAACGAGCCGTTCGCCAAAAATTGCAGGCAGCCAAGCATCTTGGTCATACCTGAAATTGTTTGCCCCTTCCTTGTGGTGCGGGCTAACCATGGGCGCAGCTCACTATACAATTTATGGAGGGAAGCTCGATTAAGTCTGGTGAGCTCGAACAGCTCAACGTCATGCATGCCATCAACGTGCATGCGTCGCCGGTGCAATCTGCCCTCCGGACAATTTCAATGCCCATGAGCTGCAGATCCTCATGCTCTTCAAATGCATTAGAGTCGTCCATAGCTGCTAGTCTCGAGGTCAAAATGTTCCCCTAAGGGGATTGCAAATGAAAAGGTTTTATAGGGTGGTGGTCCGTCGGCAATCAGCTCTCTGAATGAGATGCAAACCCATAACGTAACTTATCTGACGAACGAAAAATATCAGATTTGGTGGGGAAAATTATCCGAACGAATGCAAATGTTCCGATTTGCATTCGTTCATTGAAAGCGCATATACGCATTTGCCCGAACGTTCGTACGAATGCAAAATGAACGAAAAAAACAAAACAAATGACAAACACCCACAAAAACTTTCACAGACAGCTACGGAAGTCCAGACGAATGTGTCTCTGAATCGAGCCTAATGTGCTTGAGGAGCTGCAGTGATAGAGAGGTCATTGTGATAGAGAGGTCACTGATAGCTATATTTATATTCGAGATAGGATCAGGATGGTGGGAAAAAGCTCTGTTTTGTCCATGTTCAGTTTCAGATGAGAGGACATGAATAAAGTGCTAGCTGTTGGGCAGTCAGGAGCCAGAGACAGGAGGAAGAAGAGCCTGGGAGGTAGATTTGGGTGTCATCCGCATAGAAGTGATGTTGGAAGCCAAAAGTGTTTACAATTTGTCCAAGGCCATAGATATAGATTGAAAAGACCCTACCAAAAATATAATAAGGCAAAAGGATAAAAGGCAAGGAGAGGATACTGTGTCAGAGTGGGATACGCTAAAAGTGCAATGGTAAGTGAAGAGACAAGACAGAGCAAGAGATTAAATTTCTATGGAGGCAAGTATTTGGAGTAGAAGTGAGTGGTCGACAGTGTCAAAAGCAAGAAGGATTTTTTCCCAATCAGTTAGTGTATAAGTCAAAAAAGGATGAGAATTATGTAGTGACACTTGGATTTCGTGATTAGTAGAATTTTGCGAATTTGTTGAGGGCAGTTTCACTGGAACGAATACAGCGGAATACAGGCTGGAAATGAATCCAGTAAGATACGGCTTGAAAGTTCTGAGTGGGGTTGCTTTTCTAGGAGTTAGGATGAGAAAGGGAGCATTGGTATGTACCAGTAGTTAGTGAGGACAGAGGTGTCCAAGGAGGGTTTCTGGAGTAATGGGGTTATGACTGCATGCTTGAGCATGGACGTGAAGATGCCTGTTGATAGGGAGAGGTTAAAGAAAGACGTAAGAGCAAGGGTGATGGATGGAGACAGTTGCGAGATTAGGTGTAAAGGAATAGGATCAAGAGAACAAGTAGAGAGGTTACATAGGGAGCATGGACAGCCTCAGTTTAGATAGCACAGGGAAGCGGGATAGGGTAACAGACAGAGATGAATTTGGGTATGGTGAGTAGGTTTGGGAGGCAAAGCCTGCCCGAATGTTGTCAATTTGATCCTTACAGTGGAACAAAACCCACCAGCGGCCAGCATGGACTCTAAACCACCATAGGACCTTTGCCCGGTCCTAAGGCACATGTGTGGGCTCTCGTCCAAAGAGATCCATCTGCTGTGATTATGTCATTCGGCAGACGGCTCGGATTGTTTCCATTCAGATTGTTGCGGGAACGAGCACACGGCTGGGGATGCGACAGTGTGCACTTCCCATTAAAGTCAATGAGAGCCGTTTGCCAAAAGAGATAAACAGAGCAAGAGGCTCTCATTGGCTGAGCACCTGCGCCGTTGGATTGCGGAAGAGGCGAGTTGTTTGGGGCTTTCTGGGGAGTTTCACACAGTGGGGCATCCCCAATCGGGAACAGAACAAAATCCGAGAAAGTCAAAACTGGGTTTTGTTTCGTTTCAAAGAAATTTATCTGCTGTGATTAGGGAGGTGGGAGGAGGAGGTTATGGGCAGTGTAGAGTGCTGTATGTATTAAACAGTTGTTTATGATTTCAAGCCCCTGAGGATATACGGGAAGTGAAGTATGCCTGTTTAGCAGATGAAAGAGCAGTCCTGAGTTCTTGAAGGGCATATTTGTATAGCAGGAAGTCCCCATTGGTTTTGGTCTTCCGCCATTTCCTTTCAGTGACCTGACAGTGCCTTTGAATTTGGCAATATTACAGCAGCTGCCACATGCAATGTCTTATTGGTCAGACTTAAGTTGTAAATTGATGTGGTGGATTAACATAGTACTCATATGTGGATATTGCTTGCGTACATATATACAACCCCGATTCTGATAAAGAAAACAAGAAAGTAATCATGTGAAATTTATATAACTGCATATTATTTACAAAAGAAAACACACATCAGAAGTTGAAAATAATTAATTATTTAGAAATTGATGGCAGCAACATGTTATACAAGTTGGGAGAGGGCCATGTCGACCATTTTGCAGCATACCTTTCTGTCTGTAAACATCATATATTGAGGAGACCAATTGTTGGGGTTTGGGAGAAGAAAGTTGTCCCATTCTTGTCTAATGTGGGGCTCTAGTTGCTCAACACACCTGGGTCTGCTAATATATCTCACTTCGTAATGTGCCAAATGATTTCTATTGATGAAATATCTATACTGCAGACATACCAATTTAGTACCCGGACTCTTCCTCTGCAAAGCCATGCTCATGCTATTGTGATGCAGGATCTGCTTTAGCATAGTCTTGCTAAAATCTGCAAGACCTTTCCTGAAAAAGACACCACTTGGATAGGAGCCTAGCGATAGTGCCTTTCAAGGTGTGTAAGCTGCCCATGGCCACTAATGCTCAACATTCCACATTATCAGAGATGCAGGCTTTCAAACTATGCACTGATAACAACCTGTCAGGGGGCACCTTGGAAATAATGATCGTAATATTATTAATATCCATTTTTCTATCACTAGGGGGCTTTATCATGTTGCCACAAATGCTCAGAACGTTAGAAAGGCAAATATGATCAGCTTAGGGATGCCCTAAACCATGTTGATTGGGAAAATATCCTCAAAAACAAAAGCATAGACACTAAATGGGACTCTTATAAAGAAAAAAAGGTGCAATAAACAACAAAAGCTAGGCTTTTAACTGTTTAAAGCAAGAAGACACAGTGAAAGTGTTACAAAACTATTAAGAAGAAAGTAAACCACAGATAATGGTGGCAAAGCCGGAGATGGAAAGACTTATTGCCAAAGAGGAAAATTAACCCCAAAATGTCCTTTAGCTACGTAAAAAAAAAAGATACAAACCTGAAATTGTGGGCCCCCTAAAAAGCAAAGAGGGGGCAACCACAGAGGGGAATAAGGCAAAAGCCGATTTACTAAACCTCTTTGCTTCCAAACTCACAGAGGAACATGTTCTCTGTCATGTGAAATGCAGAGAAATAACCCAAACTCTCTATTAAATGTCACCTGTAGTGATGGAGCGAGCCCAACCCTTTAGCAAGAAGTTTGTGTTCGAGTTCCGTATGTGGTCAAACCCAGAAACGGAAAGCTCAGCAGCCAATCAACCAGCTTTTTGCAGCATGGGCATGGCTTTGATTGGCCAGGTGGGACACATGACCCTGGTTTAAAAAAAAGCGGGGTCACGTGTCACAATGTGTGTAGCCAGGGAGATATGCTGCTGAAGTCAGGGACAGATAGGGCTATCTAACAATAAAAAGAAAGAAAAAAAATGTCTGTTTCAGGACACACAGGTGGAGTGAGGGACAGTGAGGTTAAAACCTTTTCAGAACAACTAGGTTGGGAGAGTCAGCGACGGGGCTGAAGGGACAGCTGGGAGGCACATAGAAGCACATTTGCCTGTTGTCCTCATTGTACTTTGAGGAAAGGCAGCTGCTGGGTCACATTAAATACATCTGATCTGCGCCCAATCTGTGGTCAATCTGATCTAAATTAATACACCCAGTGGCGGACTGGGACCAAAAATCAGCCCTGGATTTTACTAGCCCCTGGCCGGCCCGAAACTTCCTACCTGTGCCCCCCCAGCCATGATGCAGGGGCTATAACATTGGGGGCTGGGTTCCTTGGCCTCTGGGTACAGTGGGACTGGGTAGAGGGGCTGAGAGAGACTAAGGGGGCAGGGATTGATTGTTAAAAGCAGCCGCTCAACTGGCCCAAGGCAGTGTGGCCCCCCGGGCATTGTCCCAGGTCTCCCTATGGCCAGTGCGCCCCTGAACACACCTAAGCCTTATTGATCTGTGTCCTACTAAATTGAAGTTCATGGACATTTTATAGAACATCTGATGTGTGTCCAATTTAATTGCATAGATTTCTGTGTCCCTAGCTGTCCCTCAGTATATGAGCCACTTGTCCATGGAAGTGCAAAGAAATGTTCCTCGCCAATATCATAAGAGATTGCAGTTAGTAAAAACTGCTTCCATAAAACAAACATTTGCGTAAGAAAAACTTTAAAAAATACTAGATAAGTTCAACATATCTGAGCAAATTCTAATATTTCCAAAGTTTATTTAACCTTTTATGAATTGAACTAGATCAGTGGATTTACTGGTCATTTCAGCAGACCGGTGCATCTATTTGCCACTGTCTACTGACATTTTCTGGGTAAAGCATGTGCCAGCATCACGATTTGTGAATAACAGCAATGTTGCTGGCAAATAAAAACTGGTTTTAGACAAATCCGGGCACACAGAATGTGCGGACTTTACAGATATTAAGATTATTTTTTTTAGTCTTTTTGCTTTCCAGGTTCTGTTTACATTTATATCTGCTAGATAGCAAGAGGAGAGATTACTCCGATACACTACATAAAAAATATACATCCAATTTCCAATACATATACAGTATGTACCATTCTACTTTTACAGTTTTACAGGGGGAAATGGCTTAACTGAAACAGCTTGTTTTATGAACTAGTAGCATTCTCTGTAGTAACAGAATGGTACACTCACAAATATGTCACCCATGATTCCATTGGCTGTTTTTTTTTTTCTGACATTGTGTGTACTTTCAATGGGATTTTTAAAAGTGTATATTTTTTGCGCCTGTCCTTATAGTACTGAATTGATCTAGTATTTTTTTTCCATGTTAGCAAATGTGTGTTTTATAGAGATTCACTACCTGCAATCTGTTAACATTGGCAACATACACCAAGTCTGTACACCAAGAAGAGAGAAGTGATCCTGTACACAGAGAACACTGCTGCTGTTCTGTGTATACAGGGCTCACTTTTCTTTTCTTGTAGATCTTTGTGTACAGACTTGGTGTACAGTTGCCAACAGTGGCGGACTGGGGCCAAAAATCAGCCCTGGATTTTACCAGCCCCTGGCCAACCTGAGACATTTCTGCTGAGGTCCCCCGCTACCCACAACCATGATTCTGGGATCAGTGGCGTAGCTAGGCTCTTTGGCTCCCCCACCTTTGCTCAGCCCCCCTTTGGTGCCCTCCTGACCTGCTGCACCAGGGGCACATGCCCCCCCCTAGCAATGCCAATGCCCCTGGCTGAGGCTATAGCATTGAGGCTGGGGTTTCTTGGCTTGTGGGTACAGTGGGGCTGGGTACAGGGGGGCTGAGAGGAAGACTAAGGGGGCAGGGATTTAATATGGGTGTTAAAGTGGACCATGACCCACAGAGATCGGCCCCGGAATCTATAAGTTTCCCAGGCCGATTGATTCCCTCCCCCTGGGGCATCCAGAATTGGGATGCCCCGATGTGTGAAACCCCCCAGGTCGCCCATAAACTCACCTTCTTTCCCAGTCCAACGGCGCATGTGTGAGCATCGGCCACATCCTGCTAGCAGGGTGCGTAGCCGTGCCAGGCATTTGTGAATGGCCAATGCGGCCATGCTCCCTGTTCGAGGGTAGCAGGGGATGCGTCCGTCAGCCCGCTAGGATGACGAAGGGGCTCCAGCAGATCCTAGCGCACTGACTGGATGAGCGGCTGTGCATGTGCCGCAGGACCTGAAAGGGGTGAGTTTGTTCGGGCGACTTGAGGGGTTTCACACAGTAGGGCAACCCCAATCAAGGTGCCTCAGGGGCAATGACCAAAACCCAGGATAGTCAAAAGAGTCAAAAGCAGCAGCCCAACTGGTCCCAAAGCAGTGTGGCTCAATGGGCATTTTACCAGGTCTCCCTATGGCCAGTCCACACCTGGCTGCCAACAGCAACAGATTGCAGATAGTGAGACTGATAGATTTCAGATAATGAAACTGCTTCCATAAAACACACATTTTCTAAAATAAGAAAAATGTATGCTTTTATTATTAGCTCCTTTTAGCAGGGTATGCTATTTTTCACCTTCACCCCGCTGCTATGCCCCGCTGTGTGAGACCCCCCTGAAATGGCTGCTTTCTTACCTCACTTCCATGGTGCACCATTGGGCCTCCTCTGGCATTCCTCCCTCACTGCTCCCTCTCCCATCACATTTGCAAATATCCCTGTGGGAGGCCCGAAAACTGAGCAAGAATACTTATCAAGCCACACATTCGTTCCCAGCGTAACAATGCAGATGCAGCTGTCGCAATTCCAAGAAAGTCATAAGCATTAATGCCCACTTTCGTGTTTTCTAAAAGGGTACACCACAGGGCAGGACGGAGAGTGTAGAGCAGCAAATCCGCCATCAGCAATGCTACAGTGGGTGTGTGCAGAGCTGTCAGTCAGCGGCCGCTCACTGCACATAAGCCACCAAGCACAACCGCTGGCAGCTCAATGCTGGACCAGCTGGGTGACTACACCCCTATTCCCCCAGAATGGCAAAGCAGGAGTTCCCGAGAAGCACACACCCGCACAAGGGTGGCGCTAGGGACTCAATCTGCCATTCCAGTAAGTAGGTGGGTGTCAGACAACCACCAATCATTTACTTGGCTGGACTATTGTTATAAAAGAAAAAAATACTGTATCTGGGGCCTCCACCACACTTAATCCAGCCCTGAGTAAATATTATACCTGAGAATAGCTTCAGTGTTTGATAAGTATTGCTGAATACTGTCAGTGTGCCCTTGTACACAGGCTCCAAGAAGTTCCTTCCAGCCATCCCATACGTCCAGTCTAAGTGTGGCTCCTGAAATCAATACAAAAACAAATATATAAATACAAATTTCTTTCAAACACTGAAGTGGCACAGGTTTATATAAACCATAATGGTGGAGATTACATTAGAGCAAGATTCAGTGCTGAGGAGCCTAGGGTTACTTAAAGTAGGGTCCAGGCAAAAACGAAGGCCCTTATTTAAGAAGGGATAGCGTCAGGTAGTGGCTGGTTAATGAGAGGTAGCGACTGATAGCGACTGGTCAACGCCGGACACGGCACGCAATTACACATTTATCAAGCAGAATCTGATTAGCGACTGGGATAGCGCCATGTAGCATCTGATTCATCATTTTCACAGCCTCAGCGAACAGCGCCAGCGTTCAGCCTTGCACAGCGCCAGGTATGATCTTTCGCTACCTGTCGCTCTCCCATACATTTCAATGGACGAACCTTTTCTTCTCTTTTAACTGAGTTTTTGTTTTTTTGTTTTTTCAAAAAAATCACAAATCATTATTTGACCTCTTCTGGCATTGAAATAGCAGTTTTTTCATAATTTTTTCATGTTTTATATATTTCCTCAGAAATTACATTACAGGTCTGGCATTAAAGTGTTCATGTTACAATGTTGTTACAATGTAATTCCATATGTTTTCGCTTTGTTACTAGTGGATAGATGCTTGAAAACACACTTTAAACACACCGCCTCCTGCGCTCTGGGCTTCAAACAAATATTTTACAGCGCCAGAGATTTGTGAGGCTGTTTTTTTGCTGAATATGGTGTGAGTCGATCGCTATGAGCAGTCGCTAACATGCGCTCCCATACAACGTTGTACTGGTCAAATAGCGACTCCTCACAATGAATTCAACATTACTGAACAGCGACTGAGTCGCTATAAAGTAGCGACCCACGGCCAAGCACTGCGACTACTAGCGTGCGCTCTGAAAATGCCTGCTACAGACGCTCATCTGTCTCTACCTGCCGCTAATGATGAATCGGCCTCTAACTTTCTCCCACCTTGTCCCCTATGGAAACAGAATACAATGAGCCATTTCAAAGGACCTAAAACTTACTGATTGTGTGGAAATACACTATGAAATATAACTTATTTATTCTAGGCAAAACATATTTTTTGCTTCAATTTCTAGGGTATGTCACAGAGCAGATTTATGAGTCTTAAACATGCTTTGCTGTCATCAGAGATAGATGTGGGGCCACTGTGGCTTGCTGTGTTTGATCAAGCTGAATGCATCTCTGGCATCATTCTAGGCCTGTGCACAGCCACTTTCGTTGTAACTGAATGGCTGTCATGGCTGCGCAGAACTATAGAGGGATGCAAGGGGCTCCATGCCATCCAATCACGAAGGCTGCTATGCCATCTATTCCCTACAGCCATTTAAGCCATCCAGTTTATTTAGCCGCTTCAAACAGTGGGGCATCCCAAATCAGAATAGACCAATTTCACGGATAATGAATATCCTGGGTTTTGACCTGCTGTAAAGTTGGGCAAAATGTTTTTTTTTTCTGAACTCATGTTTGCTGTTACCAAATAGAGATATAAGACAAAAGCCATAGGTGTAACTGGTTTCTCCTACAGTTATTTTAGATTATGAAGTCTTTAATTGTAGCTTACCTAAATCGAGCTTGTAATTGCCGAGGATGTTGCAGTCATACATTTCTTTGCCGTCTAAAGTTTTCAAACTGAAAACGCTAACTGGGAATCCTGATTTCAGCGACACTAAAGACTTCAGGTGTGAAACTGTTTCTGCAAGAAGATGAGTATTCCCCATTATTGGCACCTTTTCCTGTGTTACAGCATTATATACATAGAGAGCTGGCTTCTCTTCCTCCTGGAACATTGACAACATGCATCACATATAAACATATAAGCTAAACTGGCTGCTTAGACTTGTCACTTGTCACTCATTTTATAAATACCAGAATGATAATAGCATATCAGGTAACAATAATCTGTGTGTTGCTAGTCAGATAACTGGCTAGAGATGTGAATGTGTAGGCTTCATACAATTGCATTGCTTTGTGGATTGTAATTTTATCTTTTTATACTAGTACTGTGGGTACTGTTACTAGATAAAATAGATAGATAGATAGAAAGTCATGGCATTAATATAAAATATATCATCAAGATAGCTGGACACTAGCCCCCTGGGGTCCCTGTAGCTGAGATGCACTCATGCACTCAGCCATTTTATTATTGTTTATTTATAAAGCACTATTGTATTCCGTGGTGCAGTACAAAGTATCAATTACAAAAGGGTTGGATGAGTAACCTATTTATAATACACAGGGAATTATGAGTCATATATAACAGAGGTATTAGAACAAATGCATATAATGCATACAGTATAATGAATTGAATGCAGCAAAACACATTGTTACAGGGGTACGTTAGGAGAGAGGGCCCTGACCTTGTGAGCTTACAATCTAAATGCCATTCAGAGAGGGTAAGGGGGGAAGTGCGTGTCAGCCTACAGAGAAGCCAAAAATGCAGCCAGCGGGCAGGGTCACATCAGCCGGCATTCTTGAAATCAGTTCAAAATGCCAGGTGAATGGGTTTTTTTAACTGGGCCACCGTTCAACCGGACACATTCCCTGAGGTGCTTGGAGAGAGCAATTATAGGTTTTGTGCTGCATTAAAGGGACTGTAAACCCAACAGCAAAAATAAGGCAGCAAGCAGCTCACCTGATGCCTGTCCCATGCACCTTTACTCCAATTCCTGCAGTGCCAGTTAGAAGCCGTAGCAGGGCTCCAAACTTTACAATTTTTTCAATTTTATTGCACCAGGACCACGCAAAAACAGCCCCTTGGTGCTCTCAGCATGTGCAAGCCTTGCAAAATACAGAGGTCCCTCTGTACAGAGCATGCTCATTACTCATGAGGTTTCACCATGCATGCCCTTCCCAACTACCAAGACTCAACTGATCAGTGTTATGTCCTAGTCCAGGCACACGGTGTCTTCCTCATCCCATTTCCTTGTAAAATTCTGCATGTAAGAGCATTTTAAAATATCTGATTGTATTGAACTACCCTTTGATTTCTAGATGAAGCTACAGGCTTTGCTTTCATTCCTAGGCTTTATGATTTCTGAGCATGCTCTGTTGTGGTCTGAGCTCGCAGTGCAACCACTGGGGCAGCGGCAGCTGTGCAACCATATTTGTGCATGGTCGTAGAGGAATGGAATTAAAGGGAGAGGTAAGCTTTGGATTCCTGCTACAGCATCTAGACACTGCAGGAAATGAAAGACAGGCACATGAGATATGCTTCCGGTGAGCTCTGTGCTGCCTTAATATTGCCATTGTCTGGACTGTCCCTTTAACTTATCTTTCTCACTTTGTTTGCAGAGTGGTGGTCTTCTTTGTACACCCTCCATCTAACTATCCCCCTCTAGATGAACGAGGAGACTGTATGTGCCCAGCTCATGTGGGCAAATCATGTGTTGCATTTTCAGGTTTGCTGAAGGTATCCTTTTAAACAGATTTATCAGCTGAGGGGCCAAGACAGAAAATAAATATTTTTTTTTTTGCATATTGAGTGCTTGTGCACAGATAGGAATGTGTCCTCTGCATTTAACCCATACAGTTTGTACTAACACAAACCCACCAGCGAAAATTGAGTCTAAAATGTCTAGAGCGGTTAGCTGCCGCAAGTACAGTGCCTAGGGAGTAGTTGGGGGGTTAGCATTTCAGTCATGTTGCTGTTCTCCACCAACAGAAAGGAGGCATATGATGACAGTCAGGGGTGAACTGGCCATATGAAGCAAGGGGTAGAATTTCCGGTGGACTGCACTGCTTTGTGGCTGATTGTCCAGGACATAGCCACCTGCACACCAGCCTACTTCATCCAGAACCCATGGTGGATTTCACTCATTGCTCACCCTAGACCCTTCCTGGCCCCCTCCCTAACTAGACCAGCCCAGCTAGGCCAATGGCAGGTTCCCCCCTGCACTTAAAGTAAAACTGATCGGTCTATGCCATCACTTTGAGAGTGGCTAAATCCAGCCCTGCCCATAATATGCAAGGCTATATCCTCAGCTTGGAAGTACATTGGGGATGGGATGGGAATAGGAGCTGACCAGTGCTAGAATAAGCCCAGCTGGATATTTGGCCTCAGTCCGCCACTGATGAAAGTTGTATATTCCCTATATGCCAATCCTAAATCCCTACCTCATATATGTGATATAAACTACTCTTCTATCGACCATTTAAAGTTAGATATTTTTCCATTACCTTCTAGCCTTCCTGCCATAGGTCTTTCATATTTTTATGTACTTACACATTAGCGAACTTATTTGCCAGTCTTTAGATTGCTTTCTGAAGTTCCCTTCTTTGATTACATACAATTTAATTAATGAGTACGCTTAATGGTGTGTGGGCTCCTGTATGTATCATCCTGTGGTGAGTGAAAAGGACATGGAAAATGGCATAGGCTTAAAATAGAAAACCCTGACACCCCAATGTGAAGAATTAAAAAAGAACATATGGCACTTGTTCATTCTCATAAAGGACCAAATATAAAATAATCTATGCTTTAGGATGCAATGTTTTTGGCTTAGTAAGGAAACATACCAGTATATTTAATTACAACGATCAATATTCCCTATTTATAGACAGGCCTTTGCTTTGTCAGCAACTGAGCTAAAATGGGAAGGAAGGCTATGGGGTTGGAGGGTGCAGGGATGCAGCAAATGTGGCCATTAAGCATTGTGCACAGCATCTTCCATTTAAGAATTAATGAGATTCTTATTTTTTCTTAGATCTCTGGAAGATGGCATGTGCACTCTACACACAGTATATTTTTTGGTTTTGTAGTTTAAATAACATGTTTCTCTAGATCAGCAAACATCCATCCATTCTCTTCATGGGTTTTAGATTACATGTTAGACTGTACAATATTAGCTCTAGTTAAACATTTTATTTTAGTTTTGGATGCACTGTAGGGGACCCGGTTAAGATCTTTTTTATTTACTGCTTCACTCTTTTCTGAGCTGACAACTTAGCTTATCTAATAAAAAAGTGAAACTGGGACAAAAGGGATGTGACTGGCACAATCATTAGAATGGACTATCCTTGCTTACCACACAGGAAGTGAGGCTGGAATTCTCCAAGGGAAACATTAAAAAAGCTAAGCTGGTTTTGTTTTCTCGCTCTATCAAAAGCTGGGTCCATTGGGGTAATATTAATATGTGGCTGTATAATCAATAAATGGACAGCCAGGGCATTTCAAATAAGGATACTTGACACTCTCTTATTTAGGAAGAGCTTATCTGCTAAAAATGGTGGTGGTGCCCCAAATCCTTCTCTTCAACAATAGGGTCACTTCTTCATGTTATTTATTTAGCATTATGAGCTAATAGCAATGTGGATGGTCTGGTACAAAGTACAATTCGTAAACGGCCATCCTACTTTATTCATAGCAATTTTGGACATGGTATGGGAATGCAGTTTGAATCAGACCATCGAGAGAGTGATGGGAAGACATAGATGAGTCTACCTTCCTTGGGACAAAGCCATAGCAAAACTCTCATGCTCAACAGGTTTACTCAAGGAAGTAGTCCTCACTAAAGTATATGATAAGGACTGGGATAATCTCCATGATGTGATGCATAGAGACAGCTTCTCTGTATTTCATTCCATGACCAAGCAACATTTTCTACTCCAGAAAGTTTGTTTTGATGAAGTCAGTGTTCCCATCCCTGTCCCCAAACTCTATACTAAAGGAATTAACTTAATTTAAAAAATCCGTCCTGCATAATAAACCTGTAGATAAACAGCTCTAACAGCACCAATACACTCCCTCACAGGGCTTTTAGAGCTGGACACCTGTCTGAATTGTGGACCTACAGTATATAATATGCTCAGCTGTTCACTCACTGTGGGTCAGTGGTCTTCAATTACAGAGCGATAATTATTGCTCTCTCATTGCAATAAAACCGCTTCCCATAGTAGACTATTGGTCTTTTCACATGAGTGATTGCTTTTTTTTCTGGTTGCAGAACGCTTTGCCAGCAGCGATTGATCCTAGGAGTAAAACTTGATGAGATCCACAGGGTGGATTACCTCAAGATTTACATCCCTCTTCTTATCTAAGCGTTGACATTTGTTTTCATTAGATAGAGATAAGCGAGTGAATAAATTATTAAAAAAATGGGAGTACTACAGATATATGGCTAGCTGGATGTTGGTATAGGGGACGAGAGGAGATGTAATTTTTTGGGGGTGTTCTTTGTGGTCATGAATGGTCTCACCAAGAACTGATGTTTGCAGCTCACAGTCTCCTCATGGATGATGAACCGGTAGTTCCATTTTTATTTCATGCATTGACATGTAAACTTGCCTTATCTTTATGTATGCTTTGTAATGCCACAACTGTAAAGGTTTTTCCATTTTATCACAAAACAACAAAGGCGTCACTCTAATGGATATTTAGACCATGTGTGCAGGCACGTATGGAGCGACAAATGCAATGGCAATAGAATGAATATGCCAAAGGGAAGCCGAGAGCCCCATACACCTGTACCACTTAACTGATAAAAAGAAAGGTATGTATGAAACAGTATCACCAGCAGCAGGCAGAGAAGGTGAAGGGGGTGCCTTAAATCGACCCCATGTGCTCCATGACACTCCACACTCCATGAATATTTTAGAGGGTGAAAAGATAGCAAGCTTCTGTAGTCTATATTTGCTGGAGGACAAAAGAAATCCACTGGATGGGCACCGCCCCTGCACAATAACAGCGCGTACCCCACCCGCAAGGCCCCGCCCACCCCCAAGCCCAAACCCCCAAGCCCACCAACATGAGCTGTAGGGATGAGAGGTTTCGGGGGGGGGGGGGGGGGGGGGTTGGCTTTGGTTTGAAAGTGTCTTTGTGTTTGTGACCATTGTGTTTTTTATAGGTGTATGTCATTATTATTAATACAATTTTCATACACACATTTCTTTTTAGCATTTGAGTGGTGAAGATGTATATCATGATATGGGGCTCTGTGGTTCTCTTTGGTCCACTGCATGCTTCTAATACAAAACATTTCAAACTAAATATAATTGGTCAGTCGCTACCAAAGCAGATTCTGTACTATACGCAAAGCAATTTGGCACTTATATGTGCTCTTGAATGCTATGGAAAGAAAGGAACTTACCTTAATGTAATGGGCCAGCAATATCTACAGTATAAGCTCTGGGGGTTGTAAATACATTTTACAAGCTCTGACAAACCCTAATTCCTCACAGGCCTACACACCCTTATAAGTGACAGTTTGCCTAGACATGATTAATGACAGGCTCTTAGCTGTTTATCACTGTCTTTAAATCCAGGCCATAAATTTAAATATAAAATAAATAAATGTCTACAATAAACAACCATAGGCTTTTAATTTGTTTAATATAATGTTTAGTAAGAACTCAAATATCTCATCTCAGATGTTTAGATAAGGTTACTGTTAGAGGCCTCCATATAGTGAATTTACAGGGCCTGCTGGCAGTGGCATAACTAAAAGTTATCAGCCCTGGTGCAAATATTGAATGGGGACCCATCATGGCTCATATAGTAACCTTTTTCCTGTCATAAAAAATTGGATAAAACCAGACAAGTAAAGACTGAAATAGCAGAGACAAATGATGCTTCTGTTTTTCTGTACATGATGCCATGAGGGTACGAATATAAGAAATAAGGCGGAGGAAGCAACAATGATGTCTTATGACCTTATGGACCCCAGTGCAGTTGCGACCTCTGCACCTTCTATAATTACGCCACTGCCGGGTAGCAATAGTCTTACCTTAACTACACATTTAATAGTAGAAGAAAGAGTAACACCAGCATCGGTTAGAATCCACTCATCTCTAAGCCTTGCTCCAGCAAATGTCAGCTCCACATATCTGCTCCCTTTTTTGTCATTTGTCAAGTGAATGTGAAAAAAGTCCTAGAAAAAAACATGATACTGTTGCAAATCGGTAATTAACAGACATGTTGGTGCATTTAATGTGGATCTATTTGGCAACAGCAGCCTACCGATCCCTATTAGCAACCAATTGGGTTCTCTAGACGGCACACAAACAATGTGTGTGGGTCTAGAGAATCCCATTGATCACCACTGGTCACATGCGCATGATAGCGACTGGTCAGAGTGACCGGCTACCACCATATTCATCAAAAAATCACGCTCAAAAAATGCTGTGAAATGCATGTTTAAACCCCAGAGCGCTGGAGGCGATGTGTTAAAAGTAGTTTTTTAACCCCCAAACCACCATATTTTTGGAAACCAAAAAAAAAATATATTTTAAATAATTTAGTAATATGAATACATTAATATCAGACCTGTAATATCAATTCTGTACAATTTTTTTCCCTTAAAAAAATTATCTAAAATGGCAGAAGTGGTCACAGAAAAAAAAAAACATTAATAACAATTAATTATTAATATTTAAAGATTGTTCCTTTGAAATGCATTGGAGCACGGCAGGTAGCGAGAGGTCATACCTGTCGCTGTTCAAGGTCGGACGCTGGCGCTGTGGGCTGATGCTGGAATAATGATGAATGACTCGCTATATGGCGCTATCTCAGTCGCTAAGCAGGATTGGCTTGATAAATGTGTGATTGTGGTGGGGAGCCGGCGTTCTCGTGGCGGGGCCCGTCATTACCGGTCGCTCACCAGTCGCTACCTGTCGCTATTCCTTCATAAATAAGGGCCTATGTAGTCAGTGGCATTCAAGGCAACAGCTTATGCACAGCCACTTCTGGCAGGGGACCGGCTGTCCAGTGCCAGTCAGGTAAGTCACGTTTTTTTTTCACTTTAACTGCCAAATAAGACTTAGCACTGGGCGAGGGGCTTATATATCTTTCTCTGTCATTTTTAAACAAATACATTTTAAATGTTGTACTTTTCTGAAACCTTATTTGGGTCTTGTGTAATTAAACTATGAAAGCACATGATATGTTATTAGCTCATGGGAATATACCCCAGTACCATTGCATGCTTATCTTTGGGACCAATGCTATGCCTTTAATGGCTTTCTAAGTCCTTACTTTTCACGTTTTATCCTTTGCATGCGTTCATCCAGATATGAAATCTGGCCCTGTACGTCTAGCTGTGTACAAGTCAGACACTCTGACCATATAAACTCTATACTTGTTCCAGTTGTATGACTGTGTATGCAGTGAAGTAGGGAATCACTGCTGCAGTCAGGTGATGACCATTTCTAAAAGGTGATCAGCAAAGGCTGATGTAGTTCTTAGGCTTGGTCCACACTGTGATGATGCAATATCATTAACATTGTTACTGTCAACAGGCAGCGATTTGCATTTGCAATTCCAATTCAGACTGGAATTGCAAATGCTTTTTTGAAAGATTGCTGCAGGCAAGGTACTTTGTGATTGTAGCCAAAATACCATCCCCTATATGAAAGGGCCTATAGGCTACTAAGGGCAGCTACTGAGGGGCGATCACAAACTCCCCAAAATTGCATCACAGCGTGAAATAAGACTCATCATTAGGTTAACTATGTCTTCAATGGCATCCTAGACATGTGCTCATGGTAGTCAATAAATATTAAGGGACCTTTTGCATTGCACTGCAATTGAAACCACATTGCAGTAAGAATGCACAGGTGCAGTAGTGGTATGCTGCCACCCTGCACAACACCCTTGCTTCCTGTGGCACCTGGTGAATAGAGGCAAAAGAACCTGGGATTGGAGGCAACAGCAAGTCCCCGCACTGAAGGTGGCAGAGATAGAAAACCTGGAACTGGTGGTGGTGGCAGCAGCAGGACTAGAAGGACCCTGTGACAGGACCCAGAGGTGGCTTTACTGGATATCTGCAATGCCAACAGAAATCTGTGGTGAGGATCTAATGCACAATGAACATGCAGGTAAAGTGCACTACATGTGCTCTACCTAGAGGTGGGCTTCTAATTTCTGGGGCCCCAATCAAAGGCATTTTTATATAACAAAATACAATAATGAGGAAAATGACAGAGAGAAGCTGCTTTCCTTCTCAGGTAGCTTCGGCACTGACAGCATCCCCAGTATTACACCACTATTACATGCCAGCTGCTTCCAGCTTTCACTGGAAGCAGAGTTCTGGGGGGGCCCTGAGAGCAGGGGCATACATATTTACTTATTATGCAAACACATGCCCCTGGGCCCGTGGAACAAGGGGGCCTGCCCATGCACCCTCCATTACCTCTGCGGTACGTACCTGATGACATACTTACCTAGCCATGCCGCATTTTTCCCTTTGGGGACCCTGCCCCATGTCTTCCCTGGTGTCACGCCAGAGAATGGTGCGAATCGGGCGTTGAGTTTCTGGGATGGGGGGCAATGTAATGATGGGGTCCCATGGTGGGGGGGTTCTGCTATGGGGCCCCATCAGGGATATGTATTTTGTTATATTCCTACTTCAACGTGACACAATCAGGAAGGAGTGAAAGGGCCCTAAAAATAACAACCATTCTTTGGTTATGATAATGAGCACAACATTTTCTTCACTATACAGAGGTAGCAGTTGTTAATCTGACCGATGGCGTTTGCAGTGCTGGTAAGCAGAACACAGCAGAAGGTGTAAGCACGGGAGTGGGATCAACAGTCAGGATAAAAAAGGGATGTTGGTCCACTTTGAATTCATTCCTTTATATTTTAGAATGCCAACAACCAATTACATCGGGTTTTGCTAATTTGAAATTTAGGGTTACTACACTGCACTGAGGCTGTCATGCTACATTACAGAAAGTAGAAAGTGCACATATAAAAAATGAAAAGAAATTAAATACATTTGACTGTTAGTATTTTGGCAAATGTCTTAGTGAATTATGTAGCACTGGTGAATAATAAAGTTATAGAAAGAAATTACCTTGATCATCTGCTTTGCGTCCTTCACAGTTTGTCCAGGAAGAAAGTCAAAAGGTTCACAGAAACCTTCAAATGCCACAAAAACTTTCATGTTCCTATTTTAAAAAAAGGTTAGTACTAGAACCTATCCTGTGTGATAGGTATGGTATATTGCTTCGGCTCCCTAATACAGAACCAACTGGTGAAACATGCACATAACCCCTGCCAAACAGAGCAGGAACAAACCTCCACCTGTCTTCAAAGAAACAACAGAATTACACACTCGCTATGTGTTGCTCCTAGCCTTCAGTAAATAGACATCAGTATTAATCTGTGTGTCCAGCGATGACGGAGTTACAATGCATTAGGAGTTTGCCTACCTTGTCTGTTTGCCAATAACACTCTACACACGCACTCATGAATTCATAATCCCCTGGCTGTTATACAACAATATCACTCATTGTAAAAAGGAGAAACAGGATAACCTTTATAGAAAATACACAGTATAATACTTCCTGCGAAACTGGACCCTCGAATTAAAGAAATGAGAAATCTCACAAACCATGTGTAAATATAAAAAGGTCTATATAAAAACCAGAATTCATATGCCTCCAATTGCCACGACATTAAAGTCTACATTAAATGATATTCTCATGTAAGCCCTGGACCAGATTCTCCAGCAATCAGGTGGCAGAAGAAGAAGTCTTTCTCTTCTTCAATCAGCTGTCATCAGCGGGGATATTCACTCAAGACCAGCAATGCTGAGGTAACAGTGCTCTGAGGGGATGTTGCAGGTAGGTTCCTCTGACCCATGTTTTCTAAAATGGATCAACACAGGGTTATATTGAAAAGCCTCGGTCTATCCATCACATTTTCTGCACTATAGCCTCGATTTAGAGACAGATTCGTCTGGACTTTCGCATGTGTCTCTGTATGTTTTTGGGTCTGTTTGGCCTTTTTTTTGCTTTTTACGTTCCTTTTTCCATGCGTATGTTAGTTCCCGCTAATGCGTATATGCGCTTTCGATGGACGGATCGAAATCTGATCATTTGCGTTACTTTTGATCATTTTCGCATCCAAATCTGATATTTTGCGTTCGTTCAGATAATTTACGTTATTGGGATGGGCTTGCGTCTCATTCAGAGAGCTGATTCCCACCTCCCTATAAATTGGTTTCATTTGCGATCCACTTATGTGGAGCTTTGTGGAGGAATATGAGCGCCTTCAGCTCCAGGGCATTACATGTGTCAGCAGGGCCGAGGCCAGATTGCACCGCCGATGCATGCATATCGATGGCATGCATGATGTTGAGTTGTTCGAGCTGACCCGACTTAACCGCGCTTCTCTCCATAAGTTGTATAGTGAGCTGCGGCCATGGTTAGCCCGCACCACAAGGAAGGGGCAAGCAATTTCAGGTATGACCAAGATGCTTGGCTGCCTGCAATTTTTGGCGAACGGCTCGTTCCAGAGGCTGGGTGCCCTCTCTGTGGGGATGTCCCAGCCTACGCTGAGCCGCGCCCTATACAAGTTTTAGGATGGCATGGCTACCATTCAGGGGCTCACTGGCCATAGGGAATACCGGGCAAATGCCTGGTAGGCCGTCACCTCCTCTGCAATGGCCACCTGCCGATCCGGTAGTTTATTGGCTCCAGCAATGCTTCTTTCAGGGGGCTTGGTGAATAGGAGCCGGGCCGACCAGCGGCCCGCAGCGGCTCAAGAAGCTTTGCTGGAAAGCCGGCATTATAGTTCAAGGCCAGCAGGTGGCCAGTGCAGGGGGGGGCAGAAGAGAGCAGGCGGCCAGAGTGCAAGTGCAGGGCTGATGGCAGCAACTCGGAAAGTGTGATGTAATGAAGCCCGGGCTTGAGTCCTTGCCAGCCCGTTATTGCAGAGCACTGGGGAAGCGGTCTGTATGTTTATTTGTTTGCTGCGTCGGCTCCTCTGCGCCTGCTGTGAGGTAAGCCGTGCCCCCCCTTCTACTTCTCTCTGACAAGAGCCCAGGAATGGGGTCACGACCTGGCCAGTTAAAGCGGTGTGGTGCCTGCAGTCCGTGACTTCCCTCCTCTATGTGCCTCATTCTCCAGGCTCTGCTCCATATCATCCTCAGCCGTGACAACCCAGGCCCATTGTCGAAGAGGGAGCCTGGCCTATCCCCTCTATACAGGTTAGAGATCAGACATGCTGAGCTTCTGCGCATCTGCCTACTGTCCCATTTGGTGACCAGAGTCTTTGTCTTTACTTCCTCTCTCACCTTCTTCTTTCCTTCTCACTTTTCCATTTTTTTTAATTTCTTTCTTATTAGCCCTCTTTCCCTTAACTCCTTTATGTCTTCCTTCCATCTTTCTTCCACTCTATTACACTTTCTTTACCTTCCTTTTCACACCTTCCTTCTCCCAGCTCCCCCCCCCTCCTTTTCTCCTCTTTCTTACTTTTTTGTTTATACCTCTTTTGTTTATATCTCTTTCTTTCTTTTTTTCTTTCTTAATTACTCTGCTCTTTGTTTCATGCTCGTCTTTCTTTTGTTCTTACCTCTCTTTCTCACTTTCTGTTTTCATCTCATTTTTTGCTTTTCACTTCTCCCTTTCCTTTGTTGCATTCCTCCTCACTTTCAGCATTCTTTCATTATCTTCTCTCTCACTCTCTTTTTCTCTGCCCCTCATCCTCTGCCTCTCTCTCTCCCCTCTCTCTATTTACTTCGCCCTTTTTCTCTCTCCTCACACTCTGTTTTCTCTCCTTCTACCAGTATTCTTTTTTTTTTTCTAAGGGGTTCAGACATTGTGGCTGTACAGGGCACCCAAATTACTAGTGGCGCTTCCCTACATAACCATGCCCAAATTGGTCGTTATTTTATGCTGGGAAAGGTGGCAACCTTAGCCGCTGCCGCTGTACACAGGGTTGCACACGCACTCGCTCCCAGTCCCAGGTGCCGCCATCCACTCGCCTCTACTTTAAAGGCAGCTTTTCTTGGCATAGGAGAGGAGGACAGCAGCAGGTGAGAGAGAGGTTTTCTTGTGCCAGCAAAACATCCCCGTCAGCCCCACCCCCACCTTCCTAATGCTTTCTATGCCCTGGGGAAAGGCTAGTGGCCAGCTATGGAATCAGGTAGATTCCAGGGTTGGTCATGGTGGGTTTCACACAGCACCCTGGGTTGGGATGCCCCGGGGAGGTGGACCACTATCCCAATAGTGAAAATCCGAAGATTTGGTCCACTTTTGGGCAAATGTTTTTTTTTTTCATTGAAGACAAAAAAAATATTTGTAAACTTGTATAGGATCAAAATGGGAGCATAATAATAGGGTTATTTGGGGGGATTCTCTACTGCACTGTTTATGTGGTGATTTAGGGGGGTTTTCTGCCGGATTGCTCTTTAAGGGGTGATTGGGGGGATTCTGCACACCGCTTATTAACCGGGGGGTGTATTATATGGGGCCAGACACACTGCAGAAGGGCCGGTGTGACCAAAAAAGTCCCGGGTCGTTTATTTACCCCAATCCACCCCTGCTACCATTAGTCCAAAATATATTTCATTTTCGGACGACATGGTAGCCTGGAACACGCTTAAGTTGTTTTTTTTAATATCGCCGACATGCCCAACGTCATGGGTGCGATCGATTGCACCCACGTTGCATTGGTCCCTCCCGCAGCCGACGAGTACATCTATAGGTAAGTTCATTTATGTCATTTTGTTATATAGTTTAGACAAACTGTATTGAAAGTATCGATTAATTAATTGTCCCTGTGACCCATTTAACCGTGTATACCTTAATCCCTCCTTGTAAATTGTCCCTGTAACCCATTTTACCATGTATACCTTAATGCCTCCTTATAAATTGTCCCTGTGACCCATTTAAGCGTGTATACCTTACTCCCTCCTTGTAAATTGTCCCTGTGTCCCATTTAGCCGTGTATACCATAATCCCTCTTTATAAATTGTCCCTGTGACCCATTTAAGAGTGTATACCTTAATCCCTCCTTGTAAATTGTCCGTGACCCATTTAAGCGTGTATACCTTAATCCCTCCTTGTAAATTGTCCCTGTGACCCATTTAAGCGTGTATACCTTAATCCCTCCTTGTAAATTGTCCCTGTGACCCATTTAACCATGTATACCTTAATCCCTCCTTGTAAATTGTCCCTGTGACCCATTTAACTGTGTATATCTTAATCCCTCCTTGTAAATTGTCCCTGTGACCCATTTAACCGTGTATACCTTAATCCCTCCTTGTAAATTGTCCATGTGACCCATTTAACCGTGTATACCTTAATCCCTCCTTGTAAATTCTCCCTGTGTTCCTTTTAAGCGTGTATACCTTAATCCCTCCTTCTCAAGTGTCTCTGTGGCCCATTTAACTGTGTACACCTTCAGCAATGTTTTTAATGTAGGCCTTAGCAAAACATTTTAATGCGGACCTTAATTAGTCATTAGAATGTTAATCTTTATTTTCTCCCACATACATATACTTTTTGATTTTAAAACTACTTATGTACTTAGTGTTATTTGGATTGTTAAACATGTATTTGGGAGGGTGTTAGGAGTTAGTGTTTGAGTAGTTTACCTTGGATTGCTAAAATTTTTTTTTTTTTTGCTTTTTACTTCCAGGAACCGCAAAATGGGCCACTGAATGTGCAAGCAGTGGTGGCCCCAGACATGCGGTTCCTTAGTGTGCTTGCAGGGTATCCAGGCTCATCCCATGATGCGTACATCTTGCGGAGATCAGGATTATTCCGTCGGTTTAAGTCTGGAGAATTCTCAGGTGGATGGCTCCTTGGTAAATTAGATCTAATTACGTCATTCCATTTTCAATGTATGCCTATAAGTATAGTTGATGACCCATGTCTTAACCTATGGCTGTTTTTACCCCTTGATGACATGTTAAACCGGACCTTAATCATGATCTTTAGAAAAGCATAAACCCTTAAAAACGGATTCCCCAGCATTTCTATCTAATATTTTTCTAGTTTTTAGGAACTTATTATTCTTTCCCCCACTGGGCTGCAATTCTGTTCATGACTTTAGGATAGGGTCGGCGCCATCTTTGCTCAGATGCATCACACTTACTGAGGAGAGGAGAGCAGGATAAAGTGCAGGGGGTGGGTTATAGCTGTGCTTTGCTCAGACAGAGCAGAGCTGGGGTCCGGAAAAGGTCAGAAATTCCAGAATGCAGAGCAGCACAGTCAGAAGCCACTTCCTGTTTGCAGGCTGCCTGATATTCCCTGAGCCGCCATCTTGGATGTTTAAAGGCTCATAACATGCAGTAGATGCTGGTAGGATGTTTTTTTATGTGAGCAATCTGTATGTACAGGGTGTGGGTAACATATAACTCTTATTCAGGGTGAACGACGGCTTTAAAAAATATTGTTGTTTGGAATGTGTAATTTATGTAAGTATTTATTATTCTTTCAGGGGATTCCGGCTATCCGCTTCATCCCTGGCTCATGACGCCCGTCCTTCGGCCAGAGAATGAGGCCCAGGAGGCCTACAATCGCTCACACCGACAGACCCGGGCCGTAGTCGAGAGGGCCTTTGGCCTGCTAAAAACCCGTTTTCGGTGTTTGGACTATACCGGGGGGCACTCCAGTATGACCCAATCAAGGTCATCGACATAATCCTGGCCTGTTGTGTTCTGCATAACGTTCATGCAGCGTGTCCCCCGGTATGTGGATCTGCCCCCCTCTCCACCCAGCCAGGAGCCAGATGAGCACTACCCTGGCACACCTAGTGCCTCTGGCCAAGCGTGCGGACCAACTTAATCACCAGATATTTTGCCTAATTTTTTTTTTGCTTTGTTTGCTGATGTTAATTTGTGATTATGACTTTGATTTGCCTTGTGAAGGCTTTTGTTTAAAAAAAAAAAAAAATTAGTAATGCATTAATTACTAAACAATTGACACATGATTTGAGCCTCATGCAGTTTATTTTTGCATGTTTGTTTTTAAAAACCTTCAGTAATCTCAAAATAACACAAACATTAATGCATCAACTTAGTCAACAACAGCTAAAGTCACATTCAATATATTTTATGGAAATATGAAAATTGAAGGGCACTCACAGACTTCATGTACATACATAGTAAAACAGAAATATACATTGGTGCAGACTCATGGCACCTAGCAATTGGCCACATCCAGGAGTTGTAAAGTAATGCACTCCAGGCCGAAGTTTCACCTCCCAATAACATAAACATACATAGGGAGCAACCATTTGCAGGGGAATATTTGGCCAGGAATACATAGGGCCACATACACACCCTCTCCTGCTTGGCTACATTTGCCACAGGCACAGGAGGAAAACAGCTATACGTATGCCACATCCACGCCTGTAAGTTAGTGGGCCACCCAACCAATAACCCCCAGTCCTAATGCAAGTCGAGTCCAATCTTTGCCATGGGCAAATGTAGTTGTTTCACAGCCAAGAATGTCCCCCAATATTGCCAACAAACAGGATGAGCCAGCCACAATTTCATTAGGCCCAAGCCTGCAGCGTGGCAGCTTGAGTGGCCGCTTCAGTGAGGCTTTAGCTCATGCATTGGCTAGTGGGGTATGTCAGCAATCTAATGAGCTATATGGGTGACATTCAAAATCAAACCAGCAAAGCCATAAAAAAGCCAACCTTGGTAGTGCTCACCAGACAAGTAAATAGAGTGAGGATGTAAAGGAAAGATGTGGAGCAGATACAGGTCAAATAGGTGTTAATTTGGATGTTGGCCATAAAACCCTGGTGGTGGGCGTTGGAGGTGTCCCAATACCTGGGCATGAGTGGCATTCTTAATCTGCCACTGTCCCAGCATCTGTCTATTGCTTGTTCTAAATTCCTCGAGCATGGCAGTGAAGTTATTATTTAAGGTGGCCATTTGTCCTGCCATCTGTGTGCTTAAGTTGGCCATTTGATCAGACATCTGGCTGTTGCTCGTTCTAAATTCAGTCAGCATGTTGGTGAATGTATTATTGAATGTCTCTAATTGTGCAGTAACCTGCTCTGTGTTTCTTTGAGTCACCTGCCGAAAGTAACGGCTGTCATGGCGCCACGCTGACTCCAGGATTGGCACGTGCCTCCCCTGGAGAACTGGTCTATGTTGTTGACTACTGTCACGCTCGGGGTAACTCCAGCCCTCTTAATGAGCTTGCAACCCCCAATCTCCACAGCCAGCTTCACCTGTAGGAGCCCCCGCTTGCCGGGACGCAAGATACGCCTACCCGGGATCGGTTGCCCCCAGGACTTAATGGCTCAAAGGATGTAAGCTTATATGTGGGAGGACTGGAGAACAAATAGCAAGAGCGTGAGTGACGGAAGTCCAGAGACAGGCAATAGGTCGATAACGGGAAGGCAGAGATCGTAGCGGCACCAGGGGTCAGGCAAGACGTAGTCGGGGTTCAGGCAGAGGTCAGCAACTGGGGATCAGAATCTAGAAGCGTCAGTTCAGGCAAAGGTCGGCAACAAGGAATCAGGATCGAGAGGCGTCAATACAGGCAGAGGTCGGCAACAAGGATTCAGGATCGAGAGTGGTCGTACAATCAAATCGGCAACAGGCTAGACTTCACAGGAGTAGGTAACACAGGGTTCTGAGCGCTATCACAGGCAATTCACAACTGAGAGGGAATTGCCTTTATAGGGACAGGTCTGAGGGAAGCAGTGTACTGATTGGAGCACATAGGATTCCAAGGGTAATTGGCTGCAGAGCAGAAGAGGGCGAAGCCCTCAATCCCCTAGGATTCATTAACCCTATAATTGATCCTCCGGCGGGTGCGCGCAGCACAGCGCCGCCGAAGGGCATAAAAGACACGTGCTCGCGGCCGCGCGCGAGCACGTCTACTGGAGGAGGAAGCGGGGGGCGTGGCTGAGCTGGGCGCCGCTCGAGCCGACGCTGCTCGAGCCGACGCCGCCCGGCGCGGCCGCCGCACAGTGACAGCTGCAGCTGGCCGCCTGAAGACGTCGCTGGAACGGGGATCAGGTAAGCGGTTCCTGACACTACCCCCCCCTTCACGAGGGGCCTCCGGACCCTCACCCGGTTTCCCTGGATTGTCACGATGGAACCTTCTTACCAGAGCCTTGGCATGAACATTCCTCGCTGCCACCCAGCATCTTTCCTCCGGACCATAGCCAACCCAATCCACCAAATACTGTAAAGAATTACGCACTTTACGTGAATCCAAGATCTTATTCACTTCATACTCGTGCTCATTATTAAGAAGAATTGTTGCAGGACCAGCAAGAGGAGCATTCTTCGCTGGTTTTAACAGTGAAACGTGAAAGGAATTAGGTATTTTCATAGTCGGCGGGAGTTGAACTTTAAAAGACACATTATTCAACTTCTTGACGATTGGAAAAGGACCAATAAATTTTGGACCTAATTTGCTAGATGGCTGACGGAGCGCAATATTTTTAGTGGAGACCCAAACTAGATCGCCTACTCGAAGAGTAGGTTCCTGTGATCTGCGGCGGTCGGCAAATTTCTTATACCTCAAACCAGTGGTCTTAAGAATCTCCTGAACGTGTGTCCAGATATTCTTCCGTTCTTGAAGCCACTCCTCCAACGCCGGCAGATTGGAAGGTGACCCTGAAAGGGAAGAAGCTCTAGGATTTTTCCCTAAGTTACAATAAAAAGGAGATACCTTGGTACTCTCACTAGGCGCGTTATTGTAAGCAAATTCGGCGAAATCAATAAATTCCGCCCATTGTTCTTGGGCATCAGAAACATAACACCTTAAGTATTGTTCCAAAGTTTGATTAGTTCTTTCCGTCTGCCCATTAGTCTGGGGATGGTAGGCAGAAGAAAGAGAGATCTGTATTCCCAACCGCGAACAGAAGTGTTTCCAAAAACGGGAAGTAAATTGAACACCCCGATCAGAGACTATATTGGACGGAATACCATGAATACGAAAAATATGCGAAGTAAACAGCCGCGAAAGCTCAGGTGCAGAAGGAAGTTTGGCCAAAGGAACGAAATGTGCCATCTTACTGAAACGATCTACGACCACCCAAATGACAGTATTACCATGTGAGAGAGGCAAATCTACAATAAAATCCATAGAAATATGGGTCCATGGCTCAGCAGGAATTTCAAGAGGAACCAAACTGCCACTAGGAGCCTTGTGAACTCCTTTACTTCGAGCACAAATAGCACAAGCGTCGATAAAGGCAGTGATATCGCGTCTCATGGTAGGCCACCATACATGACGACGGGCAAGCATAAACGTCTTACGGTTACCCAAATGACCAGCAGTTTTGGCATCGTGAAATTCCCGAATTACATCCGAACGCAGGTGCGGCGGAACAAACTGGCACCCCAAGGGTACATCACTAGGAGATTCATCTTGAAACGGCGCCAAGGTATTGGAGAGATCAGGAAGTAACGCCCCCACCACACAACCTGTGGGTAAAATTGGTTCACCAGAATCACCCCGATCCTTACATTCACCGAACATGCGAGATAGAGCATCAGCTTTAGTATTTTTTACACCCGGCTTGAAAGTAATAATAAAATTGAAGCGCGAGAAGAATAATGCCCAACGTGCCTGACGAGAGTTCAGCCTCTTGGCAGAACCTATGTATTCGAGATTTTTATGATCGGTATACACAGTTATAGGATGTAATGAACCCTCCAACCAGTGTCGCCATTCATCAAATGCCAGTTTAATAGCTAATAGTTCCCTATTGCCAACATCATAATTTTGTTCCGCGGTACTGAATTTACGCGAAAAATAAGCGCATGGATGGAGACGCTCAGGGTTACCAGAATATTGTGACAAAACTGCACCCACTCCCAGCTCAGAAGCATCTACTTCTATAACGAAGGCTTTATGAATATCTGGATGAACTAACACAGGTGCCGAAGTAAAGGCCTGTTTCAAGGTTAGAAAGGCCTCACAGGCAGAGGGGGACCAGTTAGCAGTAAAAGCCCCCTTGCGGGTAAGGTTGGTAAGGGGTCCAACAACATGGGAAAAGCCTTTTATGAAACGCCGATAAAAATTTGCAAAACCTAGAAAACGTTGCAATTCCTTTAAAGTTTTGGGTTGGACCCCATCCTGAACTGCTGAAACCTTCCCCGCGTCCATCTCCAAACCCTGGTTGGTAATAACATACCCTAGGAAGGGAACTGTAGTGACTTCAAAGACACACTTAGACAGTTTAGCAAATAAGTTGTTCTCTCTTAATTTTTGTAGCACCAACTTAACATGGTGTCTGTGCTCCGGTAAAGAATTAGAAAAAATGAGAATATCATCCAAATAGATGACTACAAATCTACCGAGATATTCCCTGAATATATCATTAACAAAATCTTGGAAAACGGCTGGCGCATTACAAAGACCGAAGGGCATGACCAGGTACTCATAGTGCCCATCCTTCACATTAAATGCAGTTTTCCACTCGTCCCCCTGTCGGATGCGAATCAGATTGTAAGCCCCTCTCAAATCCAATTTGGAGAAAATTCGAGCTCCTGTGACTTGATTGAACAGATCCCCAATCAAGGGTAAGGGGTATCGGTTTTTTACAGTGATCTTATTCAAGGCTCGATAATCTATGCACGGTCTCAAGCCACCATCTTTTTTCTCTACAAAAAAGAACCCGGCCCCAGCAGGCGAGGTAGAGGGACGGATAAATCCTTTCCTAAGATTTTCGGTAATATACTCCCTCATTGCTTGCTCCTCGGGCAGGGTAAGGTTATAGATCTTTCCCCTCGGGGGAATAGTGCCAGGCAGCAAGTCAATGGGGCAGTCATAGGACCGATGTGGAGGAAGAGTATCAGCAGAGCGTTCAGAGAATACATCGATCCAATCAGCATATGGCTGAGGTAATTCCTGTGGTAAGACTTGAACGCTTCTGAGGCCTGTATTAAAACAGTGACCTTTACAGTGGTCACTCCACTTGACCAACTCCCCAGCCCGCCAATCTAACATCGGGTTATGGAGTTGCAACCAGGGGTATCCCAAAACCACCGGAGTTTCCGGACAATCAAAAATAAAGAATTCTAAGAATTCAGAGTGAGAAGAGCCGACAATTAGTCTGAGAGGTGGGGTCTTGGTATTTATAGGACCTCCCTGGATTGCCTTCCCATTGATAGCTAAAACTTGTAGGGATCTTTCAAGAGGAACTACAGGGATCCCTAAGGTGGAGATCATGCTCCTGTCCAAAAAGTTTCCAGCCGCACCACTGTCTATGAAGGCAGAAACTGTCTGCTTAGAGGACCCCCAAAACAAATCAATAGGTACAAGCATCTTATTCTGGCGAGAGTTACAAACTGACTCACCCAGATCAGTACTCTCTACCTGGTCTGGGTGCGGAAGTTTTCCGCCGGTTTCCCCTTATTGGGACAGGACCCTGCAAAATGACCAGAATTCCCGCAATACAGGCATAACCCCTCGGATCGCCTACGCTGTTTCTCCTCTTGGGATAAGCGGGTTCTCCCTAATTGCATAGGTTCTTCCTGGGAAGATGATGAGGTATTTTTTCCACGGGGAACCGGGGATCTATGACTCTGGACTGGTCTAAAGGACGTGGGAGCCCCGACTCTCTCCCTGGCCCTTTCTCTAAGACGTCGGTCTATTTTAATGGAGACCTGCATTAATTGATCTAGGTCCGCTGGCGGGGGAAAATTGACTAAGGCATCCTTGATGCTATCCGACAGTCCTACCCTGAACTGACTTAACAAAGCTGGATCGTTCCACCTAGCTTCGATAGCTCATGTTATGAGGTTTAACACATCCAAAATGGCAATGATGTCAGTGAAAAGAATCAACGACCTAGAACCGCGCTAGAATAATTACAATAGAAAGCAACAAAACGTAAAGTGCTCAACGTGTATAAGTCCTTATCTCAAAAAAGACCCAAAAATTATCAAAAAATATTAATAAAAACACAGAGCACACAATAACACAGAAATTCCAATTTTCCCTTAATGAAACACAAATAAATGGGTCAAAAAAGTCCAAAACATAAAAAAATAGCAGGTATCCCACGGTGCATGCACTTCACATGAAAACGTGCAGAAACCTCCACCAAATGTGCAAACTCTTACCGACTCCACAGCAAAACAGAGCCTTCAAATATTAATACTCAGCGTTGCTACCCACTGTAAACTTCAATGTGGGTAGAGCTCAAACGATGCTGCAACTTTAAATGATTACTCCAATTCATATGTGTAAAGACACCACTTCAAAAGGACCACATTCTCAGTAGTACTCCCAGATGTTAACAATTCATTTCATGGATGTAAGAAAAGGAAGAGAAATATAGTGTAGTACTGCTAAAAAAATTCTCTCCTTTATTATATACTCAAGAGATACACTCACATGGTAAAAAAGTATAAAAAGACATTGGACATGATAACGGTCTCACCGGCGCCGGAATCAGACAGTCTCTCAGTACGTTCCAAATGTCTGGCAAAATAATCCCAAAGGATAAATGCAGCTAGTAAAAGGTAATCCTGGATCCACCGCTCGCCACCGCCGACGCGTTTCGTTGCCGTGAGGCAACTTTAACTAGGCTGGTGGCGCGGCAGAGCGGTGGGGAATAAGTACAAAAGATGTCCAGTCACGTGATCAAGGTCCTATTTCCATGTAATCTAATACAGCCAAATCACATACAATAATAACAGCCAAAAGGAACAGCAAGACATAATCTAAAAGAGCCTAGAAGGATGTCAAAAAAAAAGGAGGATTAAATCTCTTATCGTCCTCACCTTATCATCAAATAAAGACAGTTCCGTCAGCTGGACACAAGATATTACTCAAGGACCTGCGGCTTCAATCTCACGCAGCCTAGCACGTGCTAACAACAGCCAATGAATGATGCACCAATAGGGAGACAGCATAGGCCGTCACCTAGCAACGTGCTGACGCGCTCTCGGGAGCCTTCCAGCTGACACTTGCGCGCTGGCCAGCTATAAGCTGTCAGCGTCTCGCAGCATCCTGATAGACTCGCAGACGTCTTCCAGCAAACCATTACGCGCTGGCCAAATAAGAACTGTCCTTTACATAACAGTATAATCCCATCGGCCACTCTTACTATTAAAGGTTGACAATAAGGGCCACCAGCATGCTAATATATTAAACTAATCTAACCTTACACACATATATGATAGCAGCGGGCATAGGGCCAGCACGAAAGGGCAAAAAGATTAAAATGATAAAAATCCCAATTGCACTAAAACAGGTGTTTAAATAAGCGTATATATGCCAAAGGACAGTCTCTTAGGTGCTGTATATGCTAAATACAAATTTATCCTAACATAAGGCTTTAGAATCGTATTCTTAATCCGTCTATAATGTTAACAACACACTGCCATCAAAATTAGATGCAAAGATATTGCTGCTGGGGCAAAATTAAAAATATACTAATAAAAAAGGCTCATAAAAATGTAAAAGGACTGAATGCTGCATATATAAAAAAGTATTTTTTATTTTAAAATAATAAAAAATAGGTAAAGCCAGTAAAATTAAAAAATGACTTCAAAAAACAAGATTTGGTGGATGGACATCTGATTCCAGCGCCAAAGAGCTACAGCCAAGCTAATTACCAACAAGGTTATGTAAACAGTTTATAAGTACAAATCAGGATGCAATAAAACAATTTAAATCAAAATCAATGTTCAGACCGGCGGGGTGCAGGGTATCCAAGGTGAAAATCCACCAACCCTCTTTTTTAGAGATGTCGTTAACTACATCCGACCCCCGCCAGCCCGGATCAACACAGTCAATCCCCATGAATGACATAACAGTGGGATCACAATTGTGATATTTCTTAAAATGTGCTGAAAGACTGTGGGACTCATAACCACGCTTCACATTATATATATGCTCACGAATGCGGGTCTTTTTTATTAGTATATTTTTAATTTTGCCCCAGCAGCAATATCTTTGCATCTAATTTTGATGGCAGTGTGTTGTTAACATTATAGACGGATTAAGAATACGATTCTAAAGCCTTATGTTAGGATAAATTTGTATTTAGCATATACAGCACCTAAGAGACTGTCCTTTGGCATATATACGCTTATTTAAACACCTGTTTTAGTGCAATTGGGATTTTTATCATTTTAATCTTTTTGCCCTTTCGTGCTGGCCCTATGCCCGCTGCTATCATATATGTGTGTAAGGTTAGATTAGTTTAATATATTAGCATGCTGGTGGCCCTTATTGTCAACCTTTAATAGTAAGAGTGGCCGATGGGATTATACTGTTATGTAAAGGACAGCTCTTATTTGGCCAGCGCGTAATGGTTTGCTGGAAGACGTCTGCGAGTCTATCAGGATGCTGCGAGACGCTGACAGCTTATAGCTGGCCAGCGCGCAAGTGTCAGCTGGAAGGCTCCCGAGAGCGCGTCAGCACGTTGCTAGGTGACGGCCTATGCTGTCTCCCTATTGGTGCATCATTCATTGGCTGTTGTTAGCACGTGCTAGGCTGCGTGAGATTGAAGGCGCAGGTCCTTGAGTAATATCTTGTGTCCAGCTGACGGAACTGTCTTTATTTGATGATAAGGTGAGGACGATAAGAGATTTAATCCTCCTTTTTTTTGACATCCTTCTAGGCTCTTTTAGATTATGTCTTGCTGTTCCTTTTGGCTGTTATTATTGTATGTGATTTGGCTGTATTAGATTACATGGAAATAGGACCTTGATCACGTGACTGGACATCTTTTGTACTTATTCCCCACCGCTCTGCCGCGCCACCAGCCTAGTTAAAGTTGCCTCACGGCAACGAAACGCGTCGGCGGTGGCGAGCGGTGGATCCAGGATTACCTTTTACTAGCTGCATTTATCCTTTGGGATTATTTTGCCAGACATTTGGAACGTACTGAGAGACTGTCTGATTCCGGCGCCGGTGAGACCGTTATCATGTCCAATGTCTTTTTATACTTTTTTACCATGTGAGTGTATCTCTTGAGTATATAATAAAGGAGAGAATTTTTTTAGCAGTACTACACTATATTTCTCTTCCTTTTCTTACATCCATGAAATGAATTGTTAACATCTGGGAGTACTACTGAGAATGTGGTCCTTTTGAAGTGGTGTCTTTACACATATGAATTGGAGTAATCATTTAAAGTTGCAGCATCGTTTGAGCTCTACCCACATTGAAGTTTACAGTGGGTAGCAACGCTGAGTATTAATATTTGAAGGCTCTGTTTTGCTGTGGAGTCGGTAAGAGTTTGCACATTTGGTGGAGGTTTCTGCACATCCAAAATGGCGCCTAAGCGGCCCACAGTCAGCTTGCAAATAGCATTTGGCTTCAGAGTATGCTGCTGGGCATTCTTCCTATGTAGACCTTTCCCTGACCCCAGATCAAGTTTGTCTGACCAAAGCATAGCTACAACCCAAGTGGTATAAAGACAAAGAAGTAAGTGTTGTCTATGATTGACTATATTCACATAACAGGCAGTGCTTTGGTAAGATTAAGTGTTTAATAGTGACCATAAATACTGTCCAAGGTCGTGTATGGGCTGCAAACCTTTTATGGGCTGCAAACCATTCATCAGACATTAAACACCCAGCTAAAACAGTAACCTCCCCTCAAAGCCACTCCCTAGGGGCATGTGTTCATATCTGCCTGTGAGCCTCTTTTCACACGTTTACAATAGTTCACATTCAAACAAACATTACTAACCTGCAGGAATGGTATGGATGTCTGTGTCCCGTCTTCCAGAGAGGCCCTCTAATGTGGCGGGGTGTATTAATGCCAGCACCATCTCCTCAGCTCGTGTATACTGTAATTTGGTGGGGAAGCCTCCACCAGTTTGTAAGCTGAAAAATAGAGGTTAACAAATTTTGGGCATTGTGGTCAATACAACAAGCACAAAATGCAAAACTCAAATATGTACCTCTGATTGCGCTGTTTATTCTGTTTCTTCCGTGCTGCATACTTCAGGTCAGATATTTTGCGCTGTATCTGCTCCACACCTTTCATCTCGTTCCCCGCTGCATTGACCTGTCTGGTGAGCTCCTCCAAGATTTGGGTATTTCTCATTTTGCTTGTAGATTTTGAATGTTTCGCCCATATAGCTCGTAATAATGGAGTGTGAGGCCACTTGCCAATGCGAGAGTTTGGGCCTCACCAAACCTGCCACTCAACTGGCCTTGCCGCAATGTTCGGCCTAATGCTTGCTCTTCTGGCTCATCTATTTTTGTTGGCAATTCGGGGGACATTCTGGGCTGGCTCTGTGGTGATGAACTGGGCGACACGTGGCTTGAAAATGACTGGACTGGACTTGCAATCGGACTGGAGGTCCTTGCCTGGGTGGCCACCGAACTTCCAGGCGTGGATGTGGCATATGTATCGCTGGTTGCCACCTGTGCTGGTGGTAAATGTGGCCGAGGAGGAGAGGGTGTGCTTGGGGGGGTAGGCCTTCGGTCCCTGTGCCTCTTTGTGGCCTTTGAAGTGTTGCTCCTTTGACCATGTGATGTACTGGCACGTGGAGCAGGAGAGGCAGTGCTGGCTGGGCTTGGGCTTTGGGCACGCTGGCTCTTACTGGCCTTGCCACTGGTGCTACTTTGGCCATGTGATGTTCTGCCACGTGGAGCAGGAGAGGCAGTGCTGGCTGGGCTTGGGCTTCGGGCACGCTGGCTCAAACTGGCCTTGCCACTGGTGCTACTTTGGCCATGTGATGTTGTGCCACGTGGAGCAGGAGAGGCAGTGCTGGCTGGGCTTGGGCTTCGGGCACGCTGGCTCTTACTGGCCTTGCCACTGGAGCGCCGTTTATGAAGGGAAGTGGTAGGGTGGGGAGGAGGAGAGGGTGTTCTTTGTGGGCTCGGGCTTCTCACCCTCTGCTTCTTTGTGGCCTTGGTTGTACCTGCCTGCTTGTATGTTGGTGCCTTCTTCTTTGCTGCTCCGTCCTTGCCTTTGGTTGTTGGTTTTGCTGTTGCGGCCTTGGTGGCCAATGTCGCCTTGTGTTGCCCACTTTGGCTGTGCGTTTCCCACACCTTGGTAGTAGCTTGGTGTGACCGAGTGGTCGGACGTGAGGAAGAAGGCTCCTCATGCCGCTGGGCCCTTTTGCTGGTGGCTTCCTTGGCTGGTGTGGCCTTAGCGCTGGGTTTTTTTGGTGCCATGCTGACAATGTCAAAGAGAATGAGCTGTGTGTCCATGACCCTTTAAATCCTAATGACTGGGTATGACGCTTATGCGTTCCCGTACACGTGCGTACGGCCGTTCGTCGGGCCGTGCGGAACCCGGAAACCGCTGGGGCATTACTTATCTGCTGCGAACAAGAAGAAAGATGGCACCCACGATCTTCACCCGCCAACAACAGGAGCCGATTATGCTCGTAAGTGTATTGTAAGGATGTTGATTTGCCATCTAAATGCATGCCTAGGCCTTAAGGAAGCACAGGAAGAAACAGTTGTCTAAACTTAGTTAAACTCCGTGCCAAACAGAAGTTAGTGCGCACATGTGAGAACCATCTCACTTGCTTCTAGAAGGATAGTTTGAGGCTAGAAATGTGTTTGGGAATGTCATTTACTCAACTGATCGAATTGTGACAGATATTTGTACGCAGTTGGATTTAACAACTATTTTTTTTTTGTGTTTTTTAGACGATGCTTCAGCGCAGGTACAACTACCTGCCCAACGCATAGGAGAAGAGGAACGTCGCCCTGGAGATCGTTTCCCGGATCCAGCAGGAGACGGACACCGCCTTCACCCATACGCAGATCATGCAGCACTGGTTGGACCTGAAGCAACTCCACATGCCCCGGGTGCGGCGATTTTTCGGTCTCCATTTCCCAAGTAAGTACATAGCGATTGCATGCTAGATGTAACTAATACAGAAGGTAGGCCTTTATTCATAAATGCTTTTCTTTTCTAGTGCTGGAAATGGAGTACCGAATCCGACGCACCCGGAGGCGTGCAGTCCGGCCAGTGCTGCATGAATCTGCAGCAGCAAGTGAAGGTGGTGGATCTCCAGGGCCACGTTCCTACCCCTCCTCTGTAGCGGCCTCAGACCAGCCCCTGGACCTTTCTACAGAGGAGGGGCATCACGGCATGGGCAGGGAGTCGGCCCAAGCGACGGAGCCATTAGCCTCTGGTATGTGACTCTTAATGTAACTGCACACACATACATTAAAAGCAAAGCTGATTCTCTTAATCTCTTTTTCTAGATGATTATGTAGCGGGTGAAGGATCTGTGGAAGAGACTGCAGCAGATCAGGCCCAGGAGGCACATGGAGAAGGTGGGTGATGTCACACACACATTCAAATTGTCATTTGCTTACTGTTGACTCAGACATTAGAAGTGACCCAATTTTACATGTCTCTACAGCCTCAACTTCCCAGCAGTGGCAGGTCCCAGAGCGGAGGGTGGTCCCCGAAGCAGAGCTCGCCCACCAACGAAGTAAGTTGTAATGTAATTATTTGGAGTATGTGGGAAATGACATGATACCTAAATCCATACTCAATGCCATTAGCATACTGACATATGGCCTCTTCCTTTGATTAGTTCCTTAGCATAATGACATATGGCCTCTTGCTTTGATTAATTCCTTAGCATAATCACATATGGCCTCTTTCTTTGATTAATTTCTTAGCATAATCACATATGGGCCTCATAATTTAGCTTGCAACCTAATAAACATTCCATCCACAGCTTTTAAACATGTATTTGCCGACAAATAATTTATTTTTCGAATTTATACAGGGACCTCACGTGCCAGAGTGGCCAGGGTCCTTCAGTTGGTGGGCGACATGCAGGAGCTGCGCGACTCGTTGGGGACCACAGATGAAGAATAATGTTCTGGGGCCTGCCATTGCTGTGTATATAGTTTAAAAAATGTTAATTATTTTTAACAAAAAATGTAAAATTTGATATTGACATTTTAACATTAAAAAAAAATTATATTTAAAGTTGTTCAATTTAAAAAATTTTTTTTTTACAACAAAAGGCAATATAAAAATGCCTGTGAAGATAAAAAAAAAAAAACTTTCTGTGTCATTTCCTTTTCTAAATACATTTATTAGGGTTGGTTACCACAAAACGAATGCAAAAACCAAAATTTATATATGAAGATTCGCCTGACCGTGAAGTGATTTGGGTAAGTTTTTGGTGCGCCAATGGAAGAAGAATGAGACCATGAAGTGATTTAGGTAAGTTTTAGGTGCGGGAAATGGAAGAATATACTGAGCGCGAAGTGATTTGGGTAAGTTTTAGGTGCGCCAATGGAAGAAGAATGAGACCGTGAAGTGATTTAGGTAAGTTTTAGGTGCGGGAAAAGGAAGAATATACTGAGCGCGAAGTGATTTGGGTAAGTTTTAGGTGCGCCAATGGAAGAAGAATGAGACCACAAAGTGATTTAGGTAAGTTTTAGGTGCGGGAAAAGGAAGAATATACTGAGCGCGAAGTGATTTGGGTAAGTTTTAGGTGCGCCAATGGAAGAAGAATGAGACCACAAAGTGATTTATGTAAGTTTAAGGTGCGGGAAATGGAAGAAGAATGAGACCGCGAAGTGATTTAGGTAAGTTTTAGGGGCGGGAAATGGAAGAAGAATGAGACCGTGAAGTGATTTAGGTAAGTTTGAGGTGCGGGAAATGGAAGAATATACTGAGCGCGAAGTGATTTGGGTAAGTTTTAGGTGCGCCAATGGAAGAAGAATGAGACCACAAAGTGATTTAGGTAAGTTTTAGGTGCGGGAAATGGAAGAAGAATGAGACCGCGAAGTGATTTAGGTAAGTTTTAGGGGCGGGAAATGGAAGAAGAATGAGACCGCGAAGTGATTTAGGTAAGTTTTAGGGGCGGTAAATGGAAGAAGAATGAGACAGCGAAGTGATTTAGGTAAGTTTTAGGGGCGGGAAATGGAAGAAGAATGAGACCGCAAAGTGATTTGGGTAAATTTTAGGTGCGCCAATGGAAGAAGAATGAGACCGCAAAGTGATTTAGGTAAGTTTTAGGGGCGGGAAATGGAAGAAGAATGAGACTGCGAAGTGATTTAGCTAAGCATTGTAGCAGAAGTGAGTGAACCAAATATGTAGGCGAGCACATTAATGAGTTAAAGCGGACCTTCACCCTGAATAAGAGTCTATCTTATATGTTTCCCACACCCTGTACATACAGATTGCTCACATTAAAAATCATCTTACCTGCATCTACTGCATGTTATGAGCCTTTAAACATCCAAGATGGCGGCTTATGGAAGCCGCCATCTTATCAGGCAGCATGCAAACAGGAAGTGCCTCCTGACTGTGCTTCTCTGCATTCTGGGACTGCTGACCTTTACCTGACTCCAGCTCTGCTCTGTCTGAGCAAAGCACAGCTATAACCCGCCCCCCTGTACCTTATCCCACTCTCCTCTCCTCAGTAAGTGTGATGCTTCTGAGTCAAGATGGCGGCGCCCGTATCCTAAATTCCTGAGCAGAGTTGCAGCCCAGTGTGGGAAAGAATAATAAGTTAGTGACTAAAAACGTAAAATATATTAATTTTAGATGCTGGGGAACCGTTTTTTAAGAGTTTGGGCTTTTCATTAAATCATGGTGAAGGTCCGGTTTAAGTTTGTAGTGCGCAGGCGTAAGGTCGTAATGATTTTCGTCTGGACGATTATTTATAGAAAAGGGAATTTACGGGAAACGTAAATGATTCGTGGGAGGAGACGATGGAAAAAGGGCAAAAACGAAAGCCAACGTTGTAAGATGAGTAACATAAACGGAAAACAAAAGCTGGAAAATTACATTCTAGTTGGCATACGAACGGACGAAGACTTTACTGAAGGCTTGCAATGCATGCTTAGAATCACTCGTACACTCATACGCAAGTGGGAAAATTTGAAAAAAAAACAGATCGACACAAAAACGAAAGTCTTTTTATGTCTCTCTGAATCAACCCTTATGTCATTGAGCTGTTAACCCCCCCCCCCACTATTCCTCTGTATGCACCTATCTACCCCCCCCCACACACACACACACACACACACTTATTCATTCATTACATACCAGCCCCCCTCTTTTCCTCATTGCTCTATAGGGACACCACACTGCTGACCCCCCCACCCAGTCACTGACTCTATGCCTACCCCCTACTATTGCCCTTCCCCCTTAATTTCTTCCAGCGCCCCCTCCCCCATGCTACACCCATCCATGCTCATCACCCCCGCCTCTCCCCATCCGCGATGTGATCTTGAGGGCTCACTGGGACATTCATTTATTCAACCAAACTCAAAAGCTCCTATTACAGTGAGATTCCCTCGAATCTCTGGTTCCATACTTTCACTGATTACTCCTTTTCTTCTCTTCCTGGAATCACGCTCCGCTCCATTTGGTGCCTCGGAATTGCCTGCCTGGTCAGGAATCTGCTAAAATCGGGAATGACCTTCCCCTGATCCTTCACCCTGTTTCTACAATCCTTGGAGCCTATTAAGGCATTGCTGGTATGTTGACTTGCCATCCCCCCAGCCTTGTGAACTGGTATAGGGGTCATGGACCCCTTACCAGTTCACAAGGGGTTAAATGTAAAAAAAAAAACACAGACACACACACAGAGAAAAAAATATTTTATTAATTTATATTTTTTTTTATACTTACCTCCCATCCATCCTGGAGCACTCTGTCCCTCGGCGATCACTGGCTTCTGCTCATCTGCTGGAAGCCTTTTATAGCTGCTGGGTGACAGAACACAAAGGGTTAATAAAAAAAAATGACATAGGGTCCCCCCTCCCAGGGGAGGGGGACTCCTTTTTTTTTCGATCGGAGCCTCCTCGCCTGACACCCGCCCTGCTCCGATCACTGCCAGAGCTCAGAGGGGGTATAGGAGGAGCGGGATGACGTCATCCCGCTCCTCCCACAATGGGCGGGGCCAGGGGACGGCGGCCATCGCCGCCATTACAAGAGGTGAGGACCCGGAAGAGGGTCCTCACCTGAAGCCTGCGCAGCCCAGGGGGGGGATCGGACCCCCCCCCCCCCCCCCGGTGAAGAGGAGACCAGAGCAGACCGGAGGAAGAAGGATCGGGCGCAGAGGTGAGTAAATGACAGTGTTTTTTGTTTTTTTTTACTGCGGCGCTGGAAACGGGGGGGGGGGCGTTTGGTTTCGGGCCCCCTCCTGAAGACGGAGGACGACCGGGGGGGGATCGGATGCCCCCCCAGGAAGAGAGGACCCCAAGCTTCACGGGGATACCAGAGGTAAGTGGGGTTTTTTTTCTATCTTTTAACTGTTAGGGGGAAATGCCAGGCACGTAGTTTCTACGTGCTTGGCACTTAAGGGTAGGAGAAGCAACCAGGTAGAAACTACGTGCTTGGCATTTAAAGGGTTAAACAAATGCAGAGAGTGCAGCACATAGGAAGCCACTGTACACATACCTGTGCCGGCATTCTTTCCTCTCACAAAATGTCAATAAGATGGGATCAATAAGATGGCCATCCCCATGAGTGAGGCAAGCGTTGGCAGCAGCCAGTTGCGTTAGTTTAAAGTGGACCAACACCCAGGGGGGATCGGCCCGGGAATCTATAAGATTCCCGGACCGATCAGATCCCTCCCCGCGGGGAATCCGAAATCGGGATGTCCCGCGGGGAGGAACCCCCCAGGAGGCCCACAATCCTTACCTTACCGGCGATCCAACGGCGCATGCGCGAGACGCGGCCGCGTCTCTCGCTTCCCTCTAGCAGGGCGCGCTCCCGCGCCGGCCGTTTTGTGAATGGGCGGCGCAGGCGCGCTCCCTGTTAGAGGGAAGTGAGAGACGCAGCCAATGACAGCGCTCTGGTATGCGCGTCCAAGCGGCTTTGGACGCGCATACCAGAGCGGCTCTGAGCGCTGTCATTGGCCGGACGAGGTCACGTGGGAGCGGGGAGAGGTGAGTTTTTGCGGCGATCGGGGGGGTTTCACACAGCGGGGCACCCCCGATCGGGGTGCCCCACCTAAGTGGACCAACACCCAGGATAGTCAAAATCCTGGGTGTTGGTCCACTTTAAAGCACACCCCACACTGTGGATTTTCAAAGATACTGTACAACCACCAGAAGCTGCAATGCAGGTAAAGCACGTTACACCCACATAACCAGCTTTGCTGCACTGCCATAGACTTTTATTGGGCAGTACAAAACATACAGTAAAGGGATGTACATAACATAGAGGCAGAGCAGGCACATGCCCCCGGGCCCGTGGAACAAGGGAGCTTTTACACTGCTGCAGAGCTCTTACACCGAGCTCTTACCCGGCAGGTGAGTATGCTGTGCTGCTGATGGGGGCCCGGGTATGGGGCTCGATCAAGGCTATGTACGCCACTGATACATACATAAATATGCCCCATGAAAACACTGGGCTGTGGCAGCAATACTGCCAAATCGCTTAGGTGTGATTGTTGCCCCAGTTGTGCAATTCCTTAGTTGCCTGCAGCTATTTGTTTCATTGTCTTTATCTAAATACAGATATGCTTATCTTCATAGCTAGGAAACGCTTTCAAACACAGCTTGTGACACCATAAATTTATTATTGTCCTTATTTCTTCCAAGCTGCTATTATACATAAATCATTTCATTCCTGTGCCTGGTGAAATCATTATGCAAACAGTGACCAATATACAAGACTAAGGTAACCTCAGTGTGTATACTAAGCTGCACACAATCTACTCCTATGGTGCATTTTAGAAATGTTATAGTACAGTATTGTACATTGTATATTGTTTCTCGGTGCCTTCAGTTCTTATATGACATATATTTAAATGGCTGAAACTTAACTCTAAAATAACATTATCTGGCTAATTGTCTCTTGCGTGGATTGTAGGATATGCCTATGCTTGCTTGCCAATAAAAGCCACACCCTACTGGTGCATGGTACAATGTGTTATAAAGCAAGTGGTACTGCACCATACACCTCCACAGATGGGTTCTTTATGTTTTAGTGTGTCTCCTACACTTATGTGTCAGTATACCTATAACAGTATGATGCCCTATTTCATATCAAGGTGCAAACTTGTCCAGGCCATAGTTTATTTGTAGTAATAAGTCATGGGAAAACAACCACTTAAAGAAGACCTCCATTCACAAAAAAGTTTAGTAAATAGCTTGCGTAAAGCCCCCACTCTGATTATCAGTGGCATACAGTATGCTGTTGGAAAGGGCTTAATGTGGACCAAAACTCAGGATTTTGGCTCCATGGGAAGAAGTCCTGCTGTGTTGCTAACCCAATGCAAGTGCAACAGTGGTAGAGCACAGTACACTACATTATAGGGCTGATTCAGGTGCAATTTAGCACCATTTTTAGCAGTAGGAATCCATTAATCATTTGCACAGCTAAAATGGTGCTGAATTCACTAAACAAGAAAAGCATTGTTTAAAAATGTTTTCTCACAAAAAATTTACCCCCCTTCCCTCAATTCAGTGTGTGGTTGTTTGGGAGGTATTGGGTCTGTGGTGCAAATGGTGCTCAAGTAAAATATGTTTTCACTGAACAGTTCTTTGCGTGGTGTTCCTACATCCAACCTGTGTCCTGTATCCAGCTGTGTGTTTCTGCTGTCCAGAGTGAGTCCTATACCCAGCTTTGTACTTGCTTTCAACCCTGTCCCTGTATGTCATAGGAAACAAAGCCACCAGTGGAGCTAGAAACGAAAGTGCATTTTCAGTGATATTGAGGTCTTGTCCTAGATGGTCAAAACCTAATTGGTGTAGTGTAGAAATGATTGGACACACAGCCTCCATACTGTGATCCCCTGTGTTTATATATGCTGTGTCCATCTGCAGATAAGAAAGCTTCCAAACTGGAAAATACAGTAACAGGCTGATTCATTACTAGCGCCAGGTAGCGACAGATGAGCGTCTGTAGAGAGGATTTCAGAGCGACTGCTAGTAGTCGATGTGCTTGGCCATGGTTAGATGTTTCAGAGCGCCTCAGTCGCTGGTCGGAATTGATGAATATGTTGTGTGAGTCGCAGTACTACGCTGTATGGGAGCGAACGGTAGCGCCAGATCAGTGCGACTGACTCACACCACATTCATCAAAAAAACAGCCTCAAACAGCGCCGGTGCTCAAAATCGGGTTGTTGTAGCCCATAGTGCCAGAGGTGTGATTAAAGTCTGTTTTTGAACATGTATCCACTAGTAACAAAGCAAAAACATATGGAATTACATTGATATTTCATTGTAACATGAACACTTTAATACCAGACATGTAAGAACAATTCTGCATAAAAATATTATTAATTAAAAAAGTTTAAAAAAATGTCAATTTTTAGGCCAGGATACTTGTCAGAAAGATTTGAGATTTTATTAAAAAAAAAAATTGGGATCAGGAAAGGGATTTAAGGATCGTCTATAGAAATGTATGGGAGAGAGCCAGGTAGCGAGAGGTAATATGTGTCGCTCTGCAAGGCGCTGTACGCTGAGCCTGGGATAATGAAGAATCGTACGCTACATGGCGTTGTTCCAGTCGCTCACCAGATTCGGATTCATAATGTGTAATTGCGTGCCGTTTCCGGCGTTCACCTGCCGCTACCTGCCGCTTATAAGGCACTACCTTTCGCTATCCCTTCATGAATAAGGCCCTTAGTAAACATTCAGTGTCACATGACACACCCAAACTACCCCAGAGTCTGCAACACAATCAGGTTGATTGAGCACCATTTGTATAAATTTCACATCAGATGGAAAAAAAATTGTTGCCATAGTCACGTCAACCAACAGTCTTTTCTCTGCAATATTTACGTATGATTATGTTTACCTTGGGGCTGATTTAGAGCCAGGTGAAAATTTACACCCAGTAGACAATGAAAGTCAATGACAGTTTTCTCTCCTAAAATCAAAAATGAAAATGTATTCATGTCTATACAAATAAGATATGTTCAATTAATACAACCTGACATGTGTACCACCGGTACAGTCACAACTAGACAAAGTGAAATTTCTGGGGAAATTGCGTGAAGTCTTCTTGCCTCCACCAGTTCTCTACAACTGTAGTGGGTGGAGTAACTTGAGTAACTGTTGTGTGGTTGGAGTGGCTGGAGTAACTGTGGAAAGGTTTGACTGGGCAGAGTAACTATATGGATTGTTTGGAGTGAGTAAAGATAGTAAGCATTAAATTATGAAGTATTTATATCTTGCTAAATGACTGGCTATGTCATTTGTCTAACCTGTTTTCCATAACATGTTTTCATGGGGAGTTTTCCTGAGACTGGATGTGTGGGCGGAGCAGCTGTAAAATGAATGTAACGAGCCTGGCTGCAGGTGTGTTCCTATGGCAATTCACTCTGAGGTAGAATGCACTTTAAAACACATTTCTAATTCACTGGTGGTTGCCATATTCAAATGGCTGGAGCTTCAAAAATATACATCCTACAGCAAAGCACTTTATACTGTAAGAATCACAAGACCCAGGCCTACAATGTGTTATATAGCATGTCTCTGAAATATTAAAAATGAAGGCACAGTCGCAGTTTAGAAATTGCCATTCAAATTTGTGGTGTCTAGAGTGGAGTTTAAATGAATGTCAATGGGAGGTGTGAGGTCATATTGTGAAAACTGTTAGGGCTATGGCTTAGCCTTGGACATTTTTAGTGGCAGCAGGGATAGCTGAACGTTTTGATATAAGATTTGCTTAGGTGGGCTTAAAAATGAGGGAGAGGTCGCAGTTTAGATATCATGTCCTGATTTTTCACTTCACACTAATCTCCCACTCTAGTTTTGAACATTCCTCCCATTCATTCCTATGGGAAAATTGTGCCAGAAAATGCCAATATTTCGGAAACCGTTTGGCGAAATGTTCCACAAAGTAATAGCACACCATTCCGGAACGATCCGCACGTTTTGGTATATTATGGTCTATGTAGTGTAAAAACTGTGGGAGGAGTTACAGTGCAAAATATGGCTATAATAAGAACTAGACAAAGTGCAATTTCCGGGGAAATTGCGTGAAGTGGTCTTGCCTCCACCAGTTCTCTACAACTGGAGCGGGCAGGGTAACTGGGTGGAGTGGGCGGAGTAACTGGGTGGAGTGGGCGGAGTAACTGGGTGGAGTGGGCAGAGATACTGGGTAGAGTAGGCGGAGTAACTGGGTGGAGAGGGCGGAGTAACTGGGTGGAGTGGGCGGAGTGGGCAGAGTAACTGGGTGGAGTGGGCGGAGTAACTGGGTGGAGTGGGCGGAGTGGGCAGAGTAACTGGGTGGAGTGGGTGGAGTAACTGGGTGGAGTGGGCGGAGTAACTGGGTGGAGTGGGCGGAGTAACTGGGTAGAGTGGGCGGAGTAACTGGGTGGAGTGGGCGGAGTGGGCAGAGTAACTGGGTGGAGTGGGCGGAGTAACTGGGTGGAGTGGGCGGAGTAACTGGGTGGAGTGGGCGGAGTAACTGGGTGGAGTGGGCGGGGTAACTGGGTGGAGTGGGCGGGGTAACTGGGTGAAGTGGGCGGAGTAACTGGGTGGAGTGGGTGGGGTAACTGGGTGGAGTGGGCAGAGTAACTGGGTGGAGTGGGCGCAGTAACTGGGTGGAGTGGGCGGAGTAACTGGTGAAGTGGGCGGAGTAACTGGGTGCAGTGGGCGGAGTAACTGAGTGGAGTGGGCGGAGTAACTGGGTGGAGTGGGCGGAGTATCTGGGTGGAGTGACTTGAGTAACTGTTGTGTGGTTGGAGTAACTGTGGAAAGGTTTGACTGAGCAGAGTAACTATATGGAGTAGGCAGAGTAACTGTATGGATTGTTTTGAGTGAGTAAAGATAGTAGGCATTCTTCTTTTTTCTATCGCCAGATTATTTATAGACATGTTAGAAGCTATTGTGTGGGTATTTAATTATTTATCTTTTTTAATGCAAATTTCGCGATACTGCTCCTTTAAGGGGAGTTTCCTGAGACTGGGTGTGTGGGCGGAGCAGCTGTAACGAGCCAGGCTGCAGCTGTGTTGCTATGGCAACTCACTCTGAGGTAAACTGAGAATGTACATTAAAACACATTTCTAATGCACTGGTGGTTGCCATATTCAAATGACTGTAGCTTAAAAAGTATACATCCTACAGCAAAGAGCTTTATACTGTAGGAATCACGAGACCTGTACAATGGTGTATAGCATGTCTCTGAAATATTAAAAATGAAGGCACAGTCGCAGTTTAGAAATTGCCATTCAAATTTGTGGTGTCTAGAGTGGAGTTTCAATGAATGTCAATGGGAGGTGTGAGTTGCAAACAAAAGGTCATATTGTGAAGACTGTTAGGGCTATGGCTTAGCCTTGGACATTTTTAGCGGCAGCAGGGATAGCTGAACGTTTTGATATAAGATTTGTGTAGGTGGGATTAAAAATGAGGGAGAGGTCGCAGTTTAGAAATCATGTCCTGATTTTTGACTTCACACTCAGTTCCCACTCTAGCTTTGAACATTCCTCCCATTCATTCCTATGGGAAAATTGCGCCAGAAAAACGCCAATATTTCAGAAACCGTTTGGCGAAACGTTCCACAAAATATAAGCGCACCATTCCGGAACGATCCGCACGTTTTGGTATATTATGGTCTATGTAGTGTCAAAACTGTGGGAGGAGTTACAGTGCAAAAATGCTTGGAATAATAATAATATATCAGCGAGAACAATAAGTGATCTTGGCAAGCAAGACCACTTAATAATATATATGTGAGAGAACAATAAGTGATCTTGCCATGCAAGAACACTTAATAAGCCGTGACAATTATATTTGATATGTAGTTATAATTGTGTCTCTAGTAACACTTGATCTCTCATGCTAATTGTATTGCATTTGCTGTTATTACATGGCAATAGTATGGCAGTAACATGGCAAAATTTTTGGTGTAGTGTGTTTTTCCTTTACTTCTGTGAGTGACCCGGTAAGAGGTCCAGGGGACACCTATACCAGTTCCTAGGGTAGGGGAGCCAGCAGGCCACCTACCAGGACACGTGGGTGACATGCTGCTACCGCCCCCAGAATACCTACACACTCTCTTGGGGCACTGGAGGTATGAAAGAGCATGTGCCCATTAATATGAGCTTGGTGTTTATTCACGGGTACCCCCAGCACCCATGGAGTAGCACCTGTTTGGTAACAAAGTGTATAGTGGCTGGTTAAGCAGCAGGGCCAGGGGTAGGCAATTCCTTGTGTGAGTTGCTTGGCCAAAAGAAGCAACTTACCTTCCTTCTTACTTGTAGCACATGTATGTGCAGGTAGCTGCAAGTAGGGGAGATGCAGTTATCCCAAAACAGGATGCCCCCCTCCCTCACCAAAAGGCTTTTTTGGCTGTTGGTCATCTTTAAAGATGAACAAAAGCCTTTTTTGCCAGCCCTATAGTGTTTTAGACCCCCTGGGACATCCCGATTTGAGATGCCCCACTGGGTGAAATCCCCTGAATCGCCTAGTATACTCACCTCGCCAGTGATCCTGCTGCACATAGTATGCGTTGCCACAACGACAACACTGACTTCCCCAGTTGACATGTGCATCGGCAGCAGGCATTTCTGAATGACTGAAGCAGGTGTACACAGCGGGAGGGGAAAGGTCAGCACTAGCTGCTGCACAAGCACCAGGGGATCGCCAGTAAAGTAATAATTTACACGTTCCGGGATGGCCTCCTTAAGATGAACAATCACCATGATAATGACATTTCTGGGGGTTGTTACTCATTACGACCACCCAGGTGTGAAAGTAGCCTAAATCTCATAGTACTGTGCTTCTTTTCTTGCAAGTCAATTCTCTCTCTCTATATATATCTACATATCTATATATATTATACACCTGTGGCATGCCTCCCAACTGTCCCGATTTTCCCGGGATTGTCCCGGTTATTTCCCAAAATCCCGTGGTCCCGGACTGTTGCAAATTCTCCCGGGGCGCCATGGACACTGAGCAAGGGACCTGCTGTGCGCCGCCCGTGAGGCCAGCGCCTTCTGAATAAATAGTTCCTGGCGCTGGCGCGAAGAGACTTCCTGGCGTGTGGGTGAGTGCGCGGGGGAGGGGGGGGGGTGATGAAAAAACTTCCAGCATGCAGGGGTGAAGGCAGCCGACATTGCTGGAGGAGCTGCTGTCAATCTGCGAGCAGGGGGCGGGGCAGTAGTTCTTATGGGCTCCGGCTGGAACTAAAGCAGTGTTCCCGGGGGAGCCTCAATAGGAGTGCACAGAGTGCTGGGTTTGACAGGCTCTCCAGGCTCATAAGTGTGTGCAGAGGCCCGTAGCTGAGAGCAAGTGTGCTGCCTCTCAGTGCCTGACACTCAGACTGCTTCCCCCCTAAGAGATAAGAATGTGGCATTTCCTGTCCAGGCTGCCCTGTGCCATGTCAGCTGTGTGTGCAGAAAATGGCTCCCCCACCCACACAAACAAGGCAACAGATTTATGTTCAGGATGTTCTAGGTGAGATGATTTTTCTTTCAATGGATCGTTGCCCAGTTCCCCAACATCCCTGCTCAGCCACTGCCAAGGCTTAGAGGGAACATTGGTGGTAAGAGCGGGGGCCGGACCTATGTGCGCATTTGTCTGCCTGTGTGTGTGTGCTTGCATGTATGTGTGTTTGACTTTGTGTGGGGGCTTGCATGCATGTGTGTGTGTGTGTGTGTGTGTCTGCATGTGTGTGTGTGTCTGCATGTGTGTGTGTGTCTGCATGTATGTGTGTGTGGAGGGGGCTTGCATGCATGTGTGTCTGCATGTATGTGTGTTTGACTGTGTGGGGGCTTGCATGTATGTGTGCGTGTGTCTGCCTGTGTGTGTGTGTGTGTGTGTCTGCATGTATGTGTGTTTGACTTTGTGTAGGGGCTTGCATGTATGTGTGTGTGTCTGCATGTATGTGTGTGTCTGCATGTGTGTGTCTGCATGTATGTGTGTGTCTGCATGTGTGTGTCTGCATGTGTGTGTGTGTGTCTGCATGTATGTGTGTGTCTGCATGTGTGTGTGTCTGCATGTATGTGTGTGTCTGCATGTGTGTGTCTGCATGTGTGTGTGTGTGTCTGCATGTATGTGTGTGTGGAGAGGGCTTGCATGCATGCAGTGTGTGTTTGCATGTGTGTGTGCCTCCATGTATGGGGGCTTGCATGCATGTGTGCGTGTGGAGGGGGCTTGCATGCATGCAATGCGTGTGTTTGCCTGAATGTTTATGTTTGCCTGTGTGTGTAGGGGGGGATTGTCTGCATTCATGTGTGTGAGGCTTGCCTGTATGTGTGTGTGTGTGTGGGGGGGGGTGTTTTCATGTAATTTGTTACTATGTATTTATTAGGAGGCATTTCCCTTTAAGGCCGTGACTGGGGGCGTGGTTTAAAATGTCCCTCTTTACTATTTTCAAAAGTTGGGAGGTATGCTGTGGCACGGCCCTGGCATGTTGCCAGTGATATAACTAAATGTGACAGGGTCCTGGTGTGTAGATTAAGACTGAAACAGCAGAGACAAATTATGCTTTTCTTAGCTAAAATGATAGTAAGTGATCACAAATATGATAAATATGGTGGCTGAGCAACACTTATGGGCCCCCCTGACCTTCTGGGCCCCAATGCGGGTGCACCTTCTGCACCCTCTCAAGTTATGCCCCTTTATATGGCCCTCGCTATCTATGGGGCAAATTCTTAGGTCGCTGAGAAAACTTGTGTTTTTCTGGTGCTGGTGCAAGGAGCTGCTGCACGCTCACCAACTGTTTATATCTAAATGACTGGCAGGGATGTACACAGCCGGGGCAGTGGGAAAAGTGATGCCAGCCTGGATGAGAGGCTGCAAATGCAGGTAGGAATATGGAGTAAATCTGGCAGCACTAGGGGCTTCACACACAGGGGAAATCCCAAATTGTGGCGCTTCACAGCAGCACAAATTGAACAGTTTTTGTAAAGTTCTTTACCGCGACTTGCCCACTTAGTGACCGCCCTGAGCTGGGGGGGGGGGGGGGTCATGGCCTCATGAAGTTAAACAGTATGCTGGCAGGTATGGGTAGCTCAGGGGTTAATAAGGCCTCTCTCCCTCCTCCCCACCCTTTCCTCCCGGCACTATTTGCTGACAGTCTGTAGCTCTCTCCTTGCTGACAGTCTGTACCTCTCTCCTTCCAAGATTAAATGAGCAGCCTGACAAGCAGCGCAGAGGCGGCTGGAGAGGGTGACGTCACTCCCAGCATCGCTGCTCCTGGAGGTAGTGGATGGAGGAACCGGAAGCTGCTTGTTTTTCATGTAGAGAGGTACAGACTGTCAGCGGGGAGAAAGGGGAGGGGGGGGGAGGATGCCGTATTAACACCTGAGCTACCTATGCCTACCAGAGTAAGCTTCAATTGCTCAGGGCCCTGAGACTTCTGACTGTTCTTCTGCGGATCTAACAGCCCTGGCTACCCCCCCCCCCCATAACGATGAAACTTACCTTTCACTCCATGCTACTCAGATGGTAGAAGGGAAGCTGAGTGTCACCTATGACAACGACAGCGGCAGAGACGGGCTGTGCGGGCCCGCAGGGGGCGGCCAGTGGAGCCTGAAGTGAACCATCCTGTCACTGCGTGTGACGTACATAGTAGGGGAGGCGGCGGAGTCTTCCTCCTGTCATCAGTGAGGGGGGCAGGCCAATACACTGGCAGGGTGCTGCCGTTCGACACACCTTCAGGTTGCTGGCAGTCATAGTGGGCCTGCTGGCAGATTATTATTTTTTTTTTATTAATTGTTGCTGGCCTCCGCTCCCGCCCCCAACGTAGCCCCGCCCTAGGCACGTGCCTAGTGGCAAATACGGCCCTGCATCCTCCACATATGCAGAATAAGGAGCCTTTTAGACTCCAGGGCCATCCGAGTTCCACTGCTTTGGGCATTCCGAATTGGGATGCCCTCGCCGAATCTGTGCGCCCCGGCAGCATTGCACGCATCGATGCACGCCTTGCCTTTCTTAATGGGAGGCGCAGGCACACCCTGCAGTGTGGGCGGGGGATGTAGCTGCTGGTGCGGCTTGGCTTCTTAGCCTGAGGCCATCTGGGGGGGTACACACAGCAGAGCATCCCAATTCGGGATGCCACCGCACAGAGGAACAACACATGGGAAAGTGAAATTCCTGTGTGTTGTTCCTCTTTAAGCCAGTAAGCACTAAAATCTCTTTTTTATTTCCAAAAAGTAGCACATTTTATTACACATGATGCTAAATTAAAGGCACCAGCACCAAATGGAATTAGGACACCTAATTTTAGGTGAAAGTTAACTTTTTACAGGTGGTGCTGAATATACCTCATTGTCTATACTCAGTAACTTAGCCCACACAAGCATATACTACTGGTTTGTCATAGAATGACCTTAGTTAGTTTGAAGGTCAGTGCAACAAACTGGAGGTGCCCCTACCAAAAAGCCAGAGAAATCAAATAGGGATTTCTAAATGCTATGGTAAAACACTAAAGCAACACCAAAAAATACCAAAAACTCTCAACCTGCACTAAAGTGAGCTCCTGAGGAATTCCACTGTGATAGTAAACAAATTCCACAGGCTTTCTACGGTTTCCCTTAGCCCTTCTTAAAAAAGCTCTATCATGGAGAATACCAATGTAATAAAAAATGTGTATTAGACTCCAGGACAGGAGCCTCTCGCCGTGGCTGCCATTTCAGGCATCATCTTGGATCTTATAAGCATAAATATGCTATATGGCAAAAGGAGGGACATAAAAATGGAAGGTTCAGATTTATGTGGGCCCCTGGGCAAGAGAGTTTCTGTAGGTCATTCAGCTGTCATGTGATGAATGGATGGAAAGAGGAAAGCTGCTCATGCATAGGGGCTGCTACTCAAGTACTCAGAGACCACTCGGCCGGCCCCAAGGCCAAGGCTGCTATACCAGCCCTTATGCCCTTTGGTTTGGGTCCATACTGATTGACACCGGCCTCTTTCACACCCCTGGTGTCCCATATTGGTGGCAGGTGACATGGCGGCCCCCTACCCTGTCATCTAGTATAGGGGTCCCCTAGAACCTTTACCAGTTTACCCCAACTACTAAAGAAACGAACCACCACACAAATATAATGTAATAAATTTCACTACTTACCGGTTTGCATCTTATTTTCCCCTCTTTTGGTCCGGTTGGGTTTTGTGTTGACAGCCCCCCCCCCCCCCAACTATGTCACTGGAGGGGAGAGGTATGGGGGGGGGTTCCTGAAAAAAGCCCCTCCATACCCCTCCAGTTATGTTTTGGTCACATGGGGGAGATTCCAGAGGCTCTAAATATAAAAGCATTCGCCCGCAACTTAACTGTCAGTACCCTTGGCTGGCAGTCAAGGCAAGGGAGGGGAGGACCTGTGCCCCCCCTCATTAATTTGCCAGCAGGGCTTCTATTAGATGTCTCTGCTGGCTTTACAGTAATAGATGCAGTACCGGACAGAGGACGGGGAAAGGTAAATATTGGTAAATTAGGAATAATAATACCGTTTTGTGAGTACTCACCTTTAAAACGGGTATTATGAGTATGCCATACACTCCATTTCGATCTTCATGACATGTGGGTAATCTCCAGTAGAGGGCGAACTTCTGCAGAGATGAATATGCAAAAAAGAAAGCCCCTCCCGGTCCATATATACCTGGGACCTCCCACCAATTTCCCAGTGTAAAAAAGCAGTAAGGGGACCAGGAAGAACCAATTATAACCTTAACAATCAAAACCAATGGTTCACCATATAAAAGCCCCAGAATACCTGAAAAAAAGGAGTGGGGAGAAATGGAGTGTATGGCACACTCATAATACCCATTTTAAAGGTGAGTACTCACAAAACGGTATTATTCTAAGTGTGCCATACACTCCACTTCGATCTTCATGACATGTGGGACATCCAATAGCAGTGTCCGTCATGGGTGGGAACCAGAAACAGTAAAGAATGTACCAACTCAAACCACTGCAGCCTGCAGAACCTTGCGGCCAAAAACAGCATCCGCTGAAGCCCGCACATCAACCTTGTAAAACTTGGAAAAAGTATGAACGGAAGACCAAGTAGCAGCCTTACAAACTTGTTCAACAGAAGCCTGGTGCTGAAAAGCCCAGGACGCACCAACCGCACGAGTAGAGTGCGCAGTGACCCTAAAAGGGGGAGTCCTTCCCTTAGCAGAATAGGCCCCAACAATGGCCTGACGAATCCATTTGCTAATCGTAGACTTAGCAGGTGCCAAACCTTTCCTGGGCCCGCAGGGCACCACGAAAAAAGCGTCCGTCTTGCGGAAGGAAGAAGTAGTCACCAAATAGTACTTCACACAGCGAACAACATCCAAATTGTGCAGAACCCTCTCCTTGTCATTGTTAGGCTTAGGACACAAGGAAGGGAGAACAATATCCTGATTGAGGTGGAAAGCAGACACCACCTTAGGAAGGAAATCCGTCTTAAAACGAAAAATCACCTTATCCTGGTGTCTCTCAAAGTAAGGGGCCTGAATCGACAGAGCCTTCAACTCAGAGACACGCCGAACAGAGGTAATAGCCACCAAGAAAGTAACCTTCTGAGTGAGACCCGAAAGAGCAATATCCTGTAGCGGCTCAAAAGGAGGACCCTGGAGAGCCGAAAGAACCAAATTCAAATCCCAAACAGGAACCACAGCCTTCCGAGGAGGCCGCACATGCGCGACCCCTTGAAAAAAGGTCTTAACCAGCGGGTGTAAGGCAAAAGACCTCTGGAAGAAAACCGACAGAGCAGAAACCTGTCCTTTCAAAGTACTAAGCTGGAACCCAAGATCCAGATTAAGCTGAAGAAACTCCAAAATCCTGGGAATCAAAAACGCCCTGCAAGGCCTCACACCAATCAATATAGGACTAGGATAGGGCTATAGGATAATCCGGCAACAAGGGAAGCCGGTACTGATCTACGGCCATCCTTACAACGTCTGCGTACCAAACCCTTCTTGGCCACCTTGGAGCCACCAGAATCGCTGGTGCCCCTTCTAGAACCAGTTTACCAGTGAACTACCTTGCCCAGCATGGAGACGGGCGGAAACAGGTACAGAAAACCCAGCTCCTTCCAAGCAAGGGACAAGGCATCCACTGCCAGAGACAGAGGATCCTGAGAAAGAGACACAAAGACCGGAAGTTTGTGATTGTGCCTTCGAGGCAAAGAGATACACCTCCGGAGTCCCCCACTTGCGGCAAAGATCCAGAAAAACCTCGGGGTTGAGAGACCACTCTCCTTGGCGAGAGGATCCCCTGCTCAGGGAATCCGCCTCCGTGTTCTCCACTCCCGGAATGTAGACTGCCGAAATGCAAGGAACATTGCTATCCGCCCAGTGCAGGATCAGAGAGACTTCCCTGAGGGCACTCCTGCTGCAAGTCCCTCCTTGGTGATTGATGTAAGCTACTGCCGTTCGGTTGTCTGAACGAACCTGAACCGGTAGACCCTGTAAATGTGAGGTCAGCCGAGCCAGAACCAGTCGGATGGCTCTGAGCTCCAAGACATTGATGGGGGTGTGAGCCTCCTGAGGACCCCACACCCCACTGAACTGATGACTTTTCCAATAACCTCCCCAGCCCGACAGGCTGGCATCCGTGGTAACCGTCTCCCAACAAGGGACCAGAAAGGATCTGCCCTTCAACAGGTTGCTCGATTCCAGCCACCACCGAAGGGACTGCCGAACCCTGGGAGACATCCTGAAAGGTTGATCCAATGACTGCGGACACCTGTCCCAATGCGTCAATAGGTGAAGTTGAAGAGATCTCATGTGAAACTGTGCAAACGGTACCACCTCGAAGGAGGATACCATTAAGCACACCAGTTTCATTCCCTGTCGGATAGAAGGACAAGGACTGGCCAGAAGAAGGCGGATCAGACCCTGAATCCCCTGCACCTTGGTCTGGGGCAAAAACACTCTGGCCAGAATGGTATCCAAATTCATGCCCAGAAATGAAATCACACGAGACGGAGAGAGAGGAGACTTGGGGCGGTTGATCACCCACCCGAACCTCTCCAGGGTCGACACCACCTGGTGGGTGTCCAGCTCTGCCTGACGGAGGGAAGAAGCTGAGATCAACAGGTCGTCCAGATAAGGCACAATGCGAATGCCCTGAGCTCTGAGCAGAGCCATTATTCCCACCAAGACCTTGGTGAAGACCCTCGGCGCCGAGGTCAGTCCGAAGGGAAGAGCTACAAACTGAAAATGTTGATCCTCCACCGCAAACCGGAGGAATCTCTGATGTGGCTGAAAAATCGGAACATGCAGATACGCATACTTGATGTCTATAGATGTCATAAAATCCCCTTGGCGAAGGGAATTAATAGCCGAGCGCAGAGTCTCCATGCGGAACTTTTTGGCTCTGATAAACCTGTTGAGAACCTTGAGATCTAGAATGGGTCTCACCGAACCCTCCTTCTTGGGAACCATGAAAAGGTTGGAGTAGTAACCCCTGCCTCTCTCTGACGGAGGCACCGGGCATATAACCCCCATGTTCAGAAGGTTCAGAAGGTTTTTCACTGCTAACAGGAGCCCCTGTGCAGCCTGAGGGTCCGAGGGCACCCGAGACTTCCAAGATCCAATTGTCTGTGACCTCCCGGGCCCTTGCGGGTGAGGGCGCCCCTTCATTGCTGAGCCGGTTTAACGGCAGGCTTGGGCTTGGAACCCCAGGCAGCTGCGGGACGTGCCTGACCTCTGCCCCTGTTCCAGGACGAGCCCCTGACACCCGAGAAGGCCAAACCCCTAGCCCCTCGAAAGGAAGGAGTGAACGAGCCACCCCCCCAAAAGGGACGGCGCTGTTTCTTCCGCTGAGGAAACTTACCTCCTTTAGCAAAAGCATCCAATTTATCTCCAAACAGCCGCGTACCCAAGAAGGGAAGAGCTGTGAGCGACTTCTTGGCCGCCGTCCACTGGCAGAGCCAGACTGCGCATAGCCACCAGTAAGGCTGAAGTCCTACTACACATGACAATAGAATCTTCCATAGCAGCCAAGACAAATTCCATGAACAATTCACATCTCTTAAGGGTAGCAAACTCAGCGCTAGCTGGATCAAACTGAGCGTCATTCAGCCAGTCCCTGATAAGAGACCTGGTAGCAAGCGACACCAGAGCAGATGCACAAACAGGCCGCAGGGCCGAACCCACGCTGGCAAATGCGTGGCACGCCATCTGATCAAGGCGCTTATCCTCGCCATCCTTAAGGGAAGTGGCGTCAGGGGTGTTCAGCACAGAAGAGTTGGTCAAACCTAAAACTGGCGCGTCGACCTCGGGAGGAGAAGACCAGCGCTTAACCGCCTCCACCGGGAAAGGATACTTCTTATCCCATCCCTGAGGAACACCAGGAAGCCGACTAGGCCTCTCCCATTCTCTAAGGATCAGCGCATCAAAGTGACCCTGGGTAGGGAACTCCAGACGGGGCTTGCGGACCCCAAAAAATTCCCCCTTCTTGAGAGGGGGCGCCTCAGGCGGTTCAATATCCAACACCTCCAATAGATGTGACAAAACAGTGGCCGTATCGACACCATCCCCCAGCGCCTGCCCAACATCGGCATCACCAGACTGAACATAGTCAGCCTCTGTTTCCTCATACAATTCCCCCTCCTCTAACGGGGAATAATCTGACAAATCAACGGAATCGTCGTCAACATCCCACAAGGGCTGGGCCGACGACAAATGTCTCTTTTTAGCCTGGGCCTTCTTGCCCACCATGCTAGCAATACATTTCTCGATGCTGGCCAACCTAGCACAAACATCAGCGTGCGACTCCCCGTTGGCACCAATGTTACTTGGGGTACGGATACGGCGGGGAGGGGAAGGCGATGAAGCGGGAGGAGCCGACCCAGAAGGCTGGGTACCAGACTGCCGCGTTATGGCCTTTTGTGCGCATGGTATACAGATCAGCACATTCTCCCCCGTAAGGGATACCCCACACATTGCCCGGATTGTCCCAGAGGGAGCCCGAGCCCAGTATCCTGCGGAGCCTCCATATGGTGATTTTTGTGGTCAGTCGCAAGACCGCAGGGAATTTACGCCTAAGCAACCCGGGATGCCCCTTAAAAGCCCGGTGGGAGGATTTGAGGTGATCAATTTTACACTAGGGACCCCAGGACCAGGAGGAACCCCTTAATATGCACAAATACAATGCAATCTGTAACACACAAACAGGCATCATAAGTGCAATCCCCTATATATATAAGGCAATAACACATACATAATTATATATATATAAATATATATATATATATATATATATATCCCAGCTCCAGACATGCGATAGCTAAAAGCAAATAGACACACATGCCCGCAAATCAGTGGGGGCCCCCCGCTAGACAGGGGCCCCCACATAAGCTAAGGAAGTGGCCATCCGGCCCTTACCACCAGGAGCGCAGCTCAGCAACAGCAATCCAAAATGGCCCCCGAGCAGTGCCTCATGCAGAAAGACAGGAAGAGAAGGGGGAGGGCGGGCCAGCGCAGAACGTGCGCTCGCCAGGCCGCGCCCCCCCTCCCAACAACGCGGATCCCAAGGGTTGAGCCACAGAATCGCGCCAAAGAAGGGGGCGGGGCTACCGCGGCGCCCCCTCCCTGAACACAGCCTGAGGGGGAGAAGCTCCCCAGGCTAAATCAAAGGCACCAGATAGACAACAATGCAAACTATGACCCTAAGAAGTGAAAACATCCTGTCAGTCAACACACACACAGTGAAACTCACACACCTACACACACAGGGGCATAGGAGATCGAAACCGAAAATAACGGCCAGGCAACCCCCCCTTCCCCCCTGGAGGGGAGTAAGGGACCCAGAAGGGGGGGAACCCTGCCAGAATCCGGCCATAAGCATAGAGGGACGGGGCATCCCACACCAGGATCACCAAAATCTGGGTAACCGCCTACCCCATAATGAGGTCTCACGGTGGAGCAACGCTCCTTCCGCACCCATAGGGTGCTGCCTACCTTCACCAGGAACCACAGCCTAAGCTGGGAGGCTCAAATAGGGGCAATTTAGAAAGGGTCCTGGCAGCAATAGGGACAATAAACGGCCGGGCGCGGGCCCGGCTTACCTGTAAGTAAAGAAGTCTTCATCTTCTGTCTTGTCGCCTTCACTGCAGAGAAGGAACTGGGAAATTGGTGGGAGGTCCCAGGTATATATGGACCGGGAGGGGTTTTCTTTTTTGCATATTCATCTCTGCAGAAGTTCGCCCTCTACTGGAGATTACCCACATGTCATGAAGATCGAAGTGGAGTGTATGGCACACTTAGAATAATCTTTTTTGTGGTCTATATAAAGTGAAAAACACAGAGCACAAAAATAAATACAGATTTCAACTTTCACTTAGTGGAACATAAATAAATCAACCAAAAAAAGTCCAAAACATGAAAAAATTGAAAGAAAGTTGAGAAAAGTTAGGTATCCCACGGTGCATGCACTTCACATGTACATGTGCAAAAAACCTCCACCAAACGTGCAAACTCTTACCGACTTCACAGCAAAAGAAAGCCTTCAAATGGTACTATTCAACGTCGCTACCCCCAATGGGCTTCAATGTGGGTTGAAAAATCAAACGATGCTCAAACTTAGTATAGTGATTCCAATTGGTATAAACACAAAGGCACCGCTTCAAAGAGACTGCAGTCTCAATAATAATCAAATTTGGCTCAGATGATAACAATTCATTTCATTGATGTAAAAAAACAAAGAAAGAGAAATATAGTGTAATACTGCAAAATTTCTCTCCTTTAATAAAGACTCAGGAAATACACTCACATGATAAAAGAATGAAAATGAGCATTAAACATGGTAACGATCTCACCGACGCTGGAATCCAACAGTCACTCACTGCGTCCCATATGCCGGGCAATGCTGTTCCAAATAGTAAATAGAATTAAAAAAGGATGATCCTGGATCCACCGCTCGCCACCGCCGACGCGTTTCGTTGCCGTAAGGCAACTTTAACTAGGCCTAGTTAAAGTTGCCTTACGGCAACGAAACGCGTCGGCAGTGGCGAGCGGTGGATCCAGGATCATCCTTTTTTTAATTCTATTTACTATTTGGAACAGCATTGCCCGGCATATGGGACGCAGTGAGTGACTGTTGGATTCCAGCGTCGGTGAGATCGTTACCATGTTTAATGCTCATTTTCATTCTTTTATCATGTGAGTGTATTTCCTGAGTCTTTATTAAAGGAGAGAAATTTTGCAGTATTACACTATATTTCTCTTTCTTTGTTTTTTTACATCAATGAAATGAATTGTTATCATCTGAGCCAAATTTGATTATTATTGAGACTGCAGTCTCTTTGAAGCGGTGCCTTTGTGTTTATACCAATTGGAATCACTATACTAAGTTTGAGCATCGTTTGATTTTTCAACCCACATTGAAGCCCATTGGGGGTAGCGACGTTGAATAGTACCATTTGAAGGCTTTCTTTTGCTGTGAAGTCGGTAAGAGTTTGCACGTTTGGTGGAGGTTTTTTGCACATGTACATGTGAAGTGCATGCACCGTGGGATACCTAACTTTTCTCAACTTTCTTTCAATTTTTTCATGTTTTGGACTTTTTTTGGTTGATTTATTTATGTTCCACTAAGTGAAAGTTGGAATCTGTATTTATTTTTGTGCTCTGTGTTTTTCACTTTATATTGATCACATTGGGTCTTTTTTGAGATAAGGACTTCATCACGTTGAGCAATTTTTCTTTGTAATATTTTAGGTTTAGTATTTTAGCGCGGTTCTGGGTCTTTGGTTTAACCACTGATATCAATTTTTTTGTGGTCTGTTTATTTATTTTTATTATTAGTTTTTTTTTTATTTTACTTTTGAATTGGTAAGGGGTCCAAAAGACATCTATATCAGGTCAAAGGGCAGGGAGACTGCAAGCCCGAGATCCCTGCGGGTGGCCTGCTGCTCCCCTGCCACATTACCAAGCAGGGGTTGTCTCCTCCAAATATGCTGCCACCCTCTCGCTCAAGGCAAAGTTATGAAGGCTGATACGTGCCATGATAATTTGCACCACCTTCACTGGCTTGTTTTGAAGGTGGTCCAGACAGCAAAATTTGTCCTTCAACAGTCCGAAAGCACACTCATCTACAGCCCATGTGTGGTGGTGGGACCCATTATAAGCCTCCTGGCCAGGTGTCTGGAGCCTTAAGAAGGGCAGCAAGGGATAACCTGAATCACCTAAAAGATGAAATGGGAATTAATATTGCTGGTCAACACAACATCAAAACAGCCTAGACAAAATAGTATGTATTACAAAAGAGTAGGGACAAACAAGCAAAAGGTAAGGCAAGATGCTCGGACTAAGCAACTGTAACTGCAACAGGGAGAAGGGGACATTCAAAGAGGGGCATGAGCAGAGTCAAAGTGATGGAAGGCAGGGAGAGCAATTGGCTAACACAATAAACTTGGACTAATTACAAAAAGGAGGCACATAACAAACAGAAAAACACATTGAAAATGCAACATAAACAATAAACAGGCAGATCCACTCCAGCAATAAACAGACATACCCACAAGCCAACCACCAGTCAGCGCGTCACTCTCAAAACGAGTGTATAAACCGGAACTCCTCAAGATAAATGCACTGAAAAAGATCCGGCCCCACGACACATTGGACGTTAAGAGAGTGGCCCATCTTGTGGCTGCTGAAAAGAAGCCAGAAATAAAAAAGGGCCACAAATGGACAGCAAAAATAAAGTAAAACAAAGGGCAAATGGGACACAGGAAGCTGGGGGGGGGGGGGGGGGGGGGGGCAGAAGCTAGGCTAGCCTCAAGAGAGAAGGGTGAGCTACAAGGAGTAGCTATGCGGACCTAAACAGACTGAGACACAGGAAAGGTGTTTGGAGGGAGCGGAAGCTAGGCTAGCCTCAAAAGAAAAAAATATACTCCTGAGCAGCTGGGGAAACCAGGGCCAAATATGTACAATTGATGGCACCCATGACACTTGGCATATTTGCAAAGTTAAAAAAACCCAACCTCACCGCGTTCCAGGCTGCCATGCTGTCAGGAAAAGTGATGTATTTCTCCTGTAGGACAACCATGCTATCAAGAAATGTAGTCAGGGTGTGGCTCAGTGAAGGATGGGACATGCCCATTGCCAGTGCTCCTAGCCTCTGGAAGGAGTTATTTGCTAAAAATTGAAGGCAGCCAAGTAATTTGGTCATACCTCTAATCGCATGCCCCTCTCGGCCCCAACTCTGAGTAGAGCTTCTCAAGAGAAGTTCAGTCGGCTGCTAGCTAAAAGATTGCGTTTGAAGTTTGAACCAGAAACCGACAGCTTTTATAGGTACAGACAAAACCCGTAAAATTATGGACGCCTTGAGTTGTATTTATACGTCGATCACTCAGTTTGGCGTACTCATACCGTAATTTCCCACAAAAAAACAAGGCTCTGAATCACCTGACATGGAGAAAAAATAGAGGTGAGTAGAGGAAGGCAGAGGTAAAATGAACACAGGAAAGGAGGGAAGAAGGTAGGCAAAGGTAAGATGGACCGAGGTAAGCTGGGAAGAGTCTACACGTTCCTCAGGTACATGCAGGGCTATTTCTAGGGGAGGGCATGTATGGATGGAAGTAGCTGGGAGGGAGGGATGAATGGATTGCTAGAGCTATGAGTGGATTGATGGATACAACTGAGTGGAGAGGGGTAGATGGGGTGAGCTGCAAGGAGAGTGGGATGAATGGATGGGAGTAGCTGGGAGGGATGGATGGCTAGAGCTATGAGTGGATAGTTGGGCACAACTGAGTGGAGGGGGGTAGTTTCGATGAGCTGGGAGGGATGGATGGGGATGAATTTTTGGGAGTAGCTGGAAGGGAGGAAAGGAGGGAAGAAGGTAGGCAAAGGTAAGATTGACCGAGGTAAGCTGGGAAGCTGGGAAGAGTCTACACGTTTCTCAGGTACATGCAGGGCTATTTCTAGGGGAGGGCATGTATGGATGGGAGTAGCTGGGAGGGATGGATTGATGGATGGCAAGAGCTATGAGTGGATAGTTGGGTACTACTGAGTCGAGAAAGATAAATGGGGTGAGATGTGAGGAGAGGGGGATGGATGGATGGGAGTAGCTGGGAGGGAGGGATGAATGGATGGCTAGAGCTATGAGTGGATTGATGGCTACAACTGAGGGATCAATGGATGCCTAGAGCTATGAGTGGATTGATGGATACAACTGAGTGGAGAGGGATAGATGAGACGAGCTGGGAGGAGAGGGGGATGGATGGGAGTAGCTGGGAGGGATGGATGGATGGCTAGAGCTATTAGTAGATAGTTGAGCACAACTGAGTGGAGAGGGATAGATGGGGGTGAGCTGGGAGGATAGGGGGCGGATGAATGCTGGGAGGGAGGCATGAATGGCTAGAGCTATGAGTGGATAGATGGATACAACTGAGGGGAGATGGATAGATGGGATGAGCTAGGAGTAGAGGGGGAGGGATGGCTAGAGCAAGGAGTGGATGGATGGGCAGAACTATTACAGTGATCCAAGACTATCAAAGTGTTTTTAGTTTGACTGTACTGTTTTGTGAGTTATTTATTCTGTAACTCACTTTTGGGATGCCCCTCAAAATCCTGGGATATTTACAACTTTGAATGGTTGAATTAACAATTTATTGATGCAGATTTGCATGGTAAATCTCAAAGAGGGACAAATGAGAACAACGAGTGGCAGGGGACATGGATTCAAAAGAGGGACAGTGGGAAGGTTACCTGACAGAGACACAGTGACCTAGAATAAGGACCCCTGCCCGCCATCACTATGGGTAGACTAAACTGAGCTCTGTGTGGAAGGAGATGTAGCACCGCCCAAGTCACATGCTCAAAGCACAACATGAGGAACTCCAGGACGTGACTGACCTAACGCTCAGCCAATCACTATATTCCACCGCCGCCATTCAGCCAATGAGCAGCAGCAGGGCCGCAGTTCTCCTCATCCTGGGTTGTTTTGGGCCGAATGGTGCTGTGCGCTGGGTGGAAGCTGCATGTTCTCGCCGGGCCCCTGACTCCGTGAGGTAACCTATGTTTGTGTCCGGGGGAACGCTGCACACAGCGGGTGCCGGGGAGGGTGTGACACTCATATGACAGCGGGGCTCACCCACTCTCCTTGCTGTATGTATGTATGTGTGTGTAGAGCGGCGGCAGGTCAGCCCTGCATTGCTGTATATGCGCCCTATTTCCCTGCCCAGCCCGGGCCTTGTGCTTTACTAACAGTGCAGCTGACACCAGAGCCCGTGGGCTGGGCACTTCCTGGTGTGTCTGTGCAAAACCATAATGAAGGGCAATAACAGGACTGCTAACCCTACCACACCTGAATGTTTCACATAGCAGGGCATCCTGAATCTGGATTATCCAGGGGAGGGAATCATATGGCCTATTTTGGTCCACTTTAATGTATGCACTTTTTGTGTCATTTTAATGCTCCCCCTTTTTTTGGATCAGTGGGTTGGCAGTAAAAATGCGTTGGCTTCAGTCCAGTGTTTAAAGGGTTAGTAAAGTTTGTATACTCAACTTACCCCCAGGTAAGATTCAACCCATGGATGATAAGATGACCACAGTGGTGAACTAGAGCCAAAATTCAGCCTGGGATTTTACAAGGCACCTCGTCTGCACATCTCTGTAGAACCCCCCCCCCCAAGTGTCCTGTCAACCAATGTGCTCCAGGGCCATAGCATTTGGGGCAGGACATGGGCTAGGGTTTCTCGGGTGAGGGGGTACAGTGGCGCCAGAAATGGGGAGGAAGGGATTGGTTGGGAGTGTTAGTAAAGGGAGCAGCCCAGGTGGACCCGAAGCAATGTGGACAACAAGGAATTCCCCCGGTTCTCCCTATGGCGAGTCCGCTCCGGACCACAGAATCAGATGTCCATCCTGGACAGTACAGGAAAAGGAACATTGAGATACTCTCCTCCCCAGCTAACTCGGAAGTTAACATAAAAAATGACTCACTTGGTGACTTCTAGCTGCCTGTACATTGTGTCCCACACCTTTTCTTGGTGCCCTTCAGGTTCCTTGCTGCCCCCCCCCCCCCCGGTTCCATGCACCTTGCAGCATATCCCCCTACACTTCCCATCCCATCCAGGTTCCTTACTGCACCTCATGCACCTGCCAGGTACTCCCTGAACCCCCGCCACTACATCCCTTGCCATCCCTCCTTCTTGTACCTTGTGGCCTCCTGTTACAGTCCCTTTCCCTCTGAGTTCCTATTGCCTCCAGAGTATTCATTATTTTTTTTTTTTTTTTTGTGCTTGGCATCAAATGGTGGTAAATGTTGGGAGGCCATGTAGTCGCTTGTGTCTGTACTTGGTCTTACCTTAAATGACTGTCAGAAAGCATCAAACTTAGCTGCAGATGGACAACAGAAGATCCCTCAGCTGTATTTCCGGTTCAGAAGTCTAGTGAAGGAGTGAATCCGAGTGACATCCGCTCCACAGCACTGACTTCTCCAAACTATATCTGTACCTCTGTCCAGCTTGATCCCTACCCACCTATCTTTTGTGCAGGGCATCACCCCGGCCATGACATCATAGCCTCTTACATATATAATGGCTTTATACAGGCTGTGACGAAGTCCCAGTGGGCAGCACCCCGCAAGTATCAACACCAAACTGTCTGGGTGCCAAGGCTGAGTTTAACAGGATGCCCAAGTAGGCCACCGTCCCTGCTAGGCAACTACAGACCTCAGCATGTCTTGCATTGGCCATATTTTCAGCCCCCTTCAGGACCCCAAGGTGTTTGGGTCATCCCCTTTGTTGGTCCCCTGTGTGCTGGAAGTGTGCATTCTTTAGGATCCCAGGACACTGGAGGAATCGGCATTCTGGGACACTTCGGGGCGAGGGTTGTCCACACTTTGGGAGGTACCGACACTCTGGTTGCACAATCAAGTGCTGTGCTTCCGACCACCTACCTTACATTTTTCTTCTCAATCGACTACTGTGCTGCCAGCCAGCCTGTGAGGAATCTGGCTGCACAATCTAGCACGGTGCTGGCTGCCACATACTGGCATGATGTAAAATACAGTAGGGTTAGAATTGCCTGGATTCTGTGTAGGTGCATGAAAGCATTGCTAGATGCCCTAGCAATGGTTCCTGCATTAAAGTGGACCAAAACCCAGGATTTTGATTATCCTGGGTTTTGGTTCACTCCCCCGGGGCACCCCGATCGGAGGTGCCCCGCTATGTGAAACCCCCAGATCGCTTGCATCAACTCATCTCACCGCGGTCCTACGGCGCATGCGCGGGTGCTCATCCAATCAGCGTGCTTGGAGACGCTGAGCTAAGACGTCTTATAGATTTCCAGGCCGATCCAGCTGGGTTTTGGTCCACTTTAAAAAGTCAATATTAAATATCACTTATGCCTTTATATTGTAAATTGCTGCAAATCACATCCTTTGTCCGAATTGCTGGGATGCATGTTGCTGGGGATGCAGCAGTGCATGCCCCCCATGCACAACAAGAAGAGCCGTCTGCGGAATGACATGGTCACGGCAGAAGGCTCTCGTTAAAGGAGAGCCCGAGCAAGCGCCATTGGAGCAGGGTAGGGTGAGTGTTTACGGGCACCCAGGGGGGGATTCCCAATTCGGAATTCTGAATCTTTTAGATTCCAGGGCCAACCTGGGTGGGTTTTGTTTCACTTTAAAATGATGCATAGTAATGGCATTGTAACAGTAGCTTCTACTTCAAGCACTACAAGGCGTATTGAAGCGCCTACTGAGTTATAACTAAGAACATATAGGAGAAAAGAGGGGAAAGTGAGATGGTGAAGAGAAAGGGTGGTTGGGGAGGGCTTATGGCCCAGGGACCATAGATCAAAGCCACATGTCAATTCAAAGAGGCGTGTGGTAAATCTGGCATAGCATACACACGTCAGGGTTCCCAGACTGTTCTACACACTTCTGTGCATTTAAACTCATCCTGAAAAATGGCGGACAGACTTCTGCAGATCTACAGTATTTTTGCAGATCCAGAGACCTCTACAGGTTTCTCTACAAAGGTCGAAGAGACCACTGCAGGTGGTGTATGACAGCCCACTGCATGCTTATGTATATGGTGGGATACTAGAGAGAACTCTCCAGGCTAATGTATGAAGTGGCAAGGCTTCTGCAGGACTTGGGTACGGGGCAGACTGGCAACAAAAATCAGCCCAGGAATTCACAGGCCCTCACCGGCCCATGATGTCATTAGCCACGCCCCCCAAGGAACTTCTCAGCCGATAAATGCATACGTTGATCAGCTGATGCTATAGCATTGCAGGAACAGATCAGGGGCAGAGGGAGATATGGTAGTGAAGTTTTGGTATTGTAGTAGCAGTGGTGGGGATGGCCTCTACAGCCATTGCGCTGAGAGTATAGCATTTCAGGGGTAGAGGATGGACTGGGGTGTCTTACCCCTGGCCTAAGTGGCCCTAAAGCAGTGCAGCCCTCCAGGATTTTTTTTATTTATGCAGGTGGTAATGCCTCTGCATCTGCAGGCTTGCATATATGAATATCAGAGAGGTTGCTGCAGCCTTTCAGTCTCTGCCCATATAGAGCATAAATGCCTGGCCAACTGTATCCAGGAACATTTCTCTTATATTACAATCCATGGCAACCATTCCCAAATATGATATTTTGAATGATACTACTAATGGAGAAGTACAATGGGCTGCCCACAATAGGATGGTCTTGGATAAGATAGCAAAAAAAACTACATCAAGATGCTGGGAAGGAGTATTTATACTTTTTGGGAAAAATCCAGTGCAACCTCTGTCTCTGTATTCTCAACATGCTAAAGCATAATGCTGGAAGGTGTATTCCCAGAGAAGGCTGGCTGTCTCCTTACGCAGTGGCCCAGCTCCCATTGCACATATATTGGGCCTGCTGCATGCAGAATGACCCAGCCACATTATAGCCCTTTCAACTACTGTATGCGCTGCTCTGCCAATGCAATGACTGCAGACAGGCTGTCCTGGCCCAAGAGGGATGGAGGGTGACTCAACAGTGGGTGCACAAGAAGCCCTGTAGCCCTTATTACCGGCCATGTTCAGGGTCCCAGCATTGGATACCTCTTGCCATTACAGTGACTGAGCTTGGCTGCATCTTAGGCTGCCAGCAAAAGTGGTGGGTACTGCCCAGACCTCCCTAGCCTGCTATTGCTTCTTCATTTTCTGGTGCCTCTGATTTAGTCTTTTTGTCTGCTATGACTTCCTGTTCTGGCCCCATCCGAGTTTTGTTCCTTTCCCTATGGCATCCCGGTTTGAGATGTCCCACTGTGTGAAACCCCCAGGATCTAGTAAATCTTACCTGACTGCAGATCCACCTGTGCATGCCGGGGTTTCCGCTGCTGCAGTTATCATCGCTGTGGGAGCTGCTGGCAAAAGTGAGTTTTGCACGCGTCCAACTGGGTTTCACTCAGTGATGCATCACAATTTTGGATGCCCCAGGGGAAGCCAGCGGTTGGCCCGTGAGTCTTTTCTGCCTTAACTTTCCATTCCCTGACACAAACCAGCCAGTTAGTCCTTCTGTGTTTTTTATGTTCAATTATATCCTTGAAATGCAACAATCCTCATAAGGGAAACCTGTACAGCAGCAGCCAGGACAACTGGGTGTACATTAGCAGCAGCAAAGCCCTCACAAAGCTGACTGGCAGCTCTAGTCTTTTCAGCCACATTGCCCTATTGTGCTCTCTTATGCTCAAAGGCTCAAAGCCCAGAACATCTTGTGAGGAAGAGTCACACGTTATTTTTTCCACAGTGAGCAAATCTGCCTGCTGCATAAAGCTTTTACTAAGAACGTGGTTATTGCAGTCCAGCATACTGTATGGGGGAGTTTGTTATGAAGCAACTGCATTTAAAGGAAGTTTGTGCGGTTTTCAAAGTGCTGTGCAGAATGGTGACCGCAGCTTTGTATATTTTCTATGCTTAATGGCATTTTTATTTCGTTTGCAGCTGTTGCAGTCTGCATCTGTCAGGGATGTTATAAAACAAAAAGTACCCAATTTGTTATGTCCTGCAGGTTAAAACCTAGCAGAAACCCCATTTTGGGGCCTCTACTGTGGCGCACACAGCAGTGTGCAGAGTGTGCGGGGCTGCCACAATCCGCAGATTCCACCCTTGGAGCCTGTCAGGGAACATGGAAATAAGCTAAGTGTATATCCTGAGAGGGGCCTTTCTGTTATGCTTTCAAAAGCTCTAGGGCCAGCCACTTGGCTGTCCCTGGGGTTTCCCAAATCTGAACCTGCCCGCATTCGCCTGTAACCGCTCACATTTCCGACGGTCCTATGTCACAGGCTGCATCCCTGGCTTCCCTTTAGCTGAGGCTATTTTTTTGGGCTGGACAGGCCATTAACGGTGAACCATACATACATAGCATATGTTTTATTATTTTTGCAGATACAGGGATTAAAAGTTATATTTGATTGGCCCTCCTGGCAAATTTTGTTTACAAGATTAGTACATACCTATTTGTTTGAAAGAATTTTTTTTTTGCCTTTGGTCAAGTTAATCTCATGATAAGGGTGTTGCCGTATCCTTGTTCATGAGGTCAAACCACATGAATTATTAAAAAAATAGAGCAGTATTTTTTTTTTTGTCATGCTGGGTGCTTCCCCGCCCTATGCCTGTCTCTGTGTACAACCAGAATTCAGAAATTTAAACGCTGATTGGGTGAGTTTCATACAACAGGGCATTCTAAATCGGCATGCCCTGGGACACTTAAATTCGGATGGTTTAAAATGTCTGTCTATGGGACAGAAATTTTGTTTCCCAATGGCTGCTGCTGTAATTTCATTGAGAGATCTATTTTAAAGAGGATCTTTTGCCCCAGATTTTGAGGAGGAAAAATAATAATCTGAATCAGCTAAAATACCCCCTCCCAATCACCCTATTACAGAGTGTGCAGAATCCCCCCAATCACTCTTATTACAGACCCCAAATTACAGACAGTGTGTGGCATCCCAAATACAGGCAGTGGCCAGCTTGCTCCTTTACAGCCAGTGGCCAGCTTGCCCCCCAATCACCCTGTACCAGCGCGTTGCCGCGGCTGCCCGCAGATGGACAGACACATACACATTCATCTTACCGTCCTGCCTATGCTGCCACGCGTCTTCCCGCCTACGCTGCCACACACGTTCCATGTGCTAGCGCTGGTTCAGGGCCTATGACGTTGGCCAGCGTCCATTGTTTTCAATAGAAGCCAGCCCTATACAGGCCACACCCACCCGCGTTCCTGAACCAGTGCTATCTCGGGGGACATGCGTAGCGGTGGAGGGTACACATGTGTGACGACGGCGGTAGCGAGTGTGGGAGCACTGGAATGTTTGTGTGGACCATTCAGTTGGCTGGGGACAGGAGCGCACCTCAGACTAGAGCGAAGCAGGGGATGCAGTACACTTACCATCAGGCTGTGTCTTTTCCATGTGTATCAAACAGCATTGCTTTCTTCCAGTTCTTCAGATTCAGCTATGCCGATAAATAGTGAGTGAGAAAAGCAAAACCACCTACACACTGATTCACTGACCTGCTGGCTGGAGGTGGGACATCACCTCCATCAGAAGTATATACGTCCAGAATTTAGTGTATCGCTCATAGGCCCATCTTGAATGCCTACACCCACCTCTAGAGTGTGTCTGGTGCTTTTGAAGGTGTTATTGCAACCTCTTACATGCAATCTTCACCAACTTGCCTTCTGTCCACTTTCTAGTACAATGTATGCCTAGTTTTGGTGATGGCTATATTATGACTTTTCTTGAAAGGACACTTTAGTCAAGTCATTACTTGGCCAATCATGTGACCACCAGCAACCATTCAGGTTTGATATACAAGCTCACTTAGCAAACACTATTTGCTCACCGACGGTCAAGCAATCGCCAACCATACGATGAATAAAGAAAGTTGCTGACTTGACTATAGTGCCCATTCAAGGGGATATCAAAGGCGTAAATCAGGGGCATTATACAATAGAGGCAGTGCAGGAACATGCTCTTGGGCCAGTGGAACAAGGGGGCCCGGTGCAAGCTACCTTCACCGCCTATTATGGACCCCCGGAGCCTGGTGACACTTACCCTTTCCTCCACGCTGGCCTCTCCTGGCTCCACCCCTCGCCTCAGGCCACGCGCATCCCTCATCATTAGAGTCTGAAAAGTGTAAAGAAGTAATGACAAAGAAGAGAAAGAAAGATGAAGGAATGACAAGGAAGGAAAGAAAGAAATGACAGATACCTTCTCCCTTCAGATTCTAAGTGCAGGGCACTCTCTCCTAATGTATTCCTGCATCTTTGTGTTCATTTACTTGTCTGTTACAATTGATAATATTGCATGTTTTATATGCATTGTCCTCATTGCTGTATTATAAGTATTTGCTTGCCTTACTCCTCTACTGCTACCTTGTACACCGCCACGGAATACGACGACACTTTATTAATAAATAATAATAATAGAAAGCAAAGAAGGAACTGCACAAAAAGAAAATAAAGAATGACATTGAAAGAAAGATGGAATCACACTGAGAAAAGGAGAGAGGAAAATGAATGGCACAAATGAAAAGGAATGAGAGAGAAAGAAAAATGAAGGAATGGCAGAAAAAAAAGGAATGTGAAAGGGGGGAATGACAGAAAAGAGAAAAACATTAATAAAAGAAGAAAAATGGAATGATACTGAAAGATAAGGAAAGTAAAAAAAGATGGAATTACACTAAGAGAAAGAAAAAAAAAAAGTAATGACACAAAAAAGAAGGAATGAGAAATAGAATAAAAGTAAGTAATTACAGAAAAAAGAAGGCATCAGAATGGGGGAAAAAAAAGAAATGACACCGAAATTAAAAAAGAGAGAATCGACAGACACACAGCACTGAAGTGTTGCAACACCCAGCATTACCCGAGAGATGAAAAAAGATGTGAGAAAAAGAACTGGAACAAAAAAGAAATATGGGGGTAAAAAAAATACATAAGGTGATGCAAGTCTGGCCTAGAACCCAGGACCTTAAGGTTAGTAGGCAGGTGCTCTCCTAACTGAGCCATTCAGGTAGCTTATGGTGTGAGTGGGCTCTTTACAGTCATAGTTCATCATAATCCATGCAGATTGCTGGAGTTTCTAAACTAACTCATTCATATTCACTTGATGCTTCAATAATCATTCTGCTTGCAGACCCCCCCCCCCCCGCAGAATAGACTGGCCCAGACTGGAGACAGGTCCCATCCCCCCTGTCACAACTGCCACCTGATTTATGAGCACAGACTCTATATGTTTTACTTTTGTAAATTGATTGTTGGAGTCTTGGCATGTTTCTCACAGGAATGCACCAAATAGTGTGCAAGGGTGCAATAGTGTGCAAGGGTCCTGGCTTGTGATTTTTAGTTTGGATAGTCTATCTCCCCATTTTCCTTAAAGGCCGAGAATTGGCCAAACGTCTACAACCAGCTTTCCTTTATATCAGCTTTTTTCCAGACGGGATGACTATTCCATCTGGAAATAGGCTGATATAAAGGAAAGCTGGTTGTGGACGTTGGGCCAATTCTTTGTCTCTCAGGAAAATCGGGAGACAGACTTTCCAAAAAGTAAATCACAAGCCAGGACCCTTGCATACTATGTGGTGCATTTTTTGGTTCTTACATTTTAAACCTATTGCAATGCTTGATATTTTGTAAATGTTGAAGTCATAGGTGCCCCTGGATTCATAGACTATAAAAAATATGTAGCTTGTCTGTTCAAAACAGTTGACTTGCATGTTTAGGCTACCTTCACACCACACAGTTTCGGATAACATCTACATTTGCAGTTAGGTTGGAGGCAAGCAGGACTTTATGTCTGGAACACGCGACGACCAGAATGAATACAACTTTGGCCCCTCCTCCCAGTCTCCAGTTGTTTTTGTGTTCCTGCTTTGGGTAGGAGCCAAACAATTTGCTCCTGAACCGATGGGTTTAGGTAAGTATCTGGTGCTGTGGGTTTGCCAGGGGTTTGCAGCCTGCTAGGGACCCAGAATACCCCCAGGGGATTTGCCAGATTATCAATTCCCCGACATATTTAGGGGCAAGACGGGGCTAAGCTGTCTTTACCCTTTTTCTAAGAATATTTTGGAGAAGCTGGTATTGCTGGTCCCCATCCCCCCCCCCCCACTACCTAGGATGCGTTTTCGTTTGTCAGACAGGGCCAGAGTACTCCAGGGCAGCGGTTGCAGTCTCGCCACACCACAAGGTAAACGGGCTGAGCAGCTGGAGGGCTTTGAGAGAATCGTTCTCCGGGACAGTCGGGGGAGAAGGGCACTCTCCTCGCTCCGACCAGCCTTGCCCCTGTTGCGCACAGCTGAGTCTTCCAGCAATAGTTACCTAGGTGTGGCCGCTTCCGATTTTATATAGGAAGCAAGGGGAGGGGGGAAGAGTTTCATGGATGGCTTCTCCTCCCGGTAGTGATGAGGTCACTCGCATGCGCTGCAGGGTTTCCTGCTTGGCGCGTGTGTTTTCTGTTAAGGGATATACATATGCTCTACAACTTGTATTCTTCTGGCCTCCCTCTTTGGCAGTACAGAGGGTTATAGAACGTGGGTTAAAGCAGATTTTTGGGATGCATTATTACCTCATTACAGACATAGCAGACCTTGCAGAGGAGATTGTGTTGATCTCTGCTCCTTTATTAACCTCTTTGTGAAACGTTATTGGATCTACACAATCCAGATCCCAATGCACCGTTTTACTCTGTTCTCCGCTCAGTCTGGGAAGAAGAGGTCCAGCTCTGCTCTGGTAAGTCCCTTTTTTATTATCTTTATAGGTCCATGATTTAAAGACAATTGCTTGTGTCTAGGCTGCTGTAGCCTCTTTGATTTGAAGATTTGCAGGATAGCTGACAGAGCTGCAGTGACTACAGGTCTGTTATTGTGCAACAGGTTAAGCATTTTTTTGGAACCTAGCTGAATGTAAAGATGGTAAAACATTATTGAATAAGATGATGCTATACAATCAATGCAAGTTGGAGCTCATTATGCCATATTTCTATGCTACTTTTATTTTTCAGTTTTTAAAGAAAGTGCTCTACTATACACTATATGCCATTGGTGTCATGAAAGATGTAATGCATGGGGTACATTTAAACTGCTACAGGTTAAGATGCTGTTCACCTTCTGCTAACACTCAGGTTTCCTTTATTAAAGCGGACCTACATGCCCTTGCTACTCTCTGCTAGGAATGGTCCCAATTAATTTGGGACATTTTCCTACTATATAACTTTCTTCTTCACGCCGTGAAGGAGAACTCACAGGATCTTTATGTATACAAAGGGGTTGTTGCTCCGTCTAGGGTGAGTTCTAAGTTACGAAAAATCCAGTCTAGTTCACTCTCAGGTCACAATTTATTTAGGGTTTGAAATCCATACAATCCTTAAGAATAATATCTTGCCTTCCCAGAAGATAAGGATCCTCCAGGAACCCTTCAGTGTTTGTGCACCAGTCAGACGGCCCCAGTGCGTCAGGCCGTGAGTGTCTTAGGGTTTTTGACTCTGGCCTTTCCAGCAGTAAGGTGCTATCAGCTCTGCTCAAGGACTCTTCAGCTGCATATCTTGAACACCTGGACCAAGTCTCCGATATCTCTAGAAGATACAATGCAAATCTCCAAGCTGGTAAAGAAGTCACTGGAGTGGTGGCTGTGCAAGGGCAGATTTGTCAACGGTCTGCCTTGGGGAGATGCCAGAGACCAAATTGTAACAACGGATGTCTCTTCATGGGGTTGGGGAGCCCATTGTCTGGCCGTGACTGCTCAGGGCAGATGGCCCAAAAAGCTGAGTCAGTCTTCCTCAAACCTGAGGGAATTTATAGCAGTAAAAGAAGCCCTGTTCGCATTCTCAGATCATCTGAAGGGTCGACATGTTCAGATCAGAACAGACAATGCAACGACCATGGCCTACTTGAATTGACAGACAGGGACAAGATCTCCTTGACTGACAGTGGCAACAGAAATTCTGCTTAGGGGAGAATAGAACATGCCTTCTTTGTCAGTCATTAATCTGAAGGGGTGCCTGAATCAAGTGGCGGACTTTCTAAGTCGCTCTTCATTGCTGGAGGCAGAAAGGTCTCTGAACCAGGAACTATTTGATTTGTGTTCTGAGGGAAACTCTGGAGGTGGATCTTTTTGCATCAGGGAGAAACCTCAAATTGAAGAAGTTCGTTTCTCTAAATCCCTCCTACCTGGCTCTGGCACACGATTGGCGATTTGGGCTGGGCTACGCATTTCCTCCAGTTCGAATACTTTCTCAGGTTCTTAACAAGTTATCCAGTCAGCCAGCTACAGTTTTACTGCTGGCTCCTAGTGGCCCAAAAGAACATGCTGTCCATACATGAACCCTGAAAGCTTCAGAAGACGGTGCAGCGAGACTGCAACCGCTGCCCTGGAGTACTTTACCGCTGCCCGACGTACAAAAACGCATCCCAGGTAGTGACCCAGCAATACCATCTTCTCCAAAATATCATTCTTAGTAAAAGGGCTGCTTAGCCTTGCCCCTAAATGGGTCAGAGAATGGAAAATCTGGGCAATCCCTCGGGGGTAGTCTGGGTCCCTAGCAGGCTGCAAACCCTTGGCAAACAGACAGCGCTGGATACTTACTACAACCCATCAGTTCAGGAGATAGTGGTCGGAAGACCTTTGAAACATGGAAGACTCAGAACTGTAAGTCTGCTTCTAACCTTCTGGTCTTGATTTGATCTGGGTCTAATTGTAACAGTACTGTAAAGGTACAACTGGTAGCTCTTTTATTATTTATTAGTATTTTTGGATAAGAGACTATCATCATATTCTAAGTATACAGCACGTCCTGTTCCACAATATATTCCTTACTCTTGGGTAATACATCCACTAGATGGCGCTGGACTGCAGAGACAGAAAAGTGGCTCCTCCCGGCCCCATATATGTCCGTTTGTCCCATATACGCCCCTTTGTCCATTCTTACGCTTAAAGTGGACCAACACCCACCGGTGATCGGCCCGGGAATCTATAAGATTCCCGGGCCGATCACCTCCCTCCCCGCGGGACATCCGAGATCGGGATGTCCCGCGGGGTGAAACCCCCCCAAACTCCTCCGCCGCCGCCTCCCTCGCGCCCCTCTAGACGTGCCCACGCCGGCCGTCTGTGAATGGCCGGCGCGGGCACGCGCGCATCAACAGGGACGCGCGGGAGGCGGCTGGCGGAGGATCGGGGGTGCCCTACCGAAGTGGACCAAGACCCAGGATAGTCAAAATCCTGGGTGTTGGTCCACTTTAAGTTAGTCTTTTTGGTGGCTATCACTTGGGCGTGTTTCTGTGTTGACGGCGCTTTCCATCAAACCTCCTTACTTTGAGAGACACCAGGACAAGGTGGTGTTTCGTTTTAAACCAGATTTTCTGCCTAAGGTTGTTTCTGCTTTTCATCTCAATCATGACATTGTTTTGCCTTCTCTGTGTCCTAATCCTAGTAACTCTAAGGAGAGAGTTTTACTTTCTTTGGATGTGGTCAGGACTCTATGTTCTATTTGGTGGCTACTGAATCCTTCAGGAGGACTGATGCTCTTTTTGTGCTCCCGTCCCGACCTAAGAAGGGTCTGGCCCCAGCTAAGTCCACTATCAGCAAGTGGATCCGTCAGGCTGTGATACAAGCCTACTCTGCTAAGGGGAAGGAGCCTCCCTTCCGCCTTACTGCTCATTCTACTCGTGCTATTGGTGCCTCTTGGGCTTTTCAGCACCAAGCTACAAGTTTGGAAGGCCTTCTGTTCATACTTTTTCGAAGTTTTACAAGGTTGATGTTCGGGCCTCAGCTGATGCTGCTTTTGGTCGCAAAGTTCTGCAGGCGGCAGTGGTTTAAACTGTCTGCTTTTACTTTTGGGGATCCCACCCTACCTTACGGACACTGCTATTGGATGTCCCAAGAGTAAGGAACATATTCTGGAACAGGACGTGCTGTATACTTAGAATAATACAATTCTGTGATTACTTACCTGTAGAGTTGGTATTATACGTATACAGCACGTCCTGTTCCACCCCACCCTTGTTATCATTATTTTTAGTTACCTCTTAATGGTGGTTGTTTTTATGTTCAATATTGATAATGGTTATAATTCTCCCGGCTTCATTTTAACTGCTTTTCAATACTGGGGATTTTGTGGGAGGTCCCTGGTTTATATTGGGCCGGGAGGGGCCACTTTTCTGTCTCTGCAGTCCAGCGCCATCTAGTGGATGTATTACCCAAGAGTAAGGCATATATTCTGGGACAGGACGTGTTGTATACGTATAATACCAATTCTACAGGTGAGTAATCGCAGAATTGTATTTTTCATTAGTCTGACATTTTCTTCTAGCCGTGGGGGCTATCTAAGCCAGCCCACATGAAGGTAGCACCTCAGTGGGATCTGGCTAAAGTCCTGACAGCAATGACAGCTCCTCCATTTGAACCACTTCGGGACTTGCCTTTTAAATTCCTCACATGAAAGGTACTGTTTTTAGTGGCAATTACTTATTTCCGCAGAGTCGTGGCAATCAAAGCATTGTCCTGTTGTCACTGTTCTTCAGATTTTTCAGGATCGGGTGGTCTCAAGGGTGGACCCCTGCTACCTTCATAGTATATCTCCTAACTGGAACTCAAGAGATTGTTCTTTCAATAAACAGATCATGTGGTCATGTGTTCGAAACTAGAGGTGGAGACGCAAAGTCTCATGAGTGTGCTGCCCATTCGGATGTTTATAATCGAAGTAATCAGGTAGTAGTTTTTGGCTATGCCCCAGATGCACTATATTAAAATGGAGAGGTGTGAAGGGGGCCATAGAAGATAGATTACATGACTATTTTTGCAGATCTTCGAAACGCAAACTCATCAGGTGTGTACATACCCTATACAGTTTGGTGATTTAATGACATTTCTGTTTTATTGTTAAATATAACTAAAAGCATGTTGTCTTTTGTTTCAGGTGCTGGTCCTCATAATGGAGACTTTGCCAATGAACATTTGCTCTTTAAGAGGCATCAGCCTGTGGATTCCGTTCCATGTCTTTGCGGCTGTTTGCTTGCTGCCTGTTTATGCTGACATTAAGGCAGTAAGTGAGCAGATATATTTTTACAGGAATTGTAAAAGTGTTTTTGGTGGGAGCGGACAGTGGAAGGTTGGGTGGGGTGGCGATTGCCTGTGTACTAGGTATTGAATAGAAAAGTCAGCAGAATTTTTGTGCCAGAATTAAATGATGTACTGTATTATGGAAGCCCAGTCTCATGTTGCAGAATGTACTTTGTTGGCTAGAATGGACAGCTAGGGAATGGCTATATTTCCCATCATCGCAGAGATTATTTTAATAAAATGGGTTACAGCTAGCACTCAGAATAAATATTAGAGATATCGTTTGAGGGAGAAATTTGCAGTTACCGTTTAGATTTAGTTGCATTTATTTATTTATAAAAACTTAATTATAAAAATGACTTTAAGCTAAGCCCAACACCTATTTTATGGTTTTGGTCCAACCTGTACTCATTGCAGGGGCATTGATTGGCATCACCCACTGTGTGTTAACCCCCCTGCAAACTGAGACATATTACCTTTTCTCCTTGCTTCCCCAGCAACACTGGCACCCATGATCCATCTTGCAGAGAATTAATATACAGGGGGGTGCAGTAATCAGGATGCCGCCTTCACTGATTTATCCATGTCATTGGTTCAGTTTAACCCTTTAAGTGCCGGACTACGTTTCACTATTTTGCGCTACACATGTTCAACCTTGATTTTTGAAGGAATTTCCAAGGATTTCCCAGGAAAATTATATATTGTTTTTTTCAGCAGAGTCTGGGCTTCAGCATGAAATGTCTTGTATGGCCTTTTTTAGTGGATTCTCAATACTTTTGGGTAAAATACATGCAAAAAAAAATTAAAAAATCTATTTTTTGCAATTTGTAGTGTTTTTTTGTAATAAAAAAATGTAAGTTTGTCAATAAAATGTTATTGCGTGTAAAACCCCAATTTCTCCCGGTCACAGCGGTACCACATATGTATAGGTAGACACCCTTTCCTGCCCAGGAGATTTTCAGATAACATACAGCTGTGATATGCGCTATGCGCACCTTGAAGTTTTTCCAGAAAAACAACCCTTTACATTTGAAATACCCCCCACTAACTATATATTCTGTAGACGTACAAACCTCAAGCTTTCTAGGCGTACCAGGCTTGTTTATGTGGGCGTAGTTTTCTGGAAGTAATCCCTCAATCAATTCTTTGGTTTCACAGAGTTTCCCTAAAAAAGAATCAAGCCACATTTTCCTAAAAAAAAATAAAAAAAAACTATATGCAAACAAGAAAAAACAAGTAAAATCTGAAAAACAACATCCCCCGAACAGAACAATACCCAACATGCATAGCTACTGTCAAGGGAAGAGTTGCACCCTAAAGTAAATCATGCGCATAACTTTTTGCTCTGCAGACAAAGTGCGCACATATATATATATATATATATATATATATATATATATATATATATATATATGTATATTATCCCTGAAAGTAAACATGTTAAGCTTTCTAAGCGTACCCAGCTTGTAGTGGGATCATCTTTCTGGAAGTAATCCCTCGAAGAATTCTAAGGTTGCACAGGGTTTCCCCTTAAAAAAAAGTATAAAAAAGCTGAATATAAAACATGTTTTCCTAAAATATCAATATGCAAACAAGAAAAAACAAGCTAAATATGAAAGCGCATGGTCCCCCGAGCAGAACAATACCCAACATGCATAGGTACTATTAACCCTTTTAATTGCCAGCCTACTTGGAATTTTGTCACCCTCTGTTGACAGGTCATTTTTCCCCATTTTGCGCCATGTTTAACCGTGATTTTTGCTGGAATTTCCAGGGAAATTATATATATTTTTTTGCAGCAGAGTTTAGGCTTTAACATGAAATGTCTTGTTTGTAATTTTTCTACTGTTTTTTTAACTGTTACATTGAAGACAGGCATCAAAGAGAGGATAATTGCATTGTATTTCTAAATGTTGGGGTCCATGTCTGGACCCTGCTATATCAGAATCCACCTTATATCAGACCCCGTTATAATGGGGTAACAGTGGGTCTACTTATTGGACATATCAAACCTAGAGATTTGTATTGATAATGGGAGCAGGCAGAATACTTCCATACAATACATCTGCCAACCCAAACTGATTAAAGGTTACATTTGGGAGACCAGGTGCATCCAAAGACTGGATATGTCAGACAAAAACTCCTGTTTTGCTCACACATTAATGGAGCGCCATCTTCTTTTTTGTGTTCATGTGTCTGTACAACTTGAGTGCAGATTGACCTAGCCGGGAAAGAATGTGACATCTAGATACCCCCTACTTGAGGGATAGATTTATAGACTCATTGAGTGCGGTGGTGGACATCCTATATAAATGGCTCCATGAGCCTGGGCTCTGCTCATTCAGTGCCTTTTAACATTTTCTGATAAGTCCTAGCAAACTTGCCCCCTTGCTGACCTTTTCATGCAGTATCCCTAATAAATTCCACCCATCAAGGATGTTGAGAGTCCAAGAGTATTGCACTTTTTGCCAGGGTAATTTCCCATCTGCAGCATTTTCAAAGGCCATCTCTTGTCTGAAATAAAGAAGCAGCCCTCCACCATAAAAGGCGCATGATATTTAGGTTTAACTTTTTTTTAGGATGCATAAAAAAACTATTTTTTAAAAAAAAAACAAAACAAAAAACAAAATGTTTTATGCTAAAAGAAACTTGACCTCACCTGACCTCGCACAGGCTCGATCCATTGAATCCCCGGCTGCAGTTCTCCCATTTTATATCTCTCATAACTTTTGCTGGCAGTGAGTTCCATGGGTGGCTGCCTCTGGCATCAAGAGATCAGCCACCCTCCATTGATTGTATGCTCCGCACAAGGATGGGGGGGATGCAGCCAGCAGCCATGGATTGATCCTGCCGGGAGTCCAGTAAGTATTTAGGTGTTTTGGTTGGTGGACTTGAGGTCCTGCATGCTGTTTTATATGACAAAGGAATGTGCAAACTCATATACAGCTTCAGATAATTATGTAAAATGCCCTCTATTTTGTTACAGTACTCTGTGGACAATTCTTCTCAAATCTTTGATGACCTTCCAGCAAGGTTTGGTTACAGACTCCCCAGTGATGGATTAAAGGTAGGTAGAATTGTACAGATCTTACCATTGGATGCGGTTGGCAGACCTAAATAGAAGGTGTACATAAAAAAAAAAAAAATTTGCGGGGAGCACACTAGTTTTACACAGAGGTAACCCCCCAGAATATACCTACTACTTAGGAACAAAGCTTTTCAATTTTTCTCAAAACATCCTTCGGGCAGCATACGCATGAGACCTCCGGGCTCCTCCCCTCAACTGGAACACATGACCACCGACATAAAGTCTTGGCTCCTCCCTCACTTCCCCAGTTGTTTCCGTGTGCCTCCAGAGGAAGGAACATGACCACTGGCTCCTGGACCGATGGGTTCAGGTGAGTATTATCCGGTACTGTGGGCCTAAGCGGGAGGTCCATTTCCTGGTCCCGAAGACTTTCTGGGGCCCGAGATACCCTAGGAGATTTTGTGGCCAAGGTCTCTTTCTTTGTATTTCTTACAAAGTGGGGTAAGTGAAAGTGAGACCAGGGTTACCGGACCCTTAAGTTATGTTGGGCTTTTTTTGTTGAAAAGTTATGTACGGTGCCTTTAAGGGGCGGGGAAGTGACGTCAGCAACTTCTTCCGCTTTTCGCCTTACCTACGGACGGTCGGCTTCAGTGTCAGGGGCGGCTCCTGCGGCTGAGATGGCTGCAGCTTTAGCGGCAATGGCGGCTTCAGCGGCGGTGGCGCCTTCGGCGGCTGGAGCTTCGGGCGGAGGGCCTTCCTCGCAGGTACAGGTGCGCACGCTATTTCAAATGTATTTTTAAAAATATAAGCCCGGATATTGGGATGGTCTCTTCCGCCCAAGGCACCGACGTCGCATTCCGGCGCCTAAGGGAATTTCCTGCCTGTTTCCAGATACACGTGTTCTGTAAATTAAAGGGACAGCACGCTGTTTTCTGGGGATTGTACTATTTGGCCTCCCCTTCATTCTATGCTGTGAAGGGTTAATGGGAAGTATTGGCAATTGGTTCCTACCCTATTTTAATGGGTCTAGTATACTGTTTTGCTCAGTGCCTCTATCCAGAACTATGGCAGAACAAGGGCTGGACGTTTTTTTGGATTCCATGGGAGATTTTGCCACTGATATTTCCTATGTGGAGCAAGAATCTTCCAGCATTCCGCCGACTGCCGATTCTGGGGGGAGGAGGCCCAGCTCTGCTCCGGTAAGCCTATTTATTTATTTCCTTTTTTATATGGTTTCACTATATCACATTTAGGGCATACTCAATCCCATTCTTTTTTGTTTTGTCTTATAGTCAAGACCCCGGACAAAACTTCCAAGAATTTATCTAAATCCTCTTCTTCCGGATCTAAATCCAGTAAAAAGAGTCGTAGATGCCCATTATGTGATGTGAAACTTCAGGATAATTATACTAAACCCCTTTGTCAAATCTGCATGAACAAGGTGGTGAATAAGGAGCATAATGAGGACCTGATGAAAATGATGAAGGAGCTTAAAGACCAGATTTCTTCTTCTTCTATGGCTCGGAGGGCTCCAGAGTGTACCAATTATCAAAGTATTCCTTCCCAACCGTCATCATCCTTTGATACCTCTTTTTACTCAGGTCAATTGATGTATTCTCCCTTCTTCTGCCCTCAGGTTTCATTTACTCCTCATGAGGATGCAGAAGAGGGAGAGATTTCCTTTCAGGATGAGGAAGATCAGGCATCTGGTTCCGCTGATATTAAAACAAAATTTCTGTTCCCTCCTGGAGAATTACCCTTCCTCTTACACATGATTTATTTGTCTATGGGTATAGAGGAAAAGGTTTCAGGGCCTAGATCTACACAAGATAAATTTCATCAGGATTTAGCTCCAGATTCTTCCTATACATTTCCATTTCATGACTATCTTAAGGACATGATTTTGGAACAATGGAGAGATCCATCTAAGAAGGTTTTTACCTCACGCAGATATCCTTTTTCGGAAGAAGATTCTCATCTTTGGGAAAAATGTCCCAAGTTGGATGCACCTTTTGCCAAAATTTCTAAGGGAGCAGGTTTCGCTTTTGAAGATTTTGGGGTTCTTAATGATCCCTTAGATAAGAAAATGGAATCTCTCCTTAAGAAGGCTTGGCAGGTACAATCTAATGTTCTGAGAACCAATTTGGCATCCAATTGTGTTATCAGAAATTTGGGGTTCTGGTTGCAGCAGCTTAAGGACTCTCTCCAGGAAAGAACTAGTTTAGATAAAATACTTAGGGCCTTGCCCATTCTTTTTTCCGCTACAGCCTTCGTAACGGACGCCATGGCTGAATCGATCAGATTTTCGGCACAGAGTTTAGCTGTGACCAATTCCATACGCAGGACTCTTTGGTTAAAGACCTGGTCTGGTGATATTGGTTCAAAAATGAGGCTTTGTGCGTTGCCCTTCAAGGGTGAGTATCTGTTCGGGTCAGATCTTAGCAAGGTGTTAGATTTCACAGCAGACATGAATAAATGTTTTCCTGTTTCTTCTAGGCCTTCATTTGATCGTATGTTTTTTCCTAGGACCTTCTTTAGGCGTCCCTTCCCTGATAGGGGAGCATCCAAGAAATCCAGAGCGGCCTCTTCCTCTGTCAGTATGTCCAGAAGGGGCAAATTTAAAGGTTCCACCTTCTTTGGAACCTATCAGGCAAAACCCAAGAAGCAATGACGCCAATGTCATAATTGGCGCCAGGCTCAAGAGGTATTGCACTGTCTGGCGAGACATGTTGGTGTGCCCATTCATTTTAAGGGGAATTACGGAAGGATTCCATATAGATTTTTCCCGGGATCCCCCTTCAAGATTTTTGACTTCCCCTCTTCCATGTGTGAGAGAGGAGAGAGAGGCAATTTTTTTGAGTCTGGCAGACATGAAGTCAAGGGGGGTTATTGTTCCAGTGCCTCTGCATCTACAGAGAACAGGGTTCTACTCCCCCATTTTTCTTGTCAAGAAGAATTCAGGAGGTTTCAGGTTCATTCTGAACCTAAAGAGTCTAAATTTGCTTGTCCAATACAAACATTTCAGAATGGAGACAATTTTTTCTGTAAGGAGTATGCTCCCCAAAAATGCGTACTTGGCCTCGATAGATTTGAAAGATGCTAATTGGCATGTCCCAATGAGTCCTCTGGCTCAATCCTTTATGAGATTTGCAATAAAGGACGGAGATCAGACCTTACATTTCCAGTTTGTTTGCCTTCCTTTCGGCCTAGCGTCTGCTCCAAGGATATTTACCAAGGTTCTGGCAGAGCTTTTGGCTGTTTAAGGCGCAAGGGGATCTCAGTGATCGCCTATTTGGACGATCTTCTGTTGTTCGCCCAATCAAAGGACAGGTTGCTGAAGAACCTTCATTTGACCATGAACCTTTTGTCTCATGCAGGCTGGACTATCAATCTCAACAAATCCTCTCTGGTGCCCTCGCAAGTCATGACTTACCTAGAATTCGAGATCAATTCGATCCGACAGGTCATTATTCTTCCTCATCACAAGGTGACGGTCCTACAGAATGCTGTCCGGATGTTATGTTCAATGGAAATTCCATCAGTAAGACAAGCTATGAGGACTCTCTGTTTGTTAACCTCTTCCTTCCCGGCGGTAAGATGGGGGCAGCTACATTCCAGAGTTCTCCAAGAATATATCCTAAAGAATTGGGACGGGACCCAGCTGGGTTTAGACCATCAACTACCAATCACAGAAGACGTGATGATTTCACTGGCCTGGTGGTTGGAGGCAAACCGCTTCAGAGAGGGTCTACTTTGGCAGGACCCCAAGGAAGTAGTGGTGACGACGGATGCCTCAGCTTGGGGCTGGGGAGCTCATTGTGGCGCAAGTACAGTCCAAGGAAGATGGTCAAAGGGCGTGAGTCGGTCCTCATCCAATCTCAGGGAATTAATAGCCATAAGGGAATCCTTATTTGCCCTGAACCCGCTGGTACATCTAAAACATGTGCAGATCAGAACGGACAACACTACGGCGGTGGCTTACATAAATCATCAGGGAGGAACAAGATCCTCAAGATTAATGACAGTGGCAATGGAAATTCTGTCTTGGGCGGAAGTCAATTTAAAGTCTCTTTCAGCGATTCACTTAAAGGGGACTCTGAATCATCTAGCGGACTTCCTAAGCCGGTCACAGGTAAGGGAATCGGAGTGGTCCCTAAATCCGGAAGTATTTCAGACAATTTGCAACATGAAGGGTGTTCCGGAAGTAGACCTATTTTGCGTCTGCAGAGAATCACAAGGTGAGCAGCTTCTTTTCTCTGAACCCGAAAGATCGGTCATTGGGTGTGGACGCTCTGTCTCGGGCTTGGCATTTCAACCTGGCATATGCCTTCCCTCCGGTGCGTCTGTTACCATTGGTATTGAAGAAACTGGTCAAAGAACCAACTACCGTCCTCTTGATAGCTCCGTGGTGGCCAAAGAGATCTTGGTTTTCAACGCTAGTAGAGCTGTCAATTCAGGCTCCCTGGGAAATTCCGGTAACTCCTCTTCTTCTGTCACAAGGTCCGGTCATCTGCCCGAATCCTCAATGGTGGAGATTGACACTTTGGACCCTGAGGTCGCCTTGCTGCAAAGGAAGGGATTTTCAGGTCCGGTGATTAATACCCTGCTCGCTAGTAGGAAGCTGGTTACCAGGAAAATGTACCTTAAAGTTTGGAAAACCTTTAAGTCTTGGAAGTTGGAGAATGGTAGGACATCATCTAAAATTCCAGTGATTCTGGACTTTCTCCAAAATGGTGTTAACATGGGCCTTACCATTAATACACTAAAAGTTCAATTAGCAGCTCTATCAGTTTTTTTGGATAAAAAGCTCTCTTCTATATCTATTATTAAAAGATTTCTTCTAGCAGTTAAACAATCTAAACCGATCCCTTGCAAAGATTATTCCACAATGGGATTTGGCAAAAGTTTTATCCATGTTGAGCTCATCGCCCTTTTATCCTAACAAGAACCTTGACATCAAGCTACTATCTTGGAAAGTGTTATTTTTAGTAGCCATTACCTCAGCTCGAAGGATCAGCGACATTCAAGCGTTATCATGCAGACATCCATTTCTCCAGGTCTTTCCGGATCGTGTCGTTTTTAAAAGTAGATCCTTGTTATCTTCCAAAGGTAGCTTCAGATTTTCATCGCACTCAAGAGATTTATTATCCCTTCCGTCGCAGAAGACGAGCCACAACTGATACCATTGGATGTTAGGTCTCTTCTGGTGTGATATCTTCATGAAACTAAAGATTTCAGGAAAGATGACAGTTTGTTTATTTCCTTCTCGGGTTATAGAAGAGGGTTGAAGGTTTCCAAGGTCACGCTTGCAAGATGGATGAAGAATACTATTAAGATGGCGTATGGAGATGTTAACTTGCCATGCGGTGTTACAGCTCACTCAACAAGAAGTATTTCCACATCTTGGGCAGAGCAAGCTGGGGTCTCCATAGATCAGATCTGCAAGGCGGCTACCTGGACATCAGCTAAGACCTTTGCAAGGCATTATTGCTTAGATCTTCTTTCCCAGAAGGATCTTTCCTTTGGCCGAAGTGTTCTTCGCACTGTACTTCCCACCCTATGAGGTAGTTCTCGCCTATCTCTCATGCGTATGCTGCCCAAAGGATGTTTTGAGAAAAACCAAGTTAGTTACCTGGTAACTTTTTTTCTAAACATCCGTAAGGGCAGCATACGCCGATTTCCTCCCTTGTGTATGTATTTGAGGGGTATTGTTTTTTGTAAGTATGTGGAGTCGTAGGTCTTGTCTCCTCTTTCAGATCTCTACAACAACTGGGGAAGTGAGGGAGGAGCCAAGACTTTATGCCGGTGGTCATGTGTTCCAGTTGAGGGGAGGAGCCCGGAGGTCTCATGCGTATGCTGCCCTTACGGATGTTTAGAAAAAAAGTTACCAGGTAATTAACTTGGTTTTTTTTTTGTCAGGAGGGAGGAATTGCATATGGGGCCCTCCAGAACTCTAAGGTGTTGCAATTGTGCCAGGACTATGGATGTAGGTTTCTTGTTGCTTTTTCCTTTTTTCAGTTCAATTGATGAGGTTCTTTACTGCTAAAGAGTATTCAGTCAAAAACTGTCAGGTCAGTGCTTTCAGCTATAGGCTAGATTATACTTCATTTTGTGTAAAATGAGTGTTGGTCATAGCACCGGAAAATATTGTCAGATGTGTATGCTGTATACTTTGTGTTCAAAGACCCCATCAGTCTTAAAGAGGGTGTTCACACTTATGCAACCACTATTTTTTTTTCTTCTTTTTGGTTTGGTTCTCAATTAAATTGTACATATTTTGGATCTTTGTTTCCTTCTGGCCTCCCCAAATTGGGATTCTCCATAAGTGAGAAGATTTGCTAGACCCTAAGCCTTTATAAATTAAAAGGTCCACTTTTAAAGGGCAGATAAGTGTCCCCTTGTCATTGCCAGAAGAGCCTACATTTAAAGTGGACCTCCAACAGTAGACCTTGGGTCCATTGCATCCCCCACTCCAAGTCCAGCCTGAAAATCTGGAAAAAATAATAAACCACCACCATGCATGCATCCTATTAGTCCCCGTCTAACACAGCAGGGTTTCTAGGGGGAATCGGGCACACAGGCATCCCAAATCAGGTGAGGGGGGATAAATGAAGGTCGTAGGCCTGTTTTACTTTCAACCCCCTTTGAAGTAACAGTCCAGGCAATTAAAAAGATGAAAAAAGAGGGAACAAATGGAGTGCCGCTGGAGCTTGGCTGGGAGTGACAGCTCCACTTTCACATACTGAACTTTGAATTAACCGCCTCTGCTGTGTGCTCAGATCTGGGGGGGGGGGGGCATTGGGGGCCTGCTTGCCACTCTGCATGTTATTGGCGAGTTCCAGTGAGCTGTGATGTGACTAACGCTGCTTCAGGGATGCCCACTGAACACTTGGGGGCACACTTGGTTCCAGGTCCTTGTTGGTAAACCTGACCATGAAATGCATGTAAAGCCATTATCAAGGTAGAGGACAGTAACTGTATGATAAAGTCCTGTGTTAGTATTTCTACAAGTCACCAGCTGGCTATCTGGTGGTAGTTTGAGAAGATTCAGTGGACTTCTAGAATCCCTCCAACATATGAACATATTCTTGTGATGTGTGGTTGTAACCTTCTGTCAACAAAATACATGGCGGTTCTGTCCAACTGCATATTCGGTGTGCTATGGGCCTGCCCGATGGCGCTGACAGGCTCATGTTTACTTTAGGTATTGTGTTAAAGTTAGGAGGGAACTACTGTTGCACTCACAAACAATCATGAAAAGAGTTGAGGATAATTCCCAGCGTCCAAGTTATATGCAGCAACTTGTCTAGTTGTACCTTATATTGTGATGTGAGATTAATCTTTGTTTATATGGCATTATTATTTTCATTGGGCAATTGTAACATAATCTTGCGAATAGCATTCTGTTGCTATTACAGCAACATTCCCCCATTTATCTGATTCCCTTATGATGAGGTCTGTCCTGATGTTTTTTCCTAGAAAGGCTCAAAGCCTTAACCTATTAACTGCCAGCCTACCTGTAGATTTTGTCACCCTTTGTTGCCAGACCATTTTGCACTATTTTGCGCTCCTCATGTTCAACTGTGATTTTTGAAAGGATTTCCAGGGATTTCCCAGGAAAGTGATATATTGTTTTTTTCAGCAGAGTCTGGGCTTTAACATGAAATGTCTTGTTTGTCATTTTTTAGGTGTATTCTCAATATTTTTGGATGAAATATGTGCAAAAAAAAAAAACGTTTACAATTTGTAGTGTTTTTTTGTAATAAAAAATGTAAGTTTGTCAATAAAATCTTATTTTGTGTGAAACCCGAATTTCTCCCGGTTACAGTGGTACCACATATGTATTGGTAGACACCCTTTCCTGCCCAGAAGACTCCCCCAAACTGAAACAGCGTTTTAGGGGATTTTCAGATAAAATACAACTATGCTATGCAATATGCGCACCTTGCAGTTTCTCAAGAAAAACAACCCTTTACATTTGAAATACCCCCAACAAACTATATATTCTCTGGAAGCTTTCTAGACGTACCTGGCTTGTTGACATGGGTGCAGTTTTCTGGAAGTAATCCCTCAATGTATTCTTTGGTTGCACAGGGTTTCCCTAAAAAAAAAAAGAATAAAAAAAAGCAGAATCAAAACCACATTTTCCTAAAAAAAAAAAAAAAAAAAAAAAAAAAAAAAAAACTATATGCAAACAAGAAAAAAACTGAAAATCTGAAAAAGCATGCATAACTACTGTCAAGGGAAGATTTGCCAAACACGCCAAAGTAAAGCATGTGCGTAACGGTAATTTTACTTCAAAATTTCAGCTCTGCAGACAAAGTGCTCACCTTGTGCTTTATCTACCCAAAACAAGCCTTTACATTTGGAATATCCCCCATAAACCATATATTCCCTGAAAGTACACATTTTAAGCTTTCTATGCATACCCAGCTTGTTGTAGTGGGCTCATCTTTCTGGGAGTAATCCCTTGAAGAATTCTTAGGTTGCACAGGGTTTCACCAAAAAATGTATAAAAAAGCAGAATAAACACCTTTTCCTAAAATATCAATATGCAAATAAGAAAAAAACAAGCTAAATCTGAAAGCGCAAGGTCCTCCGAGCAGAACAATACCCAACATGCATAGGTACTATTTACCCTTTTAATTGCCAGCCTACTTGAAGTTTTGTCACCCTCTGTTGACAGGTCATTTTTCCCCATTTTGCGCCATGTTTAACCGCGATTTTTGCCGGAATTTCCAGGGAAAAAAAATAAAATAAATATATAATATATATATATATATATATTTTTTTTTTTTTTTTCAGCAGAGTTTAGGCTTTAACATGAAATGTCTTGTTTGTAATTTGTCTACAGTTTTTTTTACATATTTTTGTGTAAAAAAAAAACAAAATAATATTTTTTAGACAATTGTCTCCTTTATTTTAAATAAAACATTTGTTTTATTAATGAAAACCATATTGCATGTGAGCCCCATTTCTGCCAATTACAACGGTACCCACATATGTATCGATAGCCCCCCCATTCATGCCCAGAAGAGGGGGGGACCCCATTTTTTGGGGGAATTGTTAGGGTTAGGCTAACCCTAACCCTTAAAATAAAAAAATGACGTAGGGTCCCCCCCTACCCGTCATAACCAGCCCAGGACCAGCTATGGGGGCTTGTAGGAACAGAGTGGAGGGGCCAGCTCTGGTGGCCCCCCCACCCTGCAGCCTACAAGCCCACATAGCCTGTGTGGGCCCGGGCTCTTCTGCCCCCCCCCTGGGCTTTGGGGAGGCAGGTAATTGGGGGTATGGGGGTTAATGGCAAGTTGGCAAATGGCAATTGCCAGCCCCCAGCCTTGTGAACTGGTACAGGGGTCTCATGGACCCCTTACCAGTTCACAAAGGGTTAACAGTAAAATAAACACACAAACACAGAGTAAAAATTATTTTAATAAAAAAAAAAAAAAAAAAAAAAAAAAAAAAAAGTTTTCTTTACTCACTTTCGATCGTCAGCTCCTCTGTCCCTCGCTGATCTGATGACAGATGCCGGTGATCGGCAGCCAGAGGAGGAGGGGAGGCAGGAGATCAGAGGATCTCCTGTCCCCTCCTTCTCAGGCCACCGATCTCCGGCATCTGACAGCTGAGAGGCCTGGAGCTGTCATGATGCCGGCCGAGTGAAGTCATAGGCCCTGCTCCCAAAAGGGGCGGGGCTTCCCGGCAAGACGGCGGCGCCCGTCGGAGGAAGAGGGGAGAGAGCCTGACAGGCTCTCTCCTGAAGATAGAGCCATGGGGGGGGGGGGGATCGGAGGTCCCCCAGGTGAAGAGGAGAGCCGGCGAGATCGAGCGCACATGGAGGTGAGTAAATATCATTTTTATTTTATTTTTTAAATTTTTACAGGAAAAGCCAGCGGCCTCAAAAAACGGGGGGGGGGGGGGGCTACTCCTGACGGGTGATCGGAGCCCCCCAGGGTGAAGAGGAGACCCGGCCGGTTCGAATGAGGGGTCAGGTATGTGTTTTGTTTTTACATTTTGCAGGCGCTAGCAGGGGACAAAGCCAGGCACGTAAATTTTACGTGGCTGGCGTTTAACGGTTGGAGAGACAGCCACGTAAAATTTACGTGGCTGGCAATAGAAGGGTTAAAGGCATTGCTCAGACAAAAGTTTAACAAAAGTTAAAGTATACTCACCTTTCATCCCCGTCCTCTGCGGGTTTGGTGTGCCCATGCAGCTCCTCTACACAGGCATACTTACCAATGATTCTGTCTCCCAGGGAAAGGAATAAAGCAGGTGTGTTAGGGCGCCGTGAATCCAGCCTGAAGGATGCCGCCTCATTGGTGGACATAATTGCTGGTTTTCTGGTGGTGCTGCACAGAAGAGCTGCGGGGGACAAAAGGTGAGTAGACTTTTTTTTTATATCACTTACCATTAGGAAAATATGCACAGCAAACGAGATAGTAAATTGAAGAGTGAAGGTGAGGGTGATCCACTTGTTGCCACCACTATACATTTTTCCTGCCTTGGACCTGAATTTAATTTTTGGAAGTGCATAAAATTGTTGGTAGCTGAGGATTACCCCTTTTAAGAGTAAGGTTACTTCTTTATTCTTAGTATACAGTACGTCCTGCTCCAAAAAGATTACTTACACGTGGGTATTACTCCGCCAGATGGCGCTGGACTGCAGAGACATAGAAAAATAGGCTCCTCCCGGCCCATCAAATACCCGGGGACCTTTCACAAATCCCCTGAATTTCTCTGCAGTCTGGACTGCGAAGGAAGAGAAATGGCTCTCTACTCGCAGGTGAGCGGGGCTATTAGCCTGCGGCCCTGTAGGACTATTCCCACCCGTTCCATTAGTAATATGCCTCCCAGCCTTGGCTGCGCTGGTCGGGTGATGGTAGGCAGCACCGCTGTTAGGTGCTTGGGAGCGCTGCTCCACCGCAATCCCCCACCAAAGGGTAGGCGGTTCAGGCTTATGGTGAGCCTCTATGGGATGCCCCTCCCGCACTATTGCCCCTGCCTATCGGTGGGCCCTATTTAAGTGGCCGCTGTCCTCCCTCATTCTCCTGGTAGCCTTCGGGGGAAAAGAGGGGGGGGGGGGGGGTGTAACTGTGTATGGTATGCATTCTGTGTTTTACACTTATCTATTTTTTCTGCCTTGTGTCAGCCGCCGCGCTGGCTTGCTGTCCTTTTACGGTCTTTCAAATTTGCAGCCGCCGCGCACCTTTTATGTCGCACTATGTTCCGCGTTTGGCGGCGGCATTACCTCAGGCGCTGGTGCGGCGTCATTGGCTGCTTGGCACGTCCTGGCTTCACGCTCTTCGGGTGGGGGCGGGGCCCGTCTATGGCGCGCTCCGCGTCATCGCCGATACCGGCCCGCTCCTCGAGGTATACCGACGCCATCTTTAACCTGCTTGGTTGGCCCATGCGCGACGGACCTCTACCTACCGCGGTCCGTAAGTGCCCTCGCGGGCGGCTTTATATTCTTCCCTTTATTACTGTGTGCTTATGGTCTTTTCTTCTTCTGTCTTTTCAGGCTGGGCGAACCCTTTGGCTTCACCCGGCCCTTTATTAGTTATATAACTTGTAGGCCTTGTGTAATACTCTCACTTCACTAGCGGGTTATTGGGGCATCCGGGGTTGCTGTATAGCGTTAATCCCTATCGGCCTATAGTGCCACTATAATCACCATATGGAGGCATCCCAGGATAATGTGACCGGGGTCCCTTCGGGACAAGACCGGCTGTGTGTAGCGTGTGGGCAGCCTCATGCTGACGCTGACAAGGCGCGGGTCTGTGTAACCTGTGCTGAGCAGGTGCTTGCATTGCAATCTGGCCTGCGAGTGGCTGCACCTCATTTCACTTCACCTACTCCACCAAGCTTGAATCTCACTCCTACTGAGTTGCATACTAGTGGGGATTCTGAACCTGATGTGTCTTGTAGACTGGCTACTGTTGAGCAGTTGATTGCTAAGTCCTTAGCGCGTAAGGCCCCTGCTAAAAAGCGGCACTTAACTCCTAATGTCACTATTTTCCCTATGGAAACTGAGGAGTTTTGGAATCTTTGTGGCTATACCCCGTCTGATGAAGGGGAGCTTTTTTCTGACTCGGGCTCATCTGATGAGAGACCAAGGGGTCATGACGATTCTGGCTCTGACCCCTGGGCCCCGGATGACACTGACAGATTATTGACCCAGATTTTTGAGGTTCTGTCCATCTCTCTCCCTGTTGCGGCGCCCAGGCAAAGGGGGGAGGGTTTCCATACAACAAAATCACGTTTGGAATTTCCCGAGCAGGCACATTTCCATAACCTTGTGCTCAAGGAATGGGAGCGTCCCAGTAAACTTCCCGGGGTACCTTTAAAGTTGGGAAAGGAAGTATCCCTTTCCTGCTGAGGTGGTAAAGTGTTGGTCATCCCCCCCCCCCCCCCCCCCCGAGGTGGATGCCCCGGTCCTAGGGCTATCTAACACTCCTGTCATGCATTTCCCTGACTCTACTACCCTGCGGGATGCTGAGGACCGGCGCATTGACCAGCTGGCATCCCACGCCTTTGCATGTGTGGGGATGGCGCTGCGCCCGGTCTGTGCCTCTGCCATCACTGCTGTGGCCACTAGAACCCTTATCAGGAATATACTTGATGCCCCTGATGATTTGCCTTGTGAGGTCTTCAACTTGCACTTTCCAGTTGTGATGTGTTTGTAAATTTTGTCCTCTCTGCCATGGATGACACCATCAGAATGTGTGCCAGAACATCTGCCCTTGTGGTGGCTATACGCCGCTCGGTTTGGCTGCGCCAGTGGGCTGCTGCCAAGAAGGCCCTCACTGGTTTTCCCTTTAAAGGACTGCGCCTGTTTGGGGACCGCCTGGACCTTTTTGCTAAGGGAGGCAGCTTACCCCAGTGCAGGCAGCAATCTCGGCCCTTTCGGGGTCAGGGTTCCTTCTCCTCCCCTTACCGTGGTGCCAGACAGGGGAGGGGGGTTTCCTTTCCTGGGTCCCGGGGAGATTTCTGGGGTGGGGCAGAGGCCGTGGATGTCCTGGCCTCTCCTGGGTTCCCAAAGTAAAATCATCCCACAAGCCCCCTCAGGCATGATGGGGCGCCCTCACCCATCCGGGTGGGGGGACGGCTGCAGCACTTTGCTCATGTCTGGAGGCTTCATGTCTCAGACCGGTGGATTCAGGAGGTAGTGTCCTCCGGTTACAAGTTGGAGTTTGCTGCCGTTCCCCCTTCAAGATTCATCAGATCCCGGATTCCTCAGGACCCTGTGTCAGCTCAGGAGCTAGTGCAAGCAGTGCAAGGCCTCCTGGAGCTGGGGGTCATCTGCCAGGTCCCCTTAAGAGAAAAAGGCAAGGGCTTTTATTCCAACCTATTCACAGTACCCAAAAAAGATGATTCAGTCAGGCCCATCCTGGACTTAAAGATCCTCAACAAATTTGTCAGGGGCAGGCGCTTTCGCATGGAGACTCTGCGCTCTGCCATCAGTTCCCTGCTCCAAGGGGATTTCATGACTTCTGTGGACATCAAAGATGCTTATCTTCATATTCCTTATTTCATCAAAGGTTCCTCAGATTCGCTCTGATGTGTCAATACTACCAGTTTGTGGCTTTGCCCTTTGGTCTCACTTCAGCTCCCAGGGTGTTCACCAAGGTGCTGGCTGGCGTGATGTCTCTGCTCAGGATTCAGGGCGTCCGCGTGCTTCCCTATCTGGACGACATTCTCATCACTTCCCAATCTCTACATCAGGCAGAGTTTGGATACTAAGCTGGTGGTGTCCACTCTGGAGTCAATTGGATGGGTGATCAACCACCCCAAGTCCTCACTGTCCCCTTCCTTGGTAACTCCATTCTTAGGAATGAATCTGGATACAGTTCAGGCAAGGATTTTCCTTCCTCAACAGAAGGTTGACAGTCTGATCGCACAGGCTCAGTTCCTCCTATCTTGTCCTCACCCCTCCATCAGGCAGGGGATGCAGCTGGTGGGCCTGATGGTGGCATGCTTCGAAGCGCTCCCTTATGCTCCGTTCCACTTGAGGCCTCTGCAACTTCACCTATTGTCAGTATGGGACAAGGACCCAGCGTCCCTGGACGGGGTCTGTGTGCTCTCTCCTCGGGTCAGGAGGTCCCTCTTGTGGTGGATGCACAGTCTATCAGGTTGGGGGGGTTTCTGGAAGTCCCTGCGGTTCCAGGGGAGGTGGGGTTCTCAGGAGGCTCACACACCTATCAATGTCTTGGAACTGCGGGCGATTAGGTTAGTTCTGGCTCACTTGACTACTCACCTTCGGGGCCTGCCTGTTCAGGTGCGCTCGGACAACCAGACGGCAGTTGCCTACATCGATCATCAGGGAGGGACCCGTAGCAAGGGGGCCCTCCAGGAAGCGTCTCTGATTCTGACTTGGGCGGAAGCCAATGTCCCCTGCATTTCAGCTGTGTACATCCCGGGGGTGGAAAATCGCCTGGCGGACTCTCTGAGCAGTGGGACCTCTCGCCAGGGAGAATGGTCCCTATGCAGCACCGTGTCACCGTTGGGGCCAACCAGATGTGGATCTGTTTGCGTCCTGTCACAATCACAAGCTCCCAGCTTTTGTCTCGCTGTCCCAGGATCCTCTGGCATTGACCTCGGATGCTCTAGCAATGTCATGGCAGGACTTTCAGTTCCTGTATGTCTTCCCTCCAATTCCCCTGCTGGGCTAGGTTCTGCGCAAGATTGCTCTGGAAGGGGTGCGAGCAATTCTGGTGGCCCCCAGGTGGCCAAGAAGAGTTGTGGTTCGCAGACGTGGTGCAGCTGGCAGTAGATCAGTACGCTCTGCTCTTGGTGTCGGATCTGCTCTCTCAGGGCTCGCTACGCCATTCCAATTTACAAACTCTGGCTTTGACGGCCTGGCTGCTGAAACCTCCATCTTGATGGAGAAGGGGCTGCCTTCCTCGGTTGTGGATACTTTGATAAAGGCTAGGAAAAAGTATTCCTCTTCCATTTATTACAGGGTTTGGCTTGCCTACATTGACTGGTGTGAGTCTAAGGCTCTTCCCTGTCATGTGTTCTCTATTCCCAGGATCCTGGAATTCCTGCAGCATGGGTTGGACATGGGACTCTAACTCAGTACTCTGAAGGGTCAGGTCTCTGCCCTGGCTATTTTCTTCCAGAAGTCCTTTGCTCAGCACCCTTTGATCAGGACTTTTTTTCCAGGGGGTCACTCATGTGCGTCCCCCACGTAAGCCTATGGTGCCTGTTTGGGATTTGAATTTGGTTTTGTCAGCCTTGCAGGGTGCTCCCTTTTGAACCTGTGCAGGATGCTGCCCTTGCCATTCTTACACTCAATTCTTATACTTTTCTGGTGGCCATCACTTCTGTTAGGCGTGTGTCTGAGTTGGCGGCGCTTTCTATTCAAGCCCCCTACTATGAGAGACACCAGGACAAGGTGGTGGTCCTCTTCAAGCCAGACTTTCTGCCTAAGGTAGTGTCTGCCTTTCATTTGAATCAGGATATTGTTCTTCCTTCTTTGTGCCCTAATCCTAGCACTGCTAAGGAGAGGGTTTTGCATTCTTTGGATGTGGTTAGGTGTCTGAAGTACTATCTGGTGGCTACTGCACCTTTCAGAAAAAACAATGCTCTTTTTGTGGTCCCTTCTGGTCCTAGGAAGGGTTTGGCTCCTGCTAAGTCTACTATCAGCAAATTGATTCGTCAGGCTGTGATTCAGGCCTACTCTAAGGGGAAGAATCCTCCCTTCTGCCTTACTGCTCATTCCACTCGTGCTATTGGTGCCTCTTGGGCTTTTCAGCACCAGGCTTCTGTTGAACAAGTTTGCAAGCCGCTACTTGGTCTTCTGTTCATACCTTTTCAAAGTTTTACAAGGTTGATGTTGGGGCCTCAGCTGATGCTGCTTTTGGCCGAAAGGTTCTGCAGGCGGCAGTGGTTTAAACTGTCTGCTGCTACTTTTTTGGGGGGGATCCCACCCTACTTTATGGACACTGCTATTGGATGTCCCACTTGTAAGTATTATATTTGGAGCAGGACGTACTGTATACTCATAATACCAATTCTACAGGTGAGTAATCACAGAATTGTATTATTCTTAGTAAAGAATAATACAATTCTGTGATTACTCACCTGTAGAATTGTTATTATGAGTATACAGTATGTCCTGCTCCAACCCACCCTTGGCTTTGCATTATCTTGGATCCCCTGTATGGTGATTATCATTGTTCTAGTTGATAGTTTGGGTTGTTTCATTCTCCCAGCTTCTCGTTAACTGCTTTTCAATGCTGGGGATTTGTGGGTCCCCGGGTATTTGAGGGGCCGGGAGGAGCCTATTTTTCGATGTCTCTGCAGTCCAACGCCATCTGGCGGAGTAATACCCACGTGTAAGTAATCTTTTTGGAGCAGGACGTACTGTATACTCATAATACCAATTCTACAGGTGAGTAATCACAGAATTGTATTTTTGGTCATTGCACGTACATCCATCTTCCTTTGCTGGCTGGACCCCAGGTCCCTAGAGAGTAGTAGGGGTGTCAGAAAAAAATCTATTCTGTCAAGTATCGCGATATTCCATTCAACGATACTAGAAACATGTTTTTTTTCTTTCTAATATCGATTCTGACAGAAACCCTAACCTTAGCTTATAAGCCCACATATGAAATGCACTCAATATTCTAAGCATGTCACACACCCCGCTTCAGATAGTCATTACACTTGGGTTTTTCCGACCTGTAGAGGGTGATCTTGCGGAGATGTCATGAAAAAAAGGGAGCCCCTCCCGGTCCATAAATACCTGGGACCTCCCACTCATTCCCCAGTCTTTCATCTCTGCAGACGGCGAGCAAGTCAGAAGATGGATGTCTCCTCTTTGCAGGTAGCTGGGTAAACCCCCGGCCCGCTTGTTAGTCTATTTCTGCCTGGACCCCCTTCTTAGTATTACACCTTGCCTCCCAGCCTAGGCTGCTGGTCCGGGCAAGGGTAGACGGCACCTAATGGTGCTTAGGAGCTACGCTCCACCGTGAGACCCCATACTAAGGGGTAGGCGGTTTGCCGGGTTGGTGATCCCGGTTAGGGATGCCCCGTCCCTTGCTCTTCCAGCGTGGATTCCCCCTCTCCCGGATTGCCCTTGCTCCTTAGAGGGGGGGGGGACCCTTTCTCCCTTAGTGTAGTAGTTTTTTATTTGGTCAGTACTTTGCTGTGTGTGCGTGTTCACGTGGGTGCGCTTCATGGAGTTCCCTGCCGGCGCCGGCCGTTGTGACCGCTTCGGTGGGGGGAGCTTCTTCCCCTCAGGTGCGGTTGGTAGGGGGGCGGGGTCGGGCGCTCGGCGCGATCGCCTACGGCCCGCCTCCCGTGCTCCTGGCGCTGCTGCGGAGCCTGGCCTCTGGCCGGGAGGGGCGGGTCCGGGCGCGAACCGCGCTGGCCGCCCCTTCTTCTCCCTCTGCTTCTCCTGGCTCCCGCCGCTGGCTGAACAGACACAATCTTCCTCCGTGAGTGGCCCTTGGGGCCTCATTACTTCTTCACAAGCATATTCATATATATATATATATTATATATTTGTCATTGCTACAGTATGTCTGCTTGTGTGCTTGGGCATGATTGAGGTGCTGAATAGCCCTGTATTCTGTCTTCCAGGTGGACCCTTGTTGGATCCTAAAGGGGTCCTCCCGGTCCTAGGGTCCCTGGTTTAATTTTAGATCTCCTCATAAATCTTCCCACTCGGGACACAGAAGGGACATCACGGGTCGCTTATATTGCGTAATTCCCTCGGGTATTGCGACTACTAATAAAATCACCATATGGAGGCTTCCCAGGATACCGGGCTCGGGCTCCTCTCAGGGCAACCCGGCAGTGTTTGGGGTGTAGGGCATCCCTTACAGGGTATGATGTATTCCTTTGCATACCATGTGCACAGCAGACTATTACGCGGCAGTCCGGATCCCATGCGTCGGGTTCTGCGCCGCTAGTCCCTTCTCCTACCCCTCCCCGCCTGATCCGTACCCCGGGTGATGTTGTCACGAGTGGGGAGTCGCAATCTGAGGTATGTGCCAGATTGGCCAATCTTGAAAAATTATTTTCTAGTGCTGTGGCCAGAAAGGCCCCGGCTAAGAGAAAGCACTTGTCCCCTTTCACGCAGACTTCTGACCTTGAGGAGTTTGATTCACTGGACTGGTCGGATTACCCCCCCCCCCCCCCGCTAGAGGAAGGGGAGCTTTTTGAGGAGTCACATGGTTCTGACGATCAGCAGTTTGTGGGCGCTGATGCCGAGCGGGGTCAGAGGGATAATTTGAATACCCCTAAGCTCCTGGCTCATATGTTTGAAGTTTTGGCAATCTCTCCTCCTGAAGCGACCCTTCCGCAGAAGGGGGAGTTCTTTGAAGAGGCTAAGCCGCGCTTAGAATTCCCTAATCAAAGGAATTTTGACGGCATTATTCTTAAGGAATGGGAGAGGCCTACTCGGCTTCCGGGTGTCCCTCCGGGTTGGGATAAGAAATATAGAGAATTTTAAATTCAGCAAACCCGCACACCATAAGCAAATCTAATTATCAATAATGGGTGCAATTCCTCAAAATAAAGGTCCCTTTCCCCCATGGGGACCACAAACTCATATAAAGTACAAGAAAAGGAATGCACACCTCAGAACAGTTGGTTGTTAGTTTGCAAAAATGAGTGTATTAAAAATAGTGCACAATATATATACATATATACAGACTTCTTCTAGATATACAAAAATAGCCAACATATATGTCTGCAACAGTCACATCCTGCACAAAACCACGTGTCAATTAACATAGTAAGCAGAAGGTTCCCTTTTCGGTGGATGCTGTGAAGCGCTGGTCGTCCCCTCCCGAGGTGGACGCCCCTGTTTTGGGGTTGTCTAGCATCTCTGTCTTGCATTCTTTTGACTGTTCTACTCTCAAGGACGGTGAGGACAAACGCATTGACCAGATGGCTTGTCATGGTTTTGCCAGTGTCTGGTCGGCCTTGCGGCCTGTCTGTGCTTCAGCACTTTTAATAGTGGCTTCTAGGTCAGTTGTCAGGGACCTATTGTCTACCTCCAGGCTTGACCCGGCTAGTGATGAGTTCACCACCATTAAGCGGTGTGAATTGTTTTTGTCATTTGTGCTAGCCGCCCTGGATGATACCATGGTGATGTGTAGTAGAACTTCGGCCTTGCTGGTGGCTATTCGGCGATTGGTTTGGTTGCGCCAGTGGGCTGCTGATTTTGTGTCCAAAAAGTCGCTTACGGCCCTTCCCTTTCTGGGCTTGCGGCTCTTTGGAGAAAAATTGGACTCGGTTGCAAAAGGAGGTAGTTTACCTCAGTGAAAGAAGCAGCGTCATCCCTTTAGGGGGGTGGCTTCCTTTACCCCGTCCTTTCGTGGGGCCAGACCTGGCTGTGGATCGGCTGTCTTCTCCTCCAGAGATGATTCCTGGAACAGGGGAAGAGGACGTGCCCGTCCAGGTCACAGCTGGGGCTCCAAGCCCAAAGCCGCTGCTAAGCCGGCTCAGCAATAAGGGGGCGCCCTCACCCTCGCGGGTGGGGGGACGGCTGCGGCACTTCTCTCCGGTCTGGGACCAGGAGGTCTCGGACAGATGGATTCGGGAAGTGGTGTCTTCCGGTTACAAACTGGAGTTTGAGATCCGGCCTCCTCCCAGATTCTTCAGGTCTCTGGTGCCCTTGGATCCTCTGGCCGCGCAGGGGCTCCGGGCGGCAGTAAAAGATCTCCTGGACATGGCCGTCATCTGCCCGGTGCCTCCCTCGGACCGGGCCTGTGATACTATTGTATCTGTGAACTATCTGTGAACTATCTGTTCACGGTGCCCAAAAAGGATGGCTCCGTTCATCCCATCCTGGATCTGAAGTTTCTCAACAGGTTTATCCGTCCCAGGAAGTTCCGCATGGAAATTCGCTTCGTCAGGAGGACTTCATGACGTCCATAGATATCAAGGATGCTTATCTGCATGTTCCAATCTTCCCGGCACATCAGAGATTTGCAGGATGCTTATGTGCATGTTACTTATGTCTTTCAGGCAGGACAACTGTGGGTTGTGGTTTCTCCCGGTTCTGCTCCTTATCCCCCCTCATCTCCCCCTTCCCGTCTATGGGCATCCCTTGGGGGGGCATCCTGGGTGGCTTTTTTTATTAGCCCTTACCCTGTGCTGGCCTATTGCGCCTGTTTTAATCACCATATGGAGGCTTCTGGGGATAGCGTGCTCGGGGGTCGGGGCAATCCCGGCTGTGTGCCATGTGTGGGGTATCCCCTTTGAGTAACAGTGCCGCGGTGTGCGTGCCATGCGCCCGGGGCATCGTTGCGGCCCAGGCTGGGCTACCTGCTTCGCTTCCCAGCTCTGCGCCCCCTTCGGCATCGCCTACCCCTCCGCGCCTGCATTTAGCCCCCAGTGAGGGGGATTCTAGTAGGGGGTCACAATCTGATCTGGCACTTCGTGTGGCCAGCATTGAAAGGCAGCTTGCCAGGCCTGTTCCACATAAGGCCTCTGGCAAGAAACGGCACCTGGCTCCCGCGCCCTCCCTCTTTCCTGAGGAGGATGAGGGAATTGATGCTTCTGGTGGTCTTTACTCCCTAGAGGAGGGGGAACTCTTCCAGGACTCTGACTCCTCTGGGGACCAGCAGGAGGGTTACGACAGTGACCCTGGATCTGTGTCTGGGGAGGACTCTGTCACTCTGATGACACTGATAATCTGTTGGCTCACATTTTTGGAATCTTGCACATTGTCCCCCCTGAGGTGGCTAAGAGGAAGCAGGGTGAGCTCTTTCATCCTGATAAACAGCGTCTGGAGTTCCCTGAGCAGGGCCATTTCACTAATATGGTTCTCAAGCAGTGGGAACGTCCTAGTAGTTTGCCCACGGTGCCCAAGGGGTTGGATAAGAGGTATCCCTTTCCTGCTGACCTGGTCAAGCGATGGTCGTGTCCCCCTGAGGTGGACGCACCCGTTCTAGGGCTGTCCAACACCTCAGTCATGCCTTCCCCTGATACTACTACACTGCGGGACAGTGAGGACCGGCGCATGGATTAGCTAGCCTGCCATGCTTTTACATTTGTGGGGGCTGTGTTGCAGCCGGTCTGCGCTGCTCTGATTTTGTTGCCTTTGTCCTTACTGCCATGGATGATGCGGTACGGCTGAGTGGTAGGGCCTCTGCCCTTTTGGTGGCTATGCGCCGCTCTGTTTGGTTGCGTCAGTGGGCGGCTGACGCTGCTGCTAAGAAGGCTCTCACTGGGCTCCCCTTTACGGGGCTGCGGCTCTTTGGGGAGCGTCTGGATGTTCTAGCCAAGGATGGTAGGCTGCCTCAGCGTAGGAGGCAGCCTCGGCCTTTTCTGGTCCCTCCATTTCCCTCCCCTCCTTTTGTGCACCCAGAGGAGGTCGTGGCTCCCTCTTCTCTGGTAGCCACAGAGATTCTTGGGGCTGTGGCAGATCACGTGGTCGTCCCGGCCTCTCATGGGGTCCTAAGCCCAAACCTTCTCCCAAGCCCCCTCAGGCATGAGGAGGTGTCCTCATCCATCCGGGTGGGGGGACGGCTTCGGCTCTTGGCTCACGTCTGGAGGCTCCACGTCTCAGACCGGTGGATTCACGAGGTGGTGTCCTCCGGTTGCAAGATAGTTTGCAGCCTGGCCGCCCCCAAGATTCATCAGATCCCGGATGTCTCAAAACCCTGTGTCAGCTCAGGGGTTTGCGTCTTGTGGTGCAACGCCTTTGGGGTCAGGAATCATTTGCCTGGTGCCTTCCCAGGAACGGGGTCAGGGGTTCTGCTCCAATCTTTTCACGGTCCCCAAAAAAGACGGGTCCTTGAGGCCCATCCTGGACTTGAAAGGTCTCAACAAGTTTGTCAGGTTCAAGCACTTTTGCATGGAGACGCTACGCTCGGCTGTCAGTACCTTTTCGCACGGGCGACTTCACGACCTCCGTAGGCATCCTTGATGTCCATCTTCACGTGCCAATCTTTCCAGGTCATCAGAGATTTCTCAGGTTCACTCTAGAGGATCAGCATTACCAGTTTGTGGCTTTACCGTTCGGTATCGCCTCGGGTGTTCACCAAGGTGCTGGCAGGCGTGATGGCTCTGCTGCGGAATCAGGGCATTCGCATCCTCCCTTACCTGGACGACATTTTGATTGCGGCTCAGTCTCTTCATCAGGCCGAGAAGGATACTCAGGTGGTGACCTCCACTCTCGAGTCCTTCAGCTGGGTGATCAACTATCCCAAGTCTTCACTGTCTCCGTCTTTGAGGTCCTTTCTGGGCATGATTATGGATACCTCTCAGGTCAAGGTCTTCCTGCCTCAGCAGAAACTGGAGGGCCTTCAGAAGCAAGCACAGACTCTGCTCTTGTGTCCCCATCCCTCCATCCAGCAGGGGATGCAGCTAGTGGGCCTGATTGTGTCCTGCTTCGAGGCGGTCCCCTTTGCTCAGTTTCACATGAGACCTCTTCAGTTGCACCTCTTGTCAGTTTGGGATCGTGACCCGGTTTCCCTGTATCAGGAATTTGCTCTGTCCCCCCTGGCCAGACAGTCCCTCTCGTGGTGGCTGGACTCAGGGAACCTCCTAGTGGGCAGGACCTTTCTGACTCCGTGCTGGGAGACTCTCACCACAGATGCTAGTCTGACCGGTTGGGGGGGCTTTTGGAAGTCTCTGAAGTTCCAGGGTCGGTGGGTCCCCCAGGAGGCCCATGCTCCCATCAATGTTTTGGAACTGAGGGCGATCAGGTTGGTTCTTTCTCAGCTGACCTCACACCTTCGGGGGTCGGGCTGTTCAGATCCGCTCGGACAACCAGACAGCGGTTGCCTACATCAATCATCAGGGAGGGACTCGGAGCAAGCGAGCCCTCAAGGAAGTGTCCCTGATACTGTCTTGGGCGGAAGAGAATGTCCCTTGCATCTCAGCAGTTTACTTTCTGGGGGTGGAGAACCAGGAGGCAGACTCCCTGAGCAGGGGGACGTCTCGGCTGGGGGAATGGTCCCTCAGCAACAAGGTATTTCACTCCCTGTGTCATCGCTGGGGTCAGCCGGATGTGGACCTGTTTGCGTCCCACCACAATCACAAGCTTCCCAGGTTTGTCTCCCTGCCTCAGGACCATCTGGCCTTCGCCATGGATGCACTAGCAATGCCTTGGAAGGAGTTTCGGCTTCTCTGTGTTCCCTCCCTTTCCTCTGCTGGGCAGGGTGCTGCGCAAGATAGCCCAGGAAGGGGTACCAGCCATTCTGGTGGCCCCCTGTTGGCCGAGGAGGGTGTGGTTCACATACGTCGTGCAGTTGGCAGTAGATCGGTATGTCTTGCCCAAGATCTGCTCACTCAGGGACAACTGTGCCATCACAATTTACAAACGCTGGCTTTAACGGCTTGGCTGCTGAAACCTCCATCTTGATGGATAAGGGGTTGCTGGCTTCTGTTGTTGATACCCTGATTAGGGCTGGGAAGAAGTTATCGTCTATTCTTAGTATACAGTACGTCCGGCTCCAGTTAAGATTCTTTACTCTTGGGTATTACTCCGTCAGGTGGCGCTGGACTGCAGAGACCGCGAAATTGGCTCCTCCCGGCCCCTCAAATACCCGGGACCTCCCACAAATCCCCAGAATTTCTCTGCAGTCTGGACTGCGAAGGACAAGATGGCTCTCTCTTCTCGCAGGTGAGCGGGGCTATTAGCCTGCGGCCCTGTAGGACTATTCCCACCCGTTCCATTATTAATGTGCCCCCCAGCTTTGGCTGCGCTGGTCCGGGTGATAGTAGGCAGCACCGCTGTCAGGTGATTAGGAGCGCTGCTCCACCGCAATCCCCCACCAAAGGGTAGGCGGTATAGGCATATGGTGAGCCCTTTATGTGATGCCCCTCCCGCACTTTTGCCCCTGTCTATCGGTGGGCCCTATGTTAAGTGGCCGCTGCCCTCCCTCGCTCTCCCTTGTAGCTCTCGGGGGGTGTGTGTGTATGTTTGGTGCTTCACTTGGATGCTTTTTATTCAGTCTCCGCACTGACTTTGGTTGCGCTGGTTGCGGTTTGAATATGCTGCCGCCGCGCGCGCTTCCAATGCGCTCCGCGGTTGGCGGCGGCATTACCTCAGGCGCTGCGGTGCCTTCTTTGGCTGCTTGTCACGTGTGCTGCTTCGCGCTCTTCGGGGGGCGGGGCCTGCGGATGGCGCGTTCCGCATCACTGTCTCCGTGGCCCGCCCCTCGAGGTATACTCGCCACCATTTTTTCTGGATTCTGTCTGCTGCGTGGCTGGCTTCTACCGTCCGTGAGTGCCCTCGGGGGCGGTTTATTTTCCCCTAATGTCATTATACATGGCGCTTATGGGTGTTGGGGCGTGGGAGTCGTTGCCGGTAAAAACAGTCCTCACTCAAGTCTTGGCAAAAATAGGCTTAGGTTTATTTTGAGCAAAAACAGAAAACAAATGAACAAAAAACAAAATTCATGAAAATAAGGGGTTAAGTTATAGCTACCGTAGGACCAAGTAGCACCCCAGCTCTCAGCTCATCCTGACTGAACTGAAAAAAGAAACCCTCCACCTACATACAGGTGCACTTATCTACCAATTACCAGTTTCCAACAGCCCTTTATTCTTAAAGGAATATACATCTGGTTTTTAAACAGAAATATTACATATAAATCATACATTAAACCATATGAAACAAAGCATCCAGCTGTCTCCTTTAAAAATAAAAAGGAGCTTATAATCTATATACATATTAACAAATTATACACAGGAACATAAACACACTAGGTTTGGCTGCAGCTTTGCCTCACCTGGCAGTAATTAGCAGCATCCTATATAAACCCAGCACACCCTCTGCTCTGGTTTGATCTCTGCAGGTAAGTAGCTGGTCATGCTGTGTGTGTGTGTTGGTGGGGAATAGTGAACTAGTTTATCTGTGAAAGGATAGTGGACAGAGATGAAGATTTGCTGGCCAGCAGATAGAAAAGAGAAAGATACATACACACAGACAGACAGACCTGCTCACTATTAACCCCTCAACATACCCCCCAACTCAAGTGGAAGCTTGTCCTTCCACAGAACACATCTCCTGGACCTGGGTACCGAATCGGGACAGGTGATCTGCATTCTTATGCTGCCTTCCCGGTTTGTATTGGACCAAGAATCTGTATGGTTGTAGGCTTAAGTACCATCTTGTCAGGCGGCATTGTTACCTTTCATTGTGTTCAACCAAAATAAAGGATGATGGTCAGAGATTAACACAAATTCTTTCCCCAATAGATAACGTAAAGACTCTACGGCCCACTTGATAGCTAAACATTCTTTTTCTATAGTAGAATATTTCTCCTCTCTGGGAAACAATTTTCTACTAATGTACAGAATTGGGTGTTCCTCTCCATTCTGAAACTGACATAGAACAGCTCCGATACCTCTTTCTGACACATCCACCTGGACTAGAAATGGCAGAGAAAAGTTTGAATTTCTTAATACCGGAGCAGAACAAAGCTTCTCTTTTAGTTTATTAAATGAATTTTCACATTCAGGAGTCCATTCCACAAGGTTTCTCTTGGTTTTCTTGGTAAGATCACTTAGTGGAGCTGCCAAATTTGAAAAATTTGGAATAAATCGGCGGTAATAGCCAGCCAGTCCTAAAAATGATCTTACCTCTTTTTTTGTTTTTGGGATTGGGGCATCCATCACTGCTGCGACCTTGGACATTTCTGGTTTAATTTTCCCACCACCTATAACATAGCTAAGATAAGATGTTTCTCTCTGAGCTATTGTACATTTTGTGGGATTGATTGTCAGCCCGGCTTTTGCTATGGCAGAGATTACATTGCCTAAATGCAACAGAGGAGACTTCCAATCAGAACTAAAGACAATGACATCGTCCAGATACACCGCACAGTATGAGCTATGTGGTTTTATAATTGTATCTATTAACCTCTGAAATGTAGCAGGGGCATTGTGTAAACCAAAAGGCATACGTGTGAACTGAAACAAACCTTGTAGGGTGGCAAAAGCTGTTTTTTCACCGGAATCTTCTGCAAGTGGTATTTGCCAATAGCCTTTGGTCAGATCAAATGTGGAAATGTATTGGGCATCACCCAGCCTAGTGATCAAGTCTTCTATATGGGGCATAGGGTAAGTATCAAATTTAGAGATCTGATTGAGTTTTCTAAAATCAATACAAAATCTCATTTCTCCATTTTTCTTGGGTACAATCACAATGGGAGAACACCAGGGGCTAGAAGATGGCTCAATGACTCCTAATTTTAGCATGTTTTGGATCTCTATGTCTATCACTGGTTTGAGTTTTTCTGGTACTCTGTAGGGTTTTTGGCGTATTGGTTTTACATCACCAGTGTCAATGACATGCTGGACTAAGTTAGTATGCCCTGGTGTAGTAACAAATGTGTGTTTATATTTCTGAATTAATAGATCTACATCTCTATTTTGTTTTTCAGAAAGTTCTCCACCTCTTTTAATCTTAGAGATTTGTGAAGAACTAGGAGACAATACAGAGTAGGCCTGCTCGAGTATATTTGGGTGACATTCTGACAGGATAGTACAGGCCACATTTGGTCCATCAACCCATTTTTTAAGCAGATTGGCATGGAAAATTTTCTTCTTTTGAATTCTGCCTGGCATAGAAATCTCATAATCTACAGGACCAGTTTGACGTAAGACTGCCATTTTGCTAGCAATTTGTTATCAGAGGTTGGCAGTAACAGCAAAACCTTATCACCTGGCAAAAAAGATTTTTGCTTGGCAGATTTGTCATACCAGCGTTTCATGCGTGACTGTGCCTCTGAAACGTTGATTTTCACAAAATCAGCTAATTCCGCCAGTCTGTCTCGCATAGAAACTACATAATCCACCAGGTTTTTTTGGTTTGGGCTAGGTTCTTCCCAGTGTTCCTTTATTACATCCAGTGGTCCTCTTGGTCTTCTCCCATAGAGTAACTCAAATGGAGAGAAGCCAGTGGCTGCTTGTGGAACCTCCCTGTATGCAAATAACACATATGGAAGCAGTTCATCCCATTGCTTTGGATACTGTACCACAAATTTACACAGCATCTTTTTAAGTTTGGTTAAAACGTTCCACCAAGCCATCAGTTTGGGGGTGATAAGGGGTGGTCCTCACAGCCTCAATACCAAGGAGCTGATGGATTTGCTTCATTAAACTGGACTGAAAGTTTGAACCTTGGTCTGTGAGAATTGTATGAGGAATACCCATCTGACTAAAGAACTTAATCAGTTCTTCTGCAATTCTTTTTGTGGTGATAGTTCTTAAAGGGATAGCCTCTGGATACCGGGTCATATAATCACTTAGTACAAGAACATATTGGTTACCTTTTTTACTTTTTTCAAGAGGACCAATGATATCCAAAGCTATCCTTTCAAAAGGGGTATCAATCACGGGGATGGGAAGCAATTTACATTTTGTGTCACCTGGAGCAATAGATTGGCATTCTGGACATGATTCACAAAAAATTGCCACATTTGCATGTATTTTAGGCCAAAAGAACCGGTTCAGTATTCTTGACAGAGTTTTATTTCTACCCAAATGTCCAGAGAGTGGAATACTGTGAGCAATATTCATAATTGACTCTCTGTACTCAGAGGGTACCACAATTTGCCACACTTGCTCTGCTGTTTGTGGGTGCTGGCAAACCCTATACAGGATCTTATTTTTTAATGTGTAATAGGGATACTGTTTGGGTTCTTCTGTGTCCTCTTTCACCTGAGAGAACGGTAAGGCAAGGGTGTTATCTTGTCTTTGTTTAACAGACATATCCTCCCAATTTAAAGGTTGATTAGGTCCTTTTTCCAAGAGACAATGTTCAGACCGCCATTTTTCACGGGCAAGTCGCTTTCCTCTCTTAGAAAGATGACTTTTACCATTACCATCGAATACATCACCATCAAATGGAAACACATCACCTAGAGGTTGTACAGTAGATAGTGTTTTAACTTGTGACCTAGTTGTTATTGCCGAAATCAAACTGCTATTTTTGATCATAGTACCGAATCCAGGTATGTCCTGACCCAAGACTACAGAATATGGCAGCGTAGGTACTACCCCCATTTCTACTGACACTTGCATATCATCTATTTGCACAGGTATAATAGCCTTAGGGTACACCTTTTTATCACCATGCACACATGTCAATAGCAAATGACCTGTTATATTAGCAGAGTCCACCAAGTCTGATCTAATCAGAGACTGCTGACTCCCAGTATCAATTAAAGCAGTCACCATTTGGGAGTTCACAGTAACAGGCTGCAAATATTCTTTCACAAGTTCCGCACAATTTGCAGATCCTTTTTACTTTTCTACTGGTTACCATGACACAGTCCTTAGCATAATGTCCAGTTTTACCACAGGAACAACAAGTAATCTCCTTATGCTGGCCTTTATACTTAACAGTCTCAGCCCTTTGCTTATCAGTAACAGTAGTAAAAGGAATAGGTCTTACCACACTTGGTTTCTGGATCAGTCCTTTCCTTGCAAGCAAAAAGTTTTCAGCGAGTGTCACTGCTTGCTCACCATCAGGCTGATGTTCCTTGACACAGATTTGCATAGGTGCAGGTAGAACATCCAAGAATTGCTCCATAATGATAGTCTCCATCACCTGTTGAACCGTCTTGCCCTCCGGAGCCATCCACTTGGTGCACAATTCCGTCAGCTGGGTGTAGACCTCTCTTGGCCCTTCCCTGTCCTGGTATCTGTAGGTCCGGAATTTTTGGCGAAATGTCTCTCCATGTATATTGTAGCGTCTCAGAATTGCAGCTTTAACTTTTTGGTAGTTTCCTGCATCCTCAGTGCGCATTTGGCTATAGGCCTGCAAAGCTTTGCTGGTGAGGAATGGTGCAAGATGAAGAACCCACTGATCCTCAGGCCACTTATTTGCTTGAGCCACTCTTTCAAACACTTTAAGAAATGACTCTATATCATCAGTCTCTGATAGCTTAGTAAGCTTTAAATTTGTAGTAGGAGGTATATTGCGCTGCATGGCTTGCAGCACCTGTAAGAACTGTTCATCTCTCCTTACCCTTTCCTTTTCTTGTTGCTGCAGCTCAATTTTACGCTGCTCCTCCTCTTTTTCTCTCCTCCATTGCTCACGCTCATAAGCATACTTTTCCTCCTCTTTTCTATGCTGGTCACTTAGCTCTTGGCGGTGAACCAACCACACAAGGAGTTCCTCTATATTTTTTGGAGTAGTTACACTCACCGGTGGATCCGTACCGCTCCCAGCTGCAGCACCCTCCTCTGGAATCTTAGCTTTAGATTCTTCAATCTGGGTGCCTTCCATTTTGGATTTAGGGACCACTGGTTGGCGTCTTTCTGCAGGTCTGGGTGGTTGTATAGATCCCTTGGTTCGCTGAGATCGCCTTGGAGAAGAAGTTGTTATAAATCTCCTGGCATGACCTCTTCCGGCCATGGACTGAGTTTGACAGCAAGCGTCCCACTTCTGACACCATATGTTGGGGCGTGGGAGTCGTTGCCGGTAAAAACAGTCCTCACTCAAGTCTTGGCAAAAATAGGCTTAGGTTTATTTTGAGCAAAAACAGAAAACAAATGAACAAAAAACAAAATTCATGAAAATAAGGGGTTAAGTTATAGCTACCGTAGGACCAAGTAGCACCCCAGCTCTCAGCTCATCCTGACTGAACTGAAAAAAGAAACCCTCCACCTACATACAGGTGCACTTATCTACCAATTACCAGTTTCCAACAGCCCTTTATTCTTAAAGGAATATACATCTGGTTTTTAAACAGAAATATTACATATAAATCATACATTAAACCACATGAAGCAAAGCATCCAGCTGTCTCCTTTAAAAATAAAAAGGAGCTTATAATCTATATACATATTAACAAATTATACACAGGAACATAAACACACTAGGTTTGGCTGCAGCTTTGCCTCACCTGGCAGTAATTAGCAGCATCCTATATAAACCCAGCACACCCTCTGCTCTGGTTTGATCTCTGCAGGTAAGTAGCTGGTCATGCTGTGTGTGTGTGTTGGTGGGGAATAGTGAACTAGTTTATCTGTGAAAGGATAGTGGACAGAGATGAAGATTTGCTGGCCAGCAGATAGAAAAGAGAAAGATACATACACACAGACAGACAGACCTGCTCACTATTAACCCCTCAACAATGGGGTTCTCTTCGCTTATGTCTTTCAGGCGGGTCGAACTCCATTGGTTTCTCCTGGCCCTACCCCTCTTTTTAGTCTATAAACTTGTGAGGCCTAGTGTGCAAATTACTCCCACTTCCCTAGCGGGCTATTGGGGCATCCCGGGTTGCTTTAATAGCGTGAATCCCTATCGGCCTATTGTGCCGCTATAATCACCATATGGAGGCGTCTCAGGATAATGTGCTCGGGGTTCCTTCGGGACAAGCCCGGCTGTGTGTGGCTTGTGGGGTGTCCCCTACTAGTGTTGACAATGTGCGGGTCTGTATTACTTGTGCCCAGCAGGTGCTTGCGCTGCAGCCTGGTTTACCAGCAGCTGGGCCTGCGCCACGTATGGCTTCACCTACTCCCCCAAACTTAAATTAACTCCCATTGAGCTGCATACCAGTGGGGATTGCAAAGAAGAGGTGGTGGATCCGCACTTCCTTAAAATCGCAATCTCTCTATTATATAGAAGTTAAAATCATCTCCATCCAAATGGTGCACGTAACAGCAGCAGCAATAAATAAAATCCAATTTTACAAGAATAAAGAGAAAAACTTACCCAATGCTGCAGCGCAGCTCGCAGCAGCGGGAGCCCCGAGCGTCCGGAAGTAGTGACTACTGATATACCAGAGTGCGGATACCCTTATTGCGGTTTATTCATACCAGTGGGGATTCTCAGCCTGATGTGTCTGCTAGACTGGCTAGTGTTGAGAAGTTGCTTGCTAATACCATGGTGCGTAAGGCCTCTGCTAAGAAGCGGCATTTGACGCCCGATGTCAATCTTTTCCCTATGGAGGCTGAAGAGTTCTTTGAACTGTCTGGTTATACCCCCTTGGAAGAAGGGGAGTTGTTCTCTGACTCGGAGTCATCTGATGAGAGGCCCAGGGGTCATGATGATTCTGGCTCCGACCCCTGGGCCCCAGATGATACGGATAGGCTGTTGGCTCCGATTTTTGAGGTACTGTCTATCTCTCCCCCGGTTGCAGCCCCTAGGCAGCAGGGGGAATTGTTTCATACTGCTAAGCCACGTTTAGAGTTTCCTGAGCAAGCCCATTTTTATAATCTCGTGCTCAAGGAATGGGAGCATCCTAGCAGGCTCCCCGGAGTCCCTAAGAGTTGGGATAAGAGGTATCCCTTTCCTGCTGATGTTGTGAAGCGTTGGTCATCCCCTCCGGAGGTGGATGCCCCAGTCCTAGGGTTGTCTAACACCTCTGTCATGCATTCCCCTGACTCTACTACGCTGGGGGATAGTGAGGACCGGCATATTGATCAGCTGGCGTCCCATGCATTTGCCTGTGTGGGAACGGCGCTGCGCCCGGTTTGTGCCTCTGCCGTTACAGCGGTGGCTATTAGGACCCTGCTTAGAAGTGTCCTAGATGGTGCTCCTGATGATGTGTCTAGTGAAGAGTTTAATGCACTCTCTTGTTGTGAGGTTTTTGTGACTTATGTCCTCTCTGCCTTGGATGATACCATCAGGATGTGTGGCAGAGCCTCTGCCCTGGTGGTGGCTATACACCGCTCGGTTTGGTTGTGCCAGTGGGCAGCTGACACCGCTGCCAAGAAGGCTCTCACTGGTTTTCCCTTCAAAGGACTACGCCTATTTGGGGACCGCCTGGACCTGTTTGCTAAGGGAGGCAGGTTACCCCAGCGCAGGAGGCAGTCTCGACCCTTTCGGGGCCCAGGCTCCTTTTCTTCCCCCTACCGTGGATCCAGACAGGGAAGGGGGGTCTCCTTTACTGGGGCCCGAGGAGATCTCTGGGGCAGGGGCAGAGGACGTGGACGCCCTGGGGCTCCAAGCCTAAGTCTTCTCCCAAACCCCCTCAGGCATGAAGGGGCGCCCTCACCTATCCAGGTGGGGGGATGGCTTCAGAATTTTGCTCACATCTGGAGGCTTGATGTCTCAGACCGGTGGATTCAGGTGGTAGTGTCCTCAGGTTACAAGATAGTTTGCTGCCTGGCCGCCCCCAAGATTCATCAGATCCTGGATGTCTCAGGACCCTATGTCCGCTCAGGCTCTAATTCTGGCGGTGCAAAGCCTTCTGGAGCTGGGGGTCATCTGTCAGGTCCCCTTACAAGAAAGGGGCAAGGGGTTCTATTCCAACCTTTTCACCGTGCCCAAAAGAGATGGGTCAGTCAGGCCCATCCTGGACTTGAAGATCCTCAACAAATTTGTCAGGTGCATGCGCTTTCGCATGGAAACTTTGTGCTCTGCTATCAGTTGCCTGCGTCCAGGGGACTTCATGACCTCTGTGGACATCAAGGATGCTTACCTTCATATTCCTGTTTTTCCAGGTCATCAAAGGTTCCTCAGGTTTGCTCTGGAGGATCAGCACTACCAATTTGTGGCATTGCCCTTCGGTCTCACTTCAGCTCCCAGAGTGTTCACCAAGGTGCTGGCAGGAGTGATGGCTCTGCTCAGGTCTCAGGGCGTTCGCATGCTGCCCTATTTGGACGACATTCTCATCGCTTCTCAGTCCCTCCATCTAGCTGAGTATCCCACTCTGCCTGTAGTGTCCCCTTTGGAGTCATTTGGCTGGGTGATCAACCATCCCAAGTCTTCCCTGTCTCCCTCCTTGGTGACGCCATTCCTGGGGATGAATCTGGATACAGTTCAGGCAAGGATATTCTTAGTATACAGTACGTCCTGCTCCAAATATAATGCTTACAATCGGGTTATACTTCGCCAGATGGCGCTGGACTGCAGAGACATCTAAAATAGGCTCCCGGGGACCTCCCACAAATCCCCAGAATTTCTCTGCAGCCTGGCTGCGAAGGACGAGAGATTGGCTCTCTACTCGCAGGTGAGCGGGGCTATTAGCCTGCGGCCCTGTAGGACTATTCCCACCCGTTCCACTAGTAATATGCCTCCCAGCCTTGGCTGCGCTGGTCGGGTGAAGGTAGGCAGCATCGCCGTTGGTGCTTAGGAGCGCTGCTCCACCGCAATCCCCCACCAAAGGGTAGGCGGTTCAGGCTTATGGTGAGCCTCTATGGGATGCCCCTCCCGCACTATTGCCCCTGCCTATCGGTTGGCCCTATCTAAGTGGCCCCCGTCCTCCCTCATCCTCCTTGTAGTCTTCTGGGGGAAAAGAGGGAGGGGTGTGTGTATTTGTATAGATATGTATGTTATGCAGTCTTTGCTTTCACTTTTCACATGTCTTTATTCTTGTGTCAGCCGCCGCGCTGACTTGTCTTTATTGCTTTAAATTTACCGCCGCCGTGCGCTGACTTGGTTCCGCGCTTGGCGGCGGCATTACCTCAGGCGCCGGTGCGCCATCATTGGCTGGTGGCCTTCTGGCTTCGCGCCCTTCTTTGGCGCGTTCCGCGGCATCGCTATTACTGGCCCGCCACTTGGTATACCGACGCCATCTTTTCTGACTTGGTTGGCCTATGCGCGACGGACTCCTACCTACCGCGGTCCGTAAGTGCCCTTGCGGGCGACTTGATCTGCTTCACTTTTGTTACGATGTACTTAAGGTCTTGTCTGCTTATGTCTTTCAGGCGGGACGAACCCTTCTTGGCTTCTCCCAGCCCTGTTTTTAGTATACTTACTTGTAGGCCTTGTAAAAATTATACTCCCACGTCCCTAGCAGGTTATTGGGACATCCAGGGTTGCTATATAGCGTTATTCCCTATCGGCGTATAGCGCCGCTATAATCACCATATGGAGGCATCCCAGGATAATGTTACCGGGGCCCTTTCGGGACAAGACTGGCTGTGTGTAGCGTGTGGGCAGCCTCATGCTGACGCTGACAAGCCGCGGGTCTGTGTACCCTGTGCTGAGCAGGTGCTTGCATTGCAATCTGGCCTGTCGGTGGCTGCACCTCATTTCACTTCACCTACTCCCCCAAGCTTAAACCTCACTCCTGCTCAGTTGCATACTAGTGGGGATTCTCAGCCTGATGTGTCTTCTAGACTGGCGCGTAAGGCCCCTGCTAAGAAGCGGCACTTGACGCCTAATGTCACTGTTTTCCCTATGGGAACTGAGGAGTTTATGAATCTGTGTGGCTATACCCCGTCTGATGAAGGGGAGCTCTTTTCTGATTCAGGCTCATCTGATGAGAGACCAAGGGGTCATGACGATTCTGGCTCTGACCCCTGGGCCCCGGATGACACTGACAGATTATTGACCCAGATTTTTGAGGTTCTGTCTATCTCTCTCCCTGTTGAGGCTCCCAGGCAAAGAGGGGAGCTTTTCCATACAGCAAGATCACGTTTGGAATTTCCAGAGCAGGCACATTTCCATAACCTTGTGCTCAAGGAATGGGAGCAACTTCCTGAGTTGGGATAGGAAGTATCCCTTTCCTGCTGAGGTGGTTAAATGTTGGTCATCCCCCCCCCCCCCCGAGGTGGATTCCCCGATCCTAGGGCTATCTAACACCTCTGTCATGCATTCCCCTGATTCTACTACCCTGCGGGATGCCGAAGACCGGCATATTGATCAGCTGGCATCCCACGCCTTTGCATGTGCGGGGACGGCGCTGCGCCCGGTCTGTGCCTCTGCCATTACTGCTGTGGCCACTAGAACCCTTATCAGGAATATGCTCGACAGGGCCACTGATGATTTGCCTTGTGAGGTGTTAAATGCACTCTCCAGTTGTGATGTTTTTGTAAATTTTGTGTGCTAGAACCTCTGCCCTCGTGGTGGCTATACGCCGCTCGGTTTGGCTGCGCCAGTGGGCTGATGATAACTCTGCCAAGAAGGCCCTCACTGGGTTTCCCTTTAAAGGACTGCACCTGTTTGGGGACCGCCTGGACCTTTTTGCTAAGGGAGGCAGGTTACCCCAGCGCAGGCGGCAATCTCGGCCCTTTCTGGGTCAGGGTTCCTTCTCCTCCCCTTACCGTGGTGCAAGACGGGGAAGGGGGGTTTCTTTCCCTGGGGCCCGGGGAGATTTCTGGGGTAGAGGCAGAGGACGTGGATGTCCTGGCTCCTCCTGGGGTCCCAAAGCTAAATCCTCTCCCAAGCCCCCTCAGGCATGATGGGGCGCCCTCACCCATTCGGGTGGGGGGACGGCTGCAGCACTTCGCTCACGTCTGGAGGCTTCATGTCTCAGACCGGTGGATTCAGGAGGTAGGGTCCTCCGGTTACAAGTTGGAGTTTGCTACCGTTCCCCCTTCAAGATTCATCAGATCCCGGATTCCTCAGGACCCTGTGTCAGCTCAGGAGCTAGTGCAAGCAGTGCAAGGCCTCCTGGAGCTGGGGGTCATCTGCCAGGTCCCTTTAAGAGAAAAAGGCAAGGGCTTTTATTCCTACCTATTCACAGTACCCAAAATGGATGGTTCTGTCAGGCCAATCCTGGACTTAAAGATTCTCAACAAGTTTTTCAGGGGCAGGCGCTTTCGCATGGAGACTCTGCGCTCTGCCATCAGTTCCCTGCGCCAAGGGGATTTCAGGACTTCTGGGGACATCAAAGATGCTTACCTTCATATTCCTGTGTTCCCAGGTCATCAAAGGTTCCTCAGGTTCGCGCTGATGGATCAACACTACCAGTTGGTGGCCTTGCCCTTCGGCCTCACTTCAGCTCCCAGGGTGTTCACCAAGGTGCTGGCTGGCGTGATGTCTCTGCTCAGATGTCAGGGCGTCCGCGTGCTTCCCTATCTGGACGACATCCTCATCACTTCCCAGTCTCTCTACATCAGGCAGAGTTGGGTACTCAGCTGGTGGTGTCCACTCTGGAGTCATTTGGATGGGTGATCAACCACCCCAAGTCCTCACTGTCCCCTTCCTTGGTAACTCCATTCCTAGGAATGAATCTGGATACAGTTCAGGCAAGGATCTTCCTTCCTCAGCAGAAGGTGGACAGTCTGATTGCACAGGCTCAGTCCCTCCTAGCTTGTCCCCATCCCTCCATCAGGCAGGGATGCAGCTGGTGGGCCTGATGGTGGCGTGCTTCGAAGCGGTCCCTTATGCTTAGTTCCACTTGAGGCCTCTGCAACTTCACCTATTGTCCGTATGGGACAAGACCCAGCGTCCCTGGACAGGGTCTGTGTGCTCTCCCCCCTGGTCAGGAAGTCCCTCTTGTGGTGGATGGACTCAAGGAACCTGTTGGGGGGCAGATACTTTCTTGCCCCTTCCTGGGAGACGGTCACCACGGATGCCAGTCTGTCAGGTTGGGGGGGTTTCTGGAAGCTGATTAAAGCTAGGAAGAAGTCTTCCTCTTCCATTTATTACAGGGTTTGGCGTGCCTACATTGACTGGTGTGAGTCTAAGTCTCTTCCCTGTCGTGTGTTCTCTATTACCAGGATCCTGGAGTTCCTACAGCATGGTTTGGATCTGGGGCTTCAACTCAGTATGCTGAAGGGTCATGTCTCTGCCCTGGCTGTTTTCTTCCAGAGGTCCTTTGCCCAGCATTCTCTGATCAGGACTTTTTTCCAGGGGGTTACTCATGTGCGTCCCCCACGTAAGCCTATGTTGCCTGTTTGGGATCTGAACTTGGTCCTGTCTGCCTTGCAGGGTGCTCCCTTTGAACCTCTGCAGGAGGCTGCTTTGACCATTCTAACTGTCAAGGTTGTTTTTTTGGGGGCTATCACTTCTGTTTGGCGTGTTTCTGAGAACGGCTCTGCAGGGGGCTGCCCGTTGCTACTGTCATTACCCAGCTTTGAAAGATAAGTGGCACTTGGTTTTCTTTTTCTTGACTTTTTGTCTCCTTGTTATCTGATTAATTGGTATTGGCACAGTTGTTTTGTTATAAATGGATGCACAATGCACTCAGCACTTTATCTTAGGTGTAAATAATTAAATTATTTCTTTGTAGATATATTTTATTGTATATACATTTTTGTTACACATTTGTGAGACATGAATTTTCTTTATTTATGATATGAATGGGTTTACAGTAGCACGGGACAACAGCGCCCCCTGGCGGCAGATCAGTGTGTTTTATGTGTTATATGTTTTTTAAACTGTGGTGTATGTCATAAATGTTTAATTAATTGTATTCATAATAAAATTCAGATATTTTTATGCATTGAGTGTGTGCAGTAGTAAATCCTTGGTGATTACCCTGTAGGGGTCGTAGGGCACCCCTATTCCCTCCGCGTGTTTCTGAGTTGGCGACGCTTTCCGTCCAGCCCCCCTACTTTGAGAGACACCAGGACAAGGTGGTGTTTCGCTTCAAACCAGATTTTCTGCCTAAGGTCGTGTCTGCCTTTCATCTGAATCAGGAGATTGTTCTTCCTTCTTTGTGCCCTAATCCTAGTAACGCTAAGGAGAGGGTTTTGCATTTCTTGGATGTGGTTAGGTGTCTGAAGTACTATCTGGTGGCTACTGCACCTTTCAGAAAAACTCATGCTCTTTTTGTGGTCCCTTCTGGTCCTAGGAAGGGTCTGGCTCCTGCTAAGTCTACTATCAGCAAATGGATCCGTCAGGCTGTGATTCAGGCCTACTCTGCTAAGGGGAAGAATCCTCCCTTCCGCCTTACTGCTCATTCTACTCGTGCTATTGGTGCCTCTTGGGCCTTTCAGCACCAGGCTTCTGTTGAACAAGTTTGCAAGGCCGCAACTTGGTCTTCTGTTCATACTTTTTCCAAGTTTTACAAGGTTGATGTTAGGGCCTCAGCTGATGCTGCTTTTGGCCGCAAGGTTCTGCAGGCGGCAGTGGTCTGACCTGTCTGTTGTTACCTTTTGGGGATCCCACCCTACTTTATGGACACTGCTATTGGATGTCCCAAGAGTAAAGAATCTTATCTGGAGCAGGATGTACTGTATACTAAGAATAATACAATTCTGTGATTACTCACCTGTAGAATTGTAGAGTATACAGTATGTCCTGCTCCACCCCACCCTTGGTTTTTCATTATCCTTGGATCCCCTGTATGGTGATTATCATTGTTTTATAATTACTAGTTGGTTCTGTTATCATTCTCCCGGCTTCTCGTTAACTGCTTTTCAATACTGGGGATTTGTGGGAGGTCCTGGGTATTTGAGGGGCCGGGAGGAGCCAATTTCGCGGTCTCTGCAGTCCAGCGCCATCTGGCGGAGTAATACCCAAGAGTAAAGAATCTTATCTGGAGCAGGACGTACTGTATACTCATAATAACAATTCTACAGGTGAGTAATCACAGAATTGTATTATTCTAAGCATACAGCACGTCCTGCTCCCGAATAGTCATAACATGTGGGTAGTCCTCCGCCTCCAGCGCCGTGCACTGCAGACATGTAGAAAACAAGCTCCTCCCGGCCCTACATATACTGGAGGACCTCCCACAAATCCCCAGATTTCTCTGCAGTGCTGGAACTGCAAAGACATGAAGTATCACGCTCTCGCAGGCGAGCGGGCCTTACGGCCCAAGGTCCTGTGGGACTATTTCCACCCGTCCTCTTCAGAAGAAATATGCCTCCCAGCCTAGGCTGCGCGGGTCGGGTGAAGGTAGGTAGCACCTGGTGTGCTGAATGGAGCCATGCTCCACCGCAATCCCCCTCCATAGGGTAGGCGGTCAGGCTGATGGTGAGCCTCTAGAGGATGCCCCTCCCGCAATTTTGCCCATGCCCCTCACAAAATTAGTCCATGGACACCGTCCGCTTCCCCCTCGTTACCGGCTCCGGCCTAACATATATTACACAGGTCCTCTTTACAAATTCTCCCACATTACTAGCGGGTTGGGGCATCCAGGGTTGCTTATCGCATAATTCCCTACGTTTATACTGCATAAAAATCGCCATATGGAGGCATTTCACAATTATGGAACCGGGGTCCCTCCGGGATGTGACCGGCTGTGTGCAGTGTGTGTGCAGTGTGTGGCCAGACCCTGGCTGAGGCCGACAGGGCACAGGTCTGCGGACAGTGTGCAGCACAGGCATTGCTAACAGAGGATCCTCCCTTCCTCACCCCCGTCTCCCCGCTCCCAAACATCGCTCATGATAAGTCCCACTCCAGCGGGGATGACCTGCAAGAGGTGCCGAGAGCGTTGCCCACGGCGGATTGGCGGAGCGTATGGGCCCTGGTAAAAAGCGGTCCCTGACGCCCCCAGGTTCTCCGGTTCCTAACGATACCGATGATTCTGCTGATATGCAGGACCCTGACCCTTCTGAGGAAGCTGAGCTATTCTCAGAGACTCGGGCTCCTCCCATGTGATGCCCGCGGGCCGTGAGGAATCCGAGCCTGGCTCCTGGGGTCTGTGTGATACGGATGAAATCCTGATCACAATTTTTGAGGTCTTGTCAATCTCCCCCCCCCCCGGGGAGATTCCCAAGCCTAAAAAGGAGACTTTCCATACAGCGCGCCGCGCTTGGAGTTCCTAGAACAGGAACTTTTCCAGAACATTATATCCCAGGAATGGGAATCGCCTGGTAAGCTGAAAGGGATTCCAGGGGTCTGGGAATGGAAGTACCCTTTTCCCCCTGATGTGGTTAATTTATGGTCAGCTCCCCTGGTGGTGGACGCGCCGGTTATAGGGGTCACAAACCCCCCTTTTATGACTGCCCCCTTTTATCATACCCTTCGGGATGCTGAGGACCGGCACATTGACAGACTGGCCTCACACGCCTTCTCGTGTGCTGGGACGGCCCTGCGCTCGGTTTGTGCCGCGGCCATCACTGCGGTGGCCACGAGGCAGGGTCACCCCTCCACCTCCCTACGTCAGTGTTAGACGTGAATCTGAGGTGTGTTTCCAGTTATTCGGCGTGGATTTCCAGCATGGCGTGGGCAGACAGCGCCCTGGGCCTTCTGGCAGGACCAAGTCCAAAACTGCCAAAACCTCGCAAGCATGAAGGGGCGCCCTCGCCCGTTTGGGCGAGGGGGCGACTGCACGGCTGTCTCACATCCAGGAATATGCCTTCTCCTTCCGGCGGTTCCGGGATGTAGTCCACCTGGGCTCAGGATGGGTTCTCGCTGGCGATCCCCCCCCTCAGTTTCCTGTCAGGGTGTTTTTAGCCCCTGCTCTCCCTTCTGAACCTGGCGACTGGGCCTGCAGTGTTGGGCGCGCCTTGGCAATTGCCTTAACGGGATGGGGCCATGGCCCCTATACATTTTTTCCATCCTCCCCCATCAGTACGAGGTAGTCTGGACCCCATGGGCCTATGGCAGGCTTAGCTATTCTACCTTTGCAAGTAATCCATATATGACATATCTGTCTTGGGCCACGGGCCCCTGCGCGGGGGGGGGGTGGGGTTCGGCCTCTTGCGAGGCTCTAGCACTTCTCAGCTTCTCTGGGGTCTGCGGCACGCCTAAGACTATTCCAGTCAGTGTCACAGGATCAACCCTGCAGCGTGAGGAGCTGCAGGGGCCTCCCTTCGTGCCCAGGCTATTAGCCTGGTGGGTATGGGGACACGCCTGAGGTGGGGCTTCAGCGTTGGGACCTACCGGGTCGTCTTCCTTACTCCCCCGCCTCTGCATCAGACAAAATGGGTCGGTTGGCCGACAGTGTCCCCTGGAAGCTACTGGATGGTTGCTTAAACTCCCCATCCCTTCACCGTCACTTATTCACTATTCCCCGTCCCGGGAAATCCGTTCAGGCTTGCTGACTTCTTCTCTGGCATTAGGGGACCCCTGGTTACGGGGGCTCTGCCTCCCTTTACTTGCGCCCTACCTTCACCAAGCGGGATGGCAGCTGGTGGGTCTGTAGGTGGCACATCAAGATGATGTCATTTATATACCGAGCCCTCGGGCTCTCCGGCGCAGTAGGTTACTAAACCTTCATATGTCCCAGCACCCCGGTGCTTGGTCTGTGCTCAGGCCTTCTTGGTAAGCTGGTTCCTCTGGAACTCCCCATTTGCAAGGGTCCCGTCAGGGGGGCACCTCCCTTCCTTGATAGCATCTCCTAGAGTATGACTCACCTGGGTACCAAGTCTGGCAGGTTTGGAAAGGGAGAGCCAAATCTCTCCCACGAACCACGGGGTTCTAGGTTGGGCCCTTAGGGGGTCCACCTTATCTGCTGGGCTCGCTGAAACGGTGGCCCCCCTGACTCTATATGGCGGGCCTCCCCCTCCTTCAGGACCGGTCGGTTCATGAGGGATTCCTGGCCTGTTGTAAGACGATGGTATGTTTTTAATGCTGGTTTAAAGATTGTAACAGGTTGCTACCTCTGGAGGGTCCCTGTCCCTGGCCTGGGGGGGGGGGGGGTTCAACCCCCCCTTCTTCTCAGCGGTATTCGATTTTATGGTTGCCTTAGCGGCAGGTTTTGCCATCACGGGTTGCCCAGGGAGCCTAGACTGGCTCTGAGGGGTCTCCCTTCTGACACAGGGCCTCTGCTCTTGTCCCTACTGTCCCAGGTTATTCTGGTTCCTGTTGGTGGGCCTGAGTATTTAGGCTTAGCCTTATTATTTCATATGCCTTCTTTTCACCAACCTACCTTTGGGCTCTGCGCACGGCTGGCCGGATAGTGAGTCCCATGGGATCTATGACCTAGGCGGCCTTGGGAGTAATGGCTCGCAGACGCCTCTGCCGAGGGCTGCGGAGTTGTGATATCCCAGTTGGGGTGCGGTCCTGTCCTTATCAGGTCTCTTCCTGTTTCCAATCAAAGGCCTACTGTCTGGGGATTGATTGCTAATCGCCCCTTGGGGGCGGGCCTCATCCTCTGGGTGACCTAGTATGAGTGGAGGTTTGGGGGCTAGCTCCCCAGCTTCCCTTTATTCCACCTATAATGGCTTGGTGGTTCCCATATTGACTGGCAGGGGCCTTAGTCTCTTCCCTGTGAGGCGTTATCGGTCCCCAGGGCCTTAAAGCCATTACAGCTTAAATCTGGGTTGGCTCCCCATCTGGGGACTCTGATGGTTTAGGCCTGTCTTAGCCCTTCTACAGGAGTCTGGCTCTGTCACGTTTGTAGAGTATTCTCTTTGGGTTGCTTAACTGCACCTCCCCAGTAGTTCCATAAGTCCCTGTGGGGATCAAACCTTTCATCCTGTTACCCTGCGGACTTCCTGGGGATCCTGCTTGGATACGGTATCAGCTGCCCTGGAGTCCAGACCGCCCTCCTGGGGCCTCCTGACTCCGTCAGACTTGGGCCTGAGACTATGGTTCTGGCTAATTATTCCCTGACGCTATGTATACTCATATATCCATGTACGGCTATATGCGGCTACAGGTATCCCATGCCTGGGGGTGTTCCCTTTATCCTGGGTTTCTGGTCCAGGTGGTCTGTTGGACCCTTGGTTCAGACCCTTTTGTATAATCATGGGCTGATTACTAATATACTAATTGTGAGGGCCTACATCCCTCTTCAGGTTTTGCAGTTCTCCCCATGCTGGCCTTATTGGCCTTTGGGGGACTGCTGCTCTTGGAGTCTACGGGCGCCTCCTTAGGTATGCGCCTGATTTCTATTCCAGCGCCATTGCGTCTTGGAGCGCTCCTTCTGGATGTTCTCTGATCCTGGGGAAGCTTTGGCATCCTGGTAATTGAGGGTCTGTATTCCCGCCCTGGTCGGGCGCCCTGTTTTTTGTTCCTCTTGAGGGTGTTACAAGAGTTGCCACAAGGCTTCCTTGCCTGTGAGCTGGTTGGGTCACTACACTGACCTATGTTCCTTCAGGGGAGCGTTTCTTCCCCGTTACTGTTTACTCTGTTTTTCATGGGTGCTTGGGTATCATGTACCCTTCAGCACCAGGGTTTTGTTTCTCTGTTAAGTTCAATTACTTGCCGTATGGCCTGTCTCTGTTCATACCTGCTTGGTTCTGTTATGAGACTGATGCTGGAGCCTATGCTCTTGTCATGCCTGTTGCAACGTTTTGCAGGTGACAGCGCCTTTACTGTCCGCTGTGCCTTGCTTTTTCTGGGGATCCCACCCTGCTTATGGACACTGCTATTGGATGTCCCACATGTTATGACTATTCGGGAGCAGGACGTGCTGTATGCTTAGAATAATACAACTCTGTGAAGTACTCACCTGTAGAGTTGATATTATACGCATACAGCACGTTCTGCTCCACCCCACCCTGGTTTCACTAATTCTGGATCACCTGTATGGTGATTATTATCATTCAGATATTGCTACCAGTTATTCTGGGTGGTTGGTTCCTTCTGGCTTCTCTTCTCACTGCTTTTCAATGCTGGGGGTTTGTGGGAGGTCCTCCAGTATATGTAGGGCCGGGAGGAGCTTGTTTTCTACATGTCTGCAGTGCACGGCGCCGGAGGACTACCCAAATGTTATGACTATTCGGGAGCAGTATGCGTGCTGTATGCGTATAATATCAACTCTACAGGTGAGTACTTCAGAGTTGTATTTTTATCTACTACAGGATCTGGCATGCTTACATTGCCTTGTGTGAGTCCAAGTCTCTTCCTTGTCGGGTGTTTTCTATCCCCAGGATTCTGGAATTTTTGCAACATGGTTTGGATTCGGGCCTTCAACTTAGTACCCTCAAGGGACAGGTGTTGGCTTTGGCAATTTTGTTCCAAAATCCTTTGCCAATCACCGGTTGGTTAAGACTTTTTTACAGGGAGTTACTCATGTGCATCTGCCACGTAAGCCTATGCTACCGGTTTGGGACCTGAATCTGGTGTTATCTGCTCTGCAGGGTCCTCCCTTTGAGCCTATCCGTGGGACTGCTCTGCCCATTCTGACTCTTAAGGTGGCCTTTTTGGTGGCCATTACTTTGGTCAGGCGAGTTTTTGAGCTGGCGGCGCTTTCCATTAAACCTCCTTATTTTGAGCGGCATCAGGATAAGGTGGTGTTTCGGCTGAAGCCTGATTTCTTGCCTAAGGTTGTGTCTGCTTTTCATCTCAGGACGTTGTTTTGCCTTCCTTGTTTCCTAACCCTGCTAATTCCAAGGAGCGGACTCTTCATTCTTTGGATGTTGTCAGGGCTCTGAAGTTTTATTTGGTTGCTACTGAATCTTTCAGGAAATCTGACGCTCTTTTTGTTCTTCCTGCTGGATCTAGGAAGGGGTTGCCTCCAGCTAAATCCACCATCAGTAAGTGGATTTGTCAGGCGGTGGAGCAGGCCTACTCTGCCAGGGGGAACATTCCTCATTTTAGGGTTACTGGTCAATCCACTCGTGCTATTGGTGCGTCTTGGGCTTTTCAGCACCGAGATTCTGTTGAACAAGTTTGTAAGGCCGCAACTTAGTCTTCTGTTCATACTTTTTCCAAGTTTTACAAGGTTGATGTTAAGGCCTCAGCTGATGCTGCTTTTGGCCGCAAGGTACTTCAGGCGGTAGTGGTTTGAACTGCCTGTTGTTACTCTTTGGGGATCCCACCCTACCTTACAGACACTGCTGTTGGACGTCCCATACGTAAGGACTTCTTGAAGCAGGCCGTGCCATGCAATAGGAAAAAGACAATTCTGTGAGTACTCACCTGTAGAATTGCTTTTACTATGCATGGCACGGCCTGCTTCACTCCACCCTTGTTATCATTATTCTTGGTTGCCTCTTTATGGTGATTGTTTCAAGTTAGTTGGGGTTTTGTTATCCTTTTTTTACCTTTATTATCTCCCGTTTTTTATTTTAATAACTGTCAACGCTGGATTGGTCTATTGGTGATCCTGTTTTTATATGGTACCGGGAGGAGCCACAACTCTTCTGCAGTACACTGCGCCACCTTGTGGCTGAATAACCCATACGTAAGGACTTCTTGAAGCAGGCCGTGCCATGCATAGTAAAAGCAATTCTACAGGTGAGTACTCGTAGAATTGTCTTTTTGGCAAGCAGCTTGTTTATAATAAATGAGTGTGTATTTTGATACATGCAGCTTAAATTTGTGAATGTTAAGACTTAAATTGGTTTTATGGTACAATTTTGCAGACACATTCATTGGCTTTAAGTAACAGTTGACGAAAAATTCTTATGGTAGTAAAAAAATCACTTTCTGAGAAAAAAGCATGAGAATTTCACTGTTGCTGAATCACCAGCTAGGGAGACAATAAAAGTCATTAGTACTTTTTACTACAGTGTAAAAAGTTCACCACCTTTCTTAGAAGTAAAAAGTGGCATTGACTTTGTCTTCCCAGCTGGTAATTCAGCAACAGTGAAATTCTCAGGCTTTTTTTCTCATAAAGTGATTTTTTTTCTACCATGAGAATCTTTTTCAGCTCTTCCTGAATTGAAGCCATTGTGCTGAGAATTACAGTGGGAGGAATTACAATGATGAAGTCCAATATCTGGACTAGCTACAGTTCAGGAGGTCGGTCACTAGATGGTGCTATAGTACACCAGACATTTGCTCATTTGCTCTGTACATTAGACAACTACTCTAAAAACTTAAAATATTTGCTGAAAGTGGGCCAAAACCCATCCTGGAATCTGAGACTCCCGGGATTCCCCACTGTGTAAAACCCCCCGCCCAGAAACGCACTTTCTTTCCTGGTCTAACGTCGCATGCGTGAACAGCGGCTGCATCCCCGCTATCCCTTTAGCCGGGCACCTGCCTGCGCAAGGCATTTGTGAATGTCTGGTGCGGGCACGCTCCCTGTTAAAAGGTAGCAGGGGGTGGGGCTGCCAGCACACTCGGATCAGCTCTCCTTAGATGAGCTCTTGGACAAAGGGAAGGGAGCGGATCTAAGCGTGCTGACTGGACCAGAAGCTGCACATGTGCTGTAGGCCCGGGAAAGCGTGAGTGAGATTCGGCAATCTGGGGGGTTTCACACAGCGGGCATCCCCGATCAGGGTGCCCTGGGGGCAAGGACCAAAACCCAGGATAGTCAAAATCCTGGAGTTTTCCCTACATCCAGTCCAGGCCGTCCCAATATCTTCACGATTGGGTGTTCGCCTCTAGTACTTTGTAAAGCGCTACGGAAGATGATGGCGCTATATAAATAAACAATAATAATAATACCATTTTGTGAATACTCACCTTGTAAAATGGGTATTGTAAGTATGTCACACACCCCGCTTCAAGAGATTCATTACCTGTGGGTAGTATGGTCCTGTAGAGGGCTTCTGCAGAGATGATTGGAGGAAAGAAAGCCCCTCCCAGTCCATAAGTACCTGGGACCTCCCACTCATTACCCAGTATAAAGAAAGCAGTAAGGTAAAGGACCAGGAAGAGCCAAATATCAGTCATAACAACGCAAAGTTCACCATATGAAGGATGCAGAATCCAAAGGGCGGGTTGAAGCGGGGTGTGTGACATACTTACAATACCCATTTTACAAGGTGAGTATTCACAAAATGGTATTATTCTAAGTATGTCACACACCCCGCTTCAAGATATTCATTACCTGTGGGACATCCAATAGCAGTGTCCATAAAGGGTGGGGATCCAAAAACAAGGTATAAAGCACAACTCAAACTACTGCAGCCTGCAGAACTTTGCGGCCAAAAACGGCATACGCTGAGGCCCGCACATCAACCTTGTAAAACTTTGAAAAAGTGTGAACAGAAGACCAGGTAGCGGCCTTGCAAACTTGCTCAACAGAGGCCTGGTGCTGAAAAGCCCAGGAGGCCCCAACCGTACGAGTAGAATGAGCTGTAACACGAAAGGGAGGATCTCTCCCCTTAGCAGAATAGGCCCCTACAATGGCCTGACGGATCCATCTGCTGGGCCCAAAAGGCACCACGAAGAATGCATCAGTCTTGCGAAAGGCAGACGTTACCACCAAATAATACTTCACAACACGAACCACATCCAAAGAATGCAGGACCCTCTCCTTGTCATTGCTGGGGTTAGGACAGAGAGAGGGCAGAACAATATCCTGATTTAAATGAAAGGACGAAACCACCTTAGGAAGAAAGTCCGTCTTAAAACGGAAAACCACTTTATCCTGATGTCTTTCAAAATATGGAGCTTGAATAGACAGAGCCGCCAACTCAGAAACACGTCTAACTGAAGTGATAGCTACCAAAAATGCCACCTTCTGCGTAAGGGAAGACAAAGGAATATCATGCAAGGGCTCAAAGGGGGGACCCTGTAGCGCAGAAAGAACCAAATTCAAATCCCAAACCGGAATCAAAGGCTTCCTAGGAGGCCGCACATGCGTAACCCCCTGGAAAAAGGTCTTAACCAAAGGATGTAGTGCAAAAGACTTTTGGAAAAATACCGCCAGGGCAGACACCTGCCCCTTCAGAGTACTGAGTTGGAGCCCTAAGTCCAGACCATGTTGCAAGAACTCCAAAATTCTAGAAACAGAGAATTCCCTACAAGGGAAGGCCCTAGACTCACACCAATCAATATAAGACCTCCAAGTCCTATAGTACACGGATGAAGAAGACTTCTTTCTAGCACGAATGAGAGTCTGAATAACAGCGTCAAAGACCTTCCTCCTTCAAGATGGAGGTTTCAGCAGCCACGCCGTCAAAGCCAGCGTTGGTAAATTGGGGTAACGAAGATGACCCTGTGTGAGCAGATCTGGCAGCAGGGGCAGAACGAACTGATCTTCTGCCAACCTTACCACGTCTGCGAACCAGACCTGTCTTGGCCACCTTGGAGCTACCAGAATTGCTGTTGCTCTCTCCAGAGCAAGCTTGCGCACTACTCTGGCCACCATGGGAAACGGAGGGAACAGGTACAGAAACCCCAGATCCCTCCAGTTCAGGGACATGGCGTCCGTCGCGAGAGCCAGTGGGTCCTTCGCCAGAGACACAAAAGCCGGAAGTTTGTGATTGTGACGGGAGGCAAATAGGTCCACCACCGGTGACCCCCACCTGAGACAAATTGAGTGAAAGACCCTGGGATTGAGAGACCATTCCCCCTTGCGGGCTGACATCCTGCTCAGAGAGTCCGCCTCCGTGTTCTCCACACCTGGGATGTAAACTGCTGAGATACACGGGACATGTCTCTCTGCCCAGTCCAGGTTCAGAGACACTTCCTTGAGGGCATTCCTGCTGCGGGTTCCTCCCTGGTGATTGATGTAGGCCACCGCCGTCCGATTGTCCGACCTGACCTGGACCGGCAAGTCTCGCAGTTGATGAGTCAAATGACAAAGAACCAACCTGATGGTCCTCAATTCCAGAACATTGATAGACTCGTGAGCTTCCAGGGGACTCCACAAACCCTGAACTTGCAGATCCTTCCAAAAGCCCCCCCATCCTGAGAGGCTGGCATCCGTAGTGACTATCTCCCACTGAGGAGTCCGAAGGATCTGCCCCTCAGTAGGTTGGTTGAGTTCAGCCACCACCGAAGCGAGCGGCGAACCCGGGGAGACATCTGAAAAAGATGATCCAGCGACTGAGGAGACCTGTTCCAGACCGATAACAGATGGAGCTGTAGTGTCCTTGTGTGAAACTGAGCAAAGGGAACCGCCTCGAATGAGGCCACCATCAAACCCACCAGTCTCATCCCTAGACGGATGGACGGTCGAGGCATGGACATGAGCGACCGAACCAACTCCTGAATCAGAAGAACCTTGGACTGAGGAAGGAAAACTCTGGCCAGATCTGTATCCAGAGACATTCCCAGAAAGGATACTGTCCTGGACGGGTGTAGGGAGGACTTGGGGTAGTTGATCACCCAGCCGAACCTCTCCAGAGTGGATATTACCGTCCTGGTGTCCAATTCTGCCTGGCTGAATGACGGTGCCATGATGAGGAGATCGTCCAGATATGGCACAATGCGAATCCCCTGCGCTCTGAGGAGAGCCATCACCCCAGCAAGCACCTTGGTGAAAACTCTTGGAGCTGTGGTGAGACCGAAGGGAAGAGCTACAAACTGAAAGTGCCGATCCTCCACCGCGAACCTCAGAAACCTCTGGTGTGCGGGAAAAATGGGAACATGGAGGTAAGCGTCCTGAATGTCTATGGACGTCATGAAGTCCCCCTGACGAAGAGAATGAATAGCTGAGCGCAACGTTTCCATGCGAAACCTTCGCAGTCTGACGAACTTGTTGAGAATCTTTAGGTCCAGTATGGGCCGGACGGAGCCATCCTTTTTGGGGACCGTGAACAGATTTGAGTAAAAACCCCGACCCCGGTCTAATGAGGGAACTGGGCAAATGACTGCCATTTCCAGAAGACTCGATACTGCCGCCCGGAGCTGCTGCGCAGCCAGTGCCTCCGGGGACACCCGAGACCTGAGGAAACGCGGGGGAGGGTAGGACTCGAACTCCAGCTTGTAGCCGGAAGACACCACTTCCCGGATCCACCTGTCCGAGACCTCTCGGTTCCAGACCTGGGAGAAGTGCTGTAGCCGTCCCCCCACCCGCACGGGTGAGGGCGCCCCCTCATTGTTGAGCGGGCTTGGCCACGGGTTTGGGTTTTGAGCCCCAATTGTATCCTGAACGGGCACGTCCTCTGCCCCTATTCCAGGAATTTCCCCTTGTAGAAGGGAAGGCGAAACCTCTTCCTGCTCTAGATCCCCGAAAGGAAGGAGTGAAGGAAGACGCTCCTCGAAAGGGGCGACGTTGCTTCTTGCGTTGAGGTAGTTTGCCCCCCTTGGCCACGGCATCCAGCTTGTCTCCAAAGAGCCGTAACCCAACGAAGGGAAGAGCTGTTAGTGACTTTTTTGACCCAAAGTCAGCCGCCCACTGGCGTAACCAAATTGAACGCCTGATAGTAACCATTAGAGCAGAGGCTCTACTACTCATCATCAAGGAATCATCCAAAGCGGCCACCATGAAGGACAAAAACACCTCACATTGTTTTAGTTCACGAAATTCCTCACTGTCCGGATTCAAACCGGAGGAGGATAACAAGTGCCTGACCACCTTTCTAGTAGCCACCGCCAACAGCGATGAGGCACAAACAGGCCTTATTGCTGCCCCAATACTGGCAAAACCATGACAAGCCATCTGGTCAATGTGTTTATCCTCACCATCCTTAAGAGAGGAACATTCAGGGTTGTTCAATACGGCTGAGTTGGATAACCCCAAAATAGGGGCGTCCACCTCGGGGGGAGACGCCCAGCGCTTAACCGTATCCACTGGAAAAGGATACCTCTTATCCCAACTTTGGGGAATGCCTGGGAGCCGGGCAGGCCTTTCCCATTCCTTAGAAATAATATTATCAAAATGCTTTTGATTAGGGAATTCCAACCGCGGCTTGGATTCGTCATAAAACTCCCCTTGCTGTTGAGGAACCTCCGCCGGAGGCGAGATAGCAAGCACCTCAAACATCTGAGTCAGAACATTAGGAGTATCCAAGGAAGTCCCTGAGCTCCGATCGGAATCAGCACCAATAAATTGCTGATCATCAGAAATATCTGAATCCTCAAATAATTCCCCTTCTTCTAGAGGGGAATAATCTGACCAATCCAGGCCGTCCTCGTCATCATCATATTCAAAATGATTAACCGGTGATAAATGCTTCCTCTTAGCCGGTGCTTTCTTGGCAACCGTGGAGGAAATGAATTTTTCAATACTGGCCAACCTGGCACACACATCAGATTGCGACTGCCCCCCCGTGGCAATCTCACGGGGGGCACGGGTCAAAGTGGGAGGGGGAGAGGATGAAGCCGGCTGCGCTGACCCAGATGCCTGGGGACCGGACTGCCGTGTAATAGTCTGCTGTGCACATGATATACATAGGAAAAAATCATCTCCTGTTAGGGATACCCCACAACCCATACACTTCCGGGATTTTCCTGAGGGGAGGCCGGAATCTTGGGATGCCTCCATAAGGTGAACTTGAATAGTCGCTATGAGTGAGGGAATTACGCTATTAAGCAACCCGGGATGCCCTTATATTGTCCAAGTGGGAGGTTTTGTAATAAATAGCAAAAGTACCCAGGTACTCTAGGACCAGGAGAAACCTAAAAAAATTCCTGGCAGTTCAGCATGAAAAACATAGAAAAAGACAGTAAGAGGTTCTCCCTATATAAACCTATATCTATTATACATATATATATATATATATATATATATATATATATATATATATATATATACATATATATATATGCAAATATGTACAGATAAGCAACGACCGCAGGGCCACTCACTGAGTCTTTGGGCGCCAATACACTGTGTCCTCTGCCTGAGGTAACACAGATCAGAGCGGGAGACGCAGTAGGGGGGCGTGGCCAGCGTGGATCGCGCACTGCAAGGCTCCGCCCAGCAGCTCCAAACTCCTAAAGGGCGCGGGCTGCGGCCTCATACCGAAGGCCCGGCCCCGCCCCCTCACTGAAGAGCATGAGGGGAGAAATCCTCCCCTCAGCTCTGAGGTAAAAATCCAGCACCTGTCTCAGCTCTGAGGTAAAAATCCAGCACAGTGTCTGTCAGACGTGAGGGGAAGCTCCCCTCCATTAACACTCGCGCACCGGTGCCGCAGGCAGCCGCGGCACCGGGCGCATAATAGAGCCGGTAGCAGCCCGCATAACAAGCGGAGCTGCTCCCCGCTCGGTCACGCTACCAGCTCCAAACTCCTAAAGGGCGCGGACTGCGGCGTCATACCGAAGGCCCGGCCCCGCCCCCTCACTGAAGAGCGTGAGGGGAGAAATCCTCCCCTCAGCTCTGAGGTAAAAATCCAGCACCGCGGCGGCAATAGCTGTCTGTCAGCAAAAAAGATTGCAACAAGTTTACATTATAACTATTCATACCAGAAAAGTAAACATTTTAAACAAACATTTCAAATAAATCTATTTTCCAGGCGCCCCCATAGAAAAACACCAGAAGCTGAATAAGAGGCCTCCACACAACTAAAAAAGGGGAATAGGCCATTTAAGGGGAAAATGAAACTCTTGGACAGGGCATCCCAAACCGGAGTCACCAACCCGGTATAACCGCCTACCCTCTTTATAGGGTCTCGCGGTGGAGCATAGCTCCTGAGCACCTGAGGTGCTGTTATACCCTCGCTCGGACAGCAGTCAAGACTGGGAGGCATTTAAATAGCTATATATTAATAAAGGGAATAAAGAGTCCGAACGGAAATAAAAATATTTATAGGCCGGGAGTAGACCCGGCTACCTTAAAGTCCCCCTGTGCAAGGAGGAGATATCATCTGCTGCTTGCTCGCCGTCTGCAGAGATGAAGACTGGGTAATGAGTGGGAGGTCCCAGGTACTTATGGACTGGGAGGGGCTTTCTTTCCTCGAATCATCTCTGCAGAAGCCCTCTACAGGACCATACTACCCACAGGTAATGAATATCTTGAAGCGGGGTGTGTGACATACTTGGAATAATAATAATAGAGGGTGCTTGACTGCAAGATCAAAGATGTAGTTCCTCCCGGCCCCCTATAAAGGCAGCCGCCCCTCTATCATTCCCCCTGTTGTTCATCTTGCAGTTTGGCTGCATAAGATCGTTGGCACTCTCTCTCAGATTATTGGCAGCAGAGTGGGGCCACCTAGCCCGTTGGCTGCTGTGAACTCTATTTCCATGGATCTCTTCTGACCCATCCCTGCCTCCCAGCCTTTGGCTGCTACCGGATCCGTGAAGGTAGGGTGAACGCCGGGGTCTGTGGGGTTCGGCAGAACACATGCTCTGGGCCACAGACCTTATTCTAAAAGGTAGCCAGCCACAGGCTTATGGTGAGCCTGTGGGGGAACCACTTGTATATTTTTTATGTACATGTCCCTCCCTGCCCACAAGCTTTATTATTTGTGTGTGTGCTGCATGCTTGGTGCGACTTCACTTGCGCTCCTCACTGACAGGCAGTGAGGAGCGGTCTCTGACCTCCTACTCACCTCCGTGCGTACCCCCGTCGGGTGCCCGGGGCGCGCGCCTCTCGCGGCCTCCTCCGCACTGCCGTGTGCGGTGCTGTCTGTGTGAGAGACGAGGGGGGGAGCGCACGCTGCGGCCCTCGCTGACAGGGTCCGCCGCCATGACAGTGACTGCAAGAGGAAGACGCCGTTCTTCGCTGACTCGCAGCGGGGGGGGGGGGGGGGCCCAGCATCGGCGCGCCACTGACGATGCGCCGGTACCCTCCCCCCCCCCCCCCCCCCCACCCCGAGGGTCCTTCCAGAAGGAATTTTACTATTCTTAATCACCATAATGGAGGCATCAGGGGATAGTGAGCTGGGGGCCCCATTTGGGCAGGACAGGCTCTGCCCCTTGTGCAGAAGGATTGCCCACTTGCGCCAGAGGCATCGTTTTGGACCATGAGCGGGTGGTCGCCCCTGACCCTAGCCCTGTATTACCATCGGCCTCTCCGGACCCTCCGCTGCTGCATTCAGCCTCTAGTGAAGGGGGAGCCAGCAGGGGGTCTCATACTGACTTTGCGCACAGGTTGGCTAGTCTCGAGAAGCAGATCTCGTTTAACAGCCCCTAAGAAGGCCTCGAGTAAGAAGCGGCATCGGATGACGATCTTTTTGATCGCTTGGGTTCTGCGGAGGAAGGTGAGTTGCCAGATGATTCTCGTTCAACGGTGGAATATTCCGCTGGCGATGACAGTATTTCTGGTTCCTCCTCGGACGAGGATTCTTGTCTCCCGGATGATACTGAGAATTTGCTCTCCTCCATGTTTGATACCCTACACATTGTTCCTCCCAGAGCGGCTAAGAGGAAGCAGGGTGATTTATTTCGGCCTGAGAGGCAAAGACGGGTCTTCCCGAAGCAGCCTCATTTTCCCATTGCATGGCACGGCCTGCTTCACGAAGTCATTACACCTGGGTTATTCCGCCACAAGGTGGCGCAGTGTACTGCAGAAGAGTTGTGGCTCCTCCCGGTACCATATAAAAACGGAATTACCATTGACTTATCCAGTGTTTCCTCTGCAGTGAAACTGCGAAGATAGAAGATGACTCTCTCTCTATGCGCAGGTGAGCGGGGCAACCAAGGCTGCGGCCCTGCAAGTCTATTTCCACCTGTTTCTGGACCCTCTCTGCCTCCCAGCCTTGGCTGACAGATCGGGTGAGGGTAGAAGAGCACTAGGGTCAAGTGCTCCAGGAGCGCTGCTCCAAGCCGCAGACCCTGTTCCACAAAGGGTAGCCGGCCATGGGCTTTATGGTGAGCCTACTAGGGATGCGGAGTTCCTGTCCTGGCTTCTGAGGGGGTGAGTTTTGGGGGACTGTCTTTTTTCTTTTCCTTCAGGCCCCCCCCCCCGGCCTGGATACTCGCCACTGTCTTTCGTCTCTCTCCCCTCCCTCCCCCCCCCCCCCCCCGACTTATGTTCCGTTTTTGCGCTCTTCGGAGGGGGCGAGGCCGGGGGATGACGTGTATTGCGTCGTCCCCCTCGCGGCTCGCCCCTCGAGGTACTTCTGCCAGTGCCATTTTGAATTAGCTGCGCGTATGGTTTTCTCCCTTTCTGGCTGCGGTGCTGTATCCTCCTGTGTGTCTCTTCATCCAGCGGTCTGAGGCTTGGTGATCGTGTGGTTTCCTTGGTCCGTGAGTCCACCTTGGGGGGGGGAGGGTTTATTGGTCTTGTGGTGCATGTGCTGCGGGATGCTCATGTGTCATTTTTACTTATGTCTTTCAGGCGGGATACCAGTGGGTTGTGGTTTCTCCCGGCTCTACTCCTTCCTCCCCCTCATCCCCCCCTTTACTGACTTCTGGGGGCATCCCGTGGGAGGGCATCCTGGGTGGCTTTTGTATTAGCCTTTGCCCAGTGCTGGCCTATTGCGCCTGTGTTAATGACCATATGGAGGCTTCTGGGGATAGCGTGCTTGGGGGTCCTTCGGGGCAATCCCGGCAGTGTGTGTGGGGTATCCCCTGTGAGTGACAGTGTCAGGGTGTGCGTGCTGTGCGCCCAAAGTGTCCTTGCTCTCCAAGCTGGTTTGCCTGCATCACTTCCCAGCTCTGCGCCCCCTTCGGAGTCGCCTACCCCCCCACTCCTGCAATTGGCCCCAGTGAGGGGGACAATAGCCGGGGGTCACAGTCTGATCTGGCACTTCATGTGGTCAACATTGAGAGGCTGCTTGCCGAGCCTGTTCCTAGGAAGGCCTCTGGCAAGAAGCGGCACCTGACTTCCACTCCCTCACGCTCCACAGAGGAGTATGAGGAGTTTGATGCCACTGGTCGACGTTATTCCCTAGAGGAAGGGGAACTGTTCCAGGACTCTGACTTCTCTGGGGACCAGCAGGAGGGTTGCGATAGTGACCCTGGGTCTGCGGCCGGGAGGAATCGTGGTACCCTGAGGACACTGATAATCTGCTGTCTCGCATTTTTGAAATTTTGCACATTGCTCCCCCTGAGGTGGCTAAAAAAAAGCAGGGTGAGCTCTTTCGCCCTGATAAACGGCATCTAGAGTTCCCTGAGCAGAGTAATTTCACTACTATGGTGCTTAAGGAGTGGGAACATCCTAACAGGCTGCCTGCTGTGCCCAAGGTATTGGATAAGAGGTATCCCTTTCCTGCTGATCTAGTAAAACCCCTGAGGTGGACGCTCCCGTGCTAGGTGTCTGTCCAATACCTCGGTCATGCCTTCCCCTGACACTACCACTCTGAAGGACAGCGAGGACCGGCGCATGGATCAGCTGGCCTGCCATGTTTTTACTTGTGTGGGGGCTGGACTGCGCCCGGCCTGTGCTGCTGCCATTACGGCTATTGCCCTTAAACTGCTCAAGCGTCTATGTGATGGCGCTATGGCTGGTAGGAGGAGGGAGGATTATAGGGCCCTCTTGCTTTGCTCTGATTTTGTTGCATTTACCCTTACTGCCATGGATGATGCTGTGAGACTGGGCGGTAGGGTCTCTGCACTTTTGGTGGCTATGCACCGCTGGGTTTGGTTGCGTCAGTGGGCAGCTGACGCTGCTGCTGCTAAGAAGGCTCTCACTGGGCTCCCCTCTGCGGGGCTGCGGCTCTTCGGTGAGCGTCTTGATGTTATAGCCAAGGATGGCAGACTGCCTCAGCGTAGGAGGCAGCCCCGGCCCTTTCGGGGGCCCTCCGCCTCCTTCCCCTCCCTTCCTACTCTCAGAGGAGGTCATGGCTCCCTGTTCTCGGGTTCACGCAGGGATTCTTGGGGCCGTGGCAGATCCTGTGGTCGTCCCCGGTCTATCAAGCCAAAACCTTCCCCCAAGCCCCCTCAGGCATGAGGAGGCGCCCTCACCCATCCGGGTGGGGGGACGGCTTCGGCTATTTGCTCATGTCTGGAGGCTCCGCTTCTCAGACTGGTGAATTCAGGAGGTGGTGTCCTCCGGTTACAAGATAGTTTGCAGCCTGGCCGCCCCCAAGATTCATCAGATCCCGGGTGTCTTAAAATCCCTGGGTTAGCTCAGGGTTTGCGCCTTGCGGTTCAACGTCTGTTGGAGTCAGAAGTCATTTGCCCGGTGCCTTCCCAGGAACGGGGTCGAGGGTTCTACTCCAATCTGTTCACGGTCCCCAAAAAGGACGGGTCCCTGAGGCCCATCCTGGACTTGAAGGGTCTCAACAGGTTTGTCAGGTTCAAGCATTTTCGCATGGAGACTCTACGCTCGGCGGTTAGTACCCTGCGCCCGGGCGACTTCATGACTTCGGTGGACATCAAGGATGTCTACCTTCATGTGCCAATTTTTCCAGGTCATCAGAGATTTCTCAGGTTCGCTCTAGAGGATCAGCATTACCAGTTTGTGGCCTTACCGTTAGGGATCGGGAGCCTGTGTCCCTGGATCAGGAATTTACTCTGCCCCCCCCTGGCCAGACAGTCTCTCTCGTGATGGCTGGACTCAGGGAACAATCTAGTGGGCAGGACCTTTCTGCCTCCGTGCTGGGAGACTGTCACCACAGATGCCAGTCTAACCGGTTGGGGGGGCTTTTGGAAGTCTCTGAAGTTCCAGGGTGGGTGGGGCTCCCAGGAGGCCCATACTCCCATCAATGTACTGGAACTGAGGGCGGTCAGGTTAGTTCTGTCTCAGCTGACCCCACACCTTCAGGGTCGGGCTGTTCAGATCCGCTTGGACAACCAGACGGTGGTTGCCTACATCAATCATCAGGGAGGGACTCGGAGCAAGCGAGTCCTCAAGGAAGTGTCCCTGATACTGTCTTGGGCGGAAGAGAAGGTCATCTGCATCTCGGCGGTTTACATTCCGGGGGTGGAGAACCTGGAGGCAGACTCCCTGAGCAGGGGGATGTTTTGGCTGGGATAATGGTCCCTCAGCAACAGGGTATTTCACTCCCTGTGCCACCGCTGGGGTCAGCCGGATGGGAACCTGTTTGCGTCCTGTCACAATCGCAAGCTTCCCAGGTTTGTCTCCCTGTCACAGGACCCTCTGGCCTTGGACGGAGTTTTGGCTCCTCTGTGTTCCCTCCGTTCCCACTTGCTGCGCAAGATAGCCCAGGAAGGGGTACCTGCCATTCTGGTGGGCCCATGTTGGCCAAGGAGGGTGTGGTTCGCAGATGTCGTGCAGTTGGCATTAGATCAGTATGCCCTGCCTAAGGATCCAGATCTGCTCACTCAGGGACAACTGTGCCATCCTAATTTACAAACGCTGGCTTTAACGGCTTGGCTGCTGAAACCTCCATCTTGATGGATAAGGGGTTGCCGGCTTCGGTTGTTGATACCATGATTAGGGTTAGGAAGAAGTCCTCGGCCTTTATCTACTACAGGATCTGGCATGCTTACATTGCCTGGTGTGAGTCCAAGTCTCTTCCTTGTCGGGTGTTTTCTATCCCCGGGATTCTGGAATTTTTGCAACATGGTTTGGATTCCGGCCTTCAACTTAGTACCCTCAAGTGACAGGTGTCGGCTCTGGCAATTTTTTTCCAAAGATCCTTTGCCAATCAGCAGTTGGTTAAGACTTTTTTCCAGGGAGTTACTCACGTGCGTCAGCCACGTAAGCCTATGCTACCAGTTTGGGACCTGAATCTGGTGTTGTCTGCTCTGCAGGGTCCTCCCTTTGAGCCTATCCATGGGGCTGCTTTGCCCATTCTGACTCTTAAGGTGGCCTTTTTGTTGGCCGTTACTTTGGTCAGGCGAGTTTCTGAGCTGGTGGCACTTTCCATCAAACCTCCTTATTTTGAGCGGCATCAGGATAAGGTGGTGTTTAGGCTTAGGCCAGATTTCTTGCCTAAGGTCTGCTTTTCATCTCAATCAGGACATTGTTTTGCCTTCTTTGTGTCCTAAACCTGCTAATGCCAAGGAGCGAACCCTTTATTCTCTGGATGTTGTTAGGGCTCTGAAGTTTAATTTGGTTGCTACTGAGCCTTTCAGGAAATCTGATGCTCTTTTTGTTCTTCCTGCTGGACCTAGGAAGGGTGTGCCTCCTGCTAAATCCACTATCAGTCTGCTAAAGGGAAGGAACCTCCTTTTAGGATTACTGCTTATTCTACTCGTGCTATTGGTGCGTCTTGGGCCTTTCAGCACCAAGCTTCTGTTGAACAAGTTTGTAAGGCCGCAACTTGGTCTTCTGTTCGTACTTTTTCCAAGTTTTACAAGGTTGATGTTAGGGCCTCAGCTGATGCTGCTTTTGGCCGCAAGGTACTTCATGCAGTAGTGGCTTAAATTGCATGTTGTTACTCTTTGGGGATCCCACCCTACTTTATGGACACTGCTTTTGGATGTCCCAGATGTAATGACTTCTTGAAGCAGGCCGTGCCATGCAATGGGGAAAAAGACAATTCTGTGAGAACTCACCTGTAGAATTGCAGATGCTGCTGGATATTTGCTATTTCTAGGATTCTGGAGTTTTTAGAACATGGCTTAGACTTGGGTCTCCAGCTGAGCACCCTCAAGGGTCAGGTCTCGGCTTTAGCCATTTTTTTCCCAGAGATCCATTGCCAACCATAGGCTGATCAAGACTTTTTTCCAAGGAGTTAACCATGTCCAGCCACCACGTAAGTCAGTACTAAATTTGAATCCCACACCGGTAATACTATCTGCTCTCCAGGGTCCTCCCTTCGAGCCATTGAGCGATGCTGAATTGTCTATGTTGACTCTCAAAGTGGTCTTTCTGGTAGCCATCACCTCGGTGCGTTGTGTATCAGAGCTGGCTGCGCTTTGTATGAACCCACCCTACTTTCAGTTGCACAGGGATAAGGTGGTTATTCGCTTTATACCTGATTTTTTGCCTAAGGTTATTTCTCCCTTTCACCTTAATGAGGAAGTTTTTCTTACTTTCCTTGTGTCCAGCACGGGCTAATTCCAAAGAACGGACCCTCCATTCTTTGGATGTGGTCAGAGCCATAAAGTATTACCTGGCTGCGACTGAATCCTTCAGGAAATCGGATTTGCTCTTTGTTCTAACAGAGGGTTCTAGGAAAGGATTTCCACCAGCCAAGGGAAATTGATGCTTTAGGGTACAAAATGGAGTTGCAGTCTTTTCTGCCCAATCACTTTTTCCTTTTAAAACATTTAGCTTGTGCCGGTAAAAGAGCCTGGCCTCCTTGATGGGGTCTGCAAGAATTTTGTCTGGACGGTTAGTCCAGTCTTTATGGTGCCTTTTTTTTTTTTTTTTTTTTTTTTTTTTAAAGGTGACTCGGTCCACCCATTGCTAGAGCTTAAAGCTGAACAAAACTTGAGGATTTGACTTTTCTGAATCCCGAATTGGGATGCCCTGCTGTGTGACACCCCCTAGTAAGCACAGTAAAACACCTCTCCTCGCTTCCAATGGCCCATGCACAGGCTGTCGTCCAGTCAGCCTTTGCTGTGTTTACTTTTAGTAAAGGGCTCTGATTGAAATTAATGGGGAGCGCAGTGTGCATTCCCCATTGTAGACAATCATGGACTTTTGCTAAAAGCTCTGATCAGCCGAGAGCCCGCGCATGTGCCCATGTAGGTATTCCGCCCCTAGGGGGCGCTCGACTGCAAGATCAAAAGCTGCAGCTCCTCCCGGCCCCCTATAAAGGTGTCCCTCTATCATTCTCCCAGTGTTCATCTTGCAGTCTTAGCTGCAGAAGATCGTTGGATACTCTCTCAGACAATAGCAGCAGAGCGGGGCCTCCTACCCCGTCGGCCGCTGCGGGCCCTATTTCCACTGATCCTTTCTGACCCATCCTTGCCTCCCAGCCGCTGGCTGCTACGGGATGGTGACTGTAGGGTGGACGCCGGGGTCTATATAGCGTTCGGCAGAGCTTCTATACTGAAGGGTAGCCGGCCACAGGCTTATGGTGAGCCTGGGGGGGGGGGGAACCACTAGTTATCTTAATGTACCCTCCCTGCCCACAAGCTTTATTGGTGTTTTGCCACTTGTGACTTTAACTGTGTTTTTCACTGTATGGCTCCGCGCTGGCTCAGCATGGGCCTTTCACCACCCTTGCGGCCCTGTCCGTGACGGGGCGTTCCGCGTCATTATGGCGCCACCCGCCCCTCGAGGAACGATCTGGAAGGCCCTGGCGGGCTGTGAGCTGTGCTGCTGATACTGTGGGGCCTGCTGGGCAGTCGTGTGCTGCGAAGGTAGCGTCCCTTCTGGCTACTGGCTGCTACTGTTGCTTCTCGGGAATCCGTCATCGGAAGCTGCGAGCGGTTCCAGGGACTGTCACTCGGTTTTGTGAGTCCCTCTTTTTGTATGACTGCTGATTATGCCAATTACCTTTGCTTATTCTGATGGGCACCTATCTTGTTTTAGGTCGTGGGCTTGTGGTTCAGGGTTGTGGTTCCTACTGGTCCCCCTTTTTATTTTTATTAAGAGGGATCACTATAGGTTTAGGCCGTAGTGTCTTGTAACCTTACCAATTGACCATTTTTAATTACCGTAATGGAGGCTTCTGGGGATATTGAGCTGGGGGCCCCATTTGGGCAGGAAAAGCTCTGCCCCTTGTGCAATTGGAATCCTCTGGGCTGATTCAGCACGGTTTGTACAACTTGCGCCAAGGGCATTATTTTGGACCATGATCGGGCGGGCGGGCGTCCCTGTCCCTAGCCCTTCACTGCCTGTGGCCTCGTCGGACCCTCCGCTGCTGCAATCAGCCCTCAGTGAGGGGGGAGCCAGCAGGGGGTCCCATGCTGATTTGGCGCATAGGCTGGCCAATCTCGAGAAACAGATCGGACGGCTCCAAGGAAGGCCATGAGTAAAAAACGGCACCTCGAGCCAGTTTACTCGGATGACGACGATCTTTTTGATGATCTGGGCTCTGTGGAGGAAGGTGAGTTGCCAGATGAGTCCCGTTCCACTGTGGATTGTTCTGCTGGCGATGACAGTATGTGTGGTTCTTCCTCGGACGAGGATGCGTGGCTCCCTGATGATACGGAGAAGTTGCTTACCTCAGTGTTTGAGACACTACACATTGTTCCTCCCAGAGCGGCTAAGAGGAAGCAGGGTGATTTGTTTAGGCCGAAAGACAAAGGCGGGTCTTTCCAGAGCAGACCCATTTTTCTAATATGATTTTCAAGGAATGGGAAAGGCGTAACAAGCTACCGTGTCCCTTCCCTGAGGAGCTGGTTCGGCTATGGTCTCGCCCTCCCGAAGTGGATCCCCCTGTGTCGGGGTTGTCCAACACTACTGTTATACCATCACCTGATACCGCTTCCTTACGTGCCCCGGCTGACAAGCGCGTGGATCAGCTGGTCTGCCATGCGTTCACCTTTGCTGGTGCCCTTTTTCGCCCTGTGTGTGCCACGGCGATTGTCTCTCTAACTATCAGAAAGAAGGTGAGACATCTTGTGGATAGAGCTAAGGCTCGCAAGAGGGCGGAGGAGTATAAAGAACTCAAGGCCTGCTTGGAATTCATTGGTTTTGTTGTTCCTGCTTGTTGCCCTCCACCGCTCGCTTTGGCTGCGGCAAGGGTCGGCTGATGCCGCGGCCAAGAAGTTGCTTACAAGTATCCCCTTTGTGGGGCACAGGCTGTTTGGGGAGCGCCTGGACCTTTTGGTCAAGGATGGTAGACTCCCTCTGACTCGGAAGCCTGCTCGGTCCTTTCAGAATCCCTCTGCCTTTCGTTCCTTTTGAGGAGGAAGAGGCTCTTCATTTTCAGGTGGCCGCAGAGATACCTGGGGTAGAGGTAGGTCCCGCGGCCGACCCAATCCCACCTCGGGAGCCAAGTCCAAGCCCCCTGCCAAGTCCCCTCAGGCATGAGGGGGCGCCCTCACCCATCCTGGTTCTGCTGTTTGCTCAGATCTAGAGACGGCACGTCTCGGATCGGTGGATTCAGGAAGTAGTGTCCTCCGGTTACAAAATAGAGCTGGCAGTCAGGCCGGCCTCAAAATTCCTCCGGTCTCGGATATCCCAAAACCCACTGAAGGCACAGGGTTTGAGAATGGCCGTGCAGCACCTCCTGCGGTTAGGTGTGATTTGCCCTGTACCTCGTCAGGAACAGGGTCAAGGTTTTTACTCCAACCTGTTCACGGTTCCCAAGAAGGACGGAATGTTAAGACCAATCCTGGACCTGAAGGGTCTCAACAGGTTTGTAAGAGTCAGGCATTTCCGCATGGAAACCCTACGTTCGGCGGTGAGATCAATTCGGCCCGGCGACTTCATGACCACTGTGGACATCAGGGATGCTTATCTGCACATCCCGATTTTCCAGGGGCATCAGAAGTTCCTGAGGTTTGCTCTGGAGGATCAGCATTAACAGTTTGTGGCACTTCCATTCGGGATTTCCTCAGCTTCCCGCTTGCCCATAAATCTCTTGGAGCTGAGAGCGATCCGGTTGTTGCTTCTTCGCTTGACTTCCTGTGCGATCCAGGTTCGCTCGGACAATCAGACGGCTGTCGCTTACATCAATCACCAGGGCGGGACTCAAGGAGGTGACCCAGATTCTGACTTTGGCAGAGGAGAATTTTTCCTGCATCTAGGCAGTCTACATTCCCGGGGTAGAAAATCTGGAGGCAGACTCCCTGAGCAGGAGCGCCTTGCGCCTGGGGGAATGGTCTCTCAGCAGCGAGACCTTTCACGCTATGTGTCAGTCGGATGTAGACCTGTTTGCGTCCAGACACAATCACAAGCTCCCAAGGTTCGTCTCCCTCTCAAGAGATCCTCTGGCCATTGCCACAGACGCTCTGGCGATTCCCTGGACGGAGTTCAAGTTCCTTTATGCATTCCCTCCGTTTACACTCCTGGGCAGAGTGCTGAGCAAGATAGCCCAGGAAGGGGTACCGACTATCCTGGTGGCTCCTCGCTGGCCGAGAAGGAGTTGGTTTGCGGACACAGTTCAGATGTCAGTAGATCGCTACATCATGCCCGAGGACCCAGGGCTTCACACACAGGGGCCGCTGCGGCACCCCAATTTACGGATGCTGGCATTGACGGCCTGGCTATTGAAACCTCAATCCTGACGGAGAAGGGGCTGTTGGCCACTATTGTGCATACTTTGATTCAGGCACGGAAGAAGTCTTCTGCCTTGATATACTACAGAGTTTGGTACGCTTATATTGCTTGGCGCGAGACCAAGAGTCTCCCTTGCCGCACATTTTCTATTTCTAGGATCCTGGAGTTTTTGCAACACTGCTTAGACTTGGGTTTTCAGCTGAGCACCCTCAAGGGTCAGGTCTCGGCCTTAGCCATCTTTTTCCAGAGATCCATTGCCAACCATAGGTTGATCAAGACTTTTTTTCCAGGGAGTTACCCATGTCCTGCCACCGCGAAAGTCTGTATTACTGGTGTGGGAATTTAGTACTATCTGCTCCTCAGGTTCCTCCCTTCGAACCATTATGTGATGCTGCATTATCTATTTTGACTATCAAAGTGGTCTTGGTAGCGATCACCTCGGTACATCGTGTGTCAGAGCTGGCCGCGCTTTGTATGAAACCACCCTTTTTTGAGTGGCATAGGGATAAGGTGGTTTTTCGCTTTTAAACCTGATTTTTTTTTGCCTAAGGTCGTTTCTCCCTTTCACCTTAATGAAGAAGTTGTCTTACCTTCCTTGTGTCCAGCGACTAATTCTAAAGTAAGGACCCTCCATGCTTGGACGTGGTCAGAGCCATAAAGTATTACCTGGCTGCGACTGAATCCTTCAGAAAATCGAATTTGCTCTTTGTCCTAACAGAGGGCTCTAGAAAAGGTTTGTCACAAGCCAAGTTCACTGTCAGTAAGTGGATCAGACAGGCGGTGGTGCAAGCATATTCTGCCAAGGGGAAGGAACCCCCTTTTTGGGTCACAGCTCATTCTACCAGAGCTATTGGTGCCTCTTGGGCTTTTCAGCACCAGGCATCGGTTGAACAAGTTTGTAAGGCGCCACTTGGTCTTCAGTTCATACTTTTACAAAGTTTTACAAGGTGGATGTTAGGGCCTCAGCTGATGCTGTTTTTTTCTGAAAGGTGCTTCAGGCGGTAGTGAGATGAACTACATGCTATTCCGCACTGGGGATCCCGCCCATTTGGACACTGCTTTTGGATGTCCCACATGTCATCACTGGGATGACCTGGACTGGATATAGGGAAAAATACAATTCTGTGAAACTCACCTGTAGAATTGTTTTTTATTATATCCAGTCCAGGTCAATCCACCCCGCCCTTTTGTTCATTATTTCCTGTTTGCCTGTTATGGTGATTACCATTTTTTATTCATTGGACTTTGTATTCATGGCCTCCCGGCCGGTCCTCTATTTGTTTACTGCTTTTTAACCACTGGAGAATGATAGAGGGACACCTGCCTTTACAGGGGGCCAGGAGGAGCTGCAGCTTTTGATCTTTCAGTTGAGCGCCCCCTAGGGGCGGAATACCCACATGTCATCACTGGGACGACCTGGACTGGATATAATCAAAAACAATTCTACAGGTGAGTTTCACAGAATTGTATTTTTACGGGTGTCCTGGGGGCATTTCACACAACCAGGCATCCTGATTCGGGATGCCCCTGGGAGAAGCCAGTGGGCCGCACTGGAATCTTTCCAGCCTGGCCGCTTGTGGTTTATATTCCGCTTTAAAGTGAACTTAAACTCCTCTTGGGCTGCCCTGGGGTCTATAAGACTCCAGGGATTCCTGATTTCCTCATGTCCAACTCGTGATTTTCCGGTGTGTGAAACTCAAATTTTCCGTAAAACCTACCTGATCCTCGATCCAATAGTGCATACATGGGCTTTGGCCGCACTACGCTATACCTTTATCCAGATGCTTGCCTGTGGCAGGCATTTGTGAATTGACGGCAAGTCTAGACCTAAATCCCATTACAAATGACTTGAACATTGTTGTTCACAAACTCTCTCCATCAAATATGACTGAGCTAGAGTTATTTTGCAAAGAAAAATGGGCAAAATGTCAGATGTGCAATGCTGCACATAAGCTGGTCCTAAATAATATTGGGGTGGGGGGTAAAAATCCTAGATAAGCTGAACACCCTGAGGACATCATTTTAGCACATACAAATAGACCGTTTTTAAAATGCCATTAAAAGTGGACTTTCTCTTTTTTCCACACAGTTATTTTAAAGTGAGCCTCCACTTGAAAATGATTGGAAGTCTGCATCTTCCCCTACCCCCAGTGGAATGGGGGGGGGGGGGGGCTCCCGGTTTTATTTTATTGTGACATTTTTCCATATGTGTTTGATCACGTTTCCTCACAGCATTGTTTGTTGTTTGTGTTTGTAGGGGTTTCTGGTAACTGCCAAACCAGAAAATGCTTGTGAACCCATTTCCCCTCCACCGGTGGAGCGGGACAACACCTCAAGTGTCTTTGTAGTGCTCATAAGGAGGCTGGATTGTAACTTCGATATTAAGGTAAGATGACCTTTCCTCATTGGGCATTGAGTTTTTCCTATGTGATTACATTATACATTTTCTTGCTCAAAATTTAATAGTTTACTGCTACTTGTGCTCACTTGGTCATCTAGGTACTTGTTGCTTCTGCTTTTATATAAATAATATTATTAATTATGTACATATTAACTAGGTGTACTTAAGATTCAATGGTTTGTACAGAATAGAACTAGAACAACTAAGCCAAAGGGGGTAAAAAAGTCTTCCCCCTTCAGACCCCATTCTGGCCATGATCTGGGGATGGGGCATTTGGGGAAAGAGGTGTTGCAAAACCATAGCCTGGTCTTTACTCTATAGCTCCCAAGTATCAACAAATGGTGTCCAACACCTTGCTGCAAAGTTCATACTTTAGCAGGGTAAATGTATTCGGCAGCTCAGTGGGGTAAGGGCAAGTAAAAGCCTAGATGTTTTCCCAGCAGAAGGAGACCACATTGTCCATCTTGTATGCCCATGTGTGTATATTTTAGGAGGCACTGCTGCTATAAGCCAGTCTGGGGGGGTGTGCATCCAGAATGCTGGAGTCCCATTCCCACCCCCAACCCCGGAATGCCCATAATTCTTACTTAGACTTGATCTTCTTCTGGGAATACAGCCTGGTGATTGGGTGTGGCCACTTAGGTGAACTGGGCTTTCCAGTCGCCAGAACAATGGCTGCACTCACTGCCCTTGTGAGCCGAGTGCACCAGTGTGACTTCGGGGTTGTGGAACCACGGGACAACATCACTTCTGGGCACCTGCACTCCAGTACCCAGGGCTGCGGTGCTGATCTCGGGCTGCGGATGGTGTCTGAGCGACAGCATTTTGGCAGGGAGCTGGCATCCCTGCCAATCTAGAATGGTTCCTAAAGCAGCTGGGATACACAATCCTTCTGCAGCTGAGGAAATAGGGCAAGGTGCAGGCGGTTCAAGCAAATGACTAACCAGCAGAAGATCCCCTCCAGGATGCCTCATCAGGATAAGCTGGTGAGATGTATTTATGCTGATTTTTAATTCAGGGATTGATTGACTTTTATAGTATAGTTAGTCCTATCCTTCCTGGGACTGACTGTGTATTTTTTCTTAGGCCACCAAAGTGGTCAAAGCAAAAGGAAAGGGACAGGGAAAAAAGGAGAATCCCAAATTATGTTGTCAGCCATGTTTGGAACATAGAATGGGTCTGGAGTCCGCAACATTATGGAAGGAGAGGGCCCCCCTCTCCCGAAATAAGATGTCTGAGGAAACTCGGCCCTCCTTGAGGATATTAATTATACCATGGAGTCCTTATCTGTGCAGGTTGCCATGTATCAAGTCTTCTCCTATTCACTCTTTCTTTGCCGTTCCTTTTTCAATAAATTAGTTAATGCCCAGAAAATACATTTCTCTTGCCTGTTCAATTAAGAGAAAATTTCATTTAGGAGATGCAGACATTTCAGCCTGGGCCAAGTGCCCAAATCTGGATACTCCACTCGCTTAGGTCTCTAGATCATCAGATTTAAGTTTTGAAGATTCGGGTACCCTTAGAGTGCCTATAGATGGGCGTACCGAGGGTATATTTTAATAGGGCTTGGGATGCTGCAGCTTTTATGCTTAGACCCGCCTTAGCGCCAGTTTGCGTTGCACGTAACCTAGGAGTTTGGTTAGATAACCTTAAGGGTTACAATGAGATACACCTATACAGGCCCTGCAAAAAAAAAAAAAGTTTCCTTTTTAGAGCTGCAGCAAAGACCACTGGTCTTTTTAAACTTTTAAACTGTGCTAGAGGATCTATTTGGCTAAAAACCTGGCAAGGGGATCTAGCCTCTAAAGCAAGTCTGTGCGGCCTCCTCTTCAAAGGTACCCTCATGTTTGGATCTAAGTTAGACATGGTTCTAGCTAGATCCTCAGGACAATTATTTGCTTTTTCCTTCAAGGTCAGGAGAACAAGATATAAAAAAATCCTTCAAGAACAGGACAGCTCCTAGTCAGTTCAAGCAGTGCATTCCAGGCAGTTGCAGGCTTTCCTACTGCAGGTATGGGACCGTTCCCCAGACTTGCTAGACAACAGGGTAACTATTTCGGCATTGATCCTGAAGGCTCTAGTGGTTGAATCCTTCCATCCTTCAGGCAGGTCGCCAGTGGCAGCAGATCGAGCTGGTCATTTTGAATACATATTCCAGCACCTGGGGTTGGGGGGCCCACTTAGGACTACATCAAATACAGGACCCTTGGCCTGTTGATATAAGCAACAAGTCACCTGACTACAGCGAGCTGTTGGCAATTTACAGAGCTCTTGCTTGCTTCAGCCACCTAATAAAGGGCAAAGATGTTCAGTCTGTTCAGATGTCGTTGCAGCAGTAGCTTGCATCAATCATCGGGGGGGGGGGGGGCACAAGGCACAAGATCAGTCAATCTACAGAGTTTGGCTTACTCCTTCCTAGTTCCCCTTCAAGATCAGATAATCTCCATTTCAGCAGTCCCATCTATAAGGAACTAATTGGAGTTGCAGAACTCCTCTGCTGCAGGGAGAATGGGTGTTGAAGCAGCTAATATTTCTTCAGATAGAGGCAAGATGGAGTCTTCATCAGGTAGACCCATTCGCCACAGCAGAAAACAGAAAATGCCATTGTTTTTTTTCTCTAAAGAAATGGGGAAGAAACCCTGGGGATATATGCCTTAGCCTTTCCTTGGCACTTCCAACTTGCATATGCCTTTCCCCTGTTCATGCTAATACCGCATGTGGTAAGGAAGATTGCATCAGAGAAGGCCAGATTCATCCTCATAGCTCCCGCCTGGCCAAGTAGAAGTTCATTTTCCCTCCTCAGAAGTCTGTCAGCGGAAGATTACTGCAAACTTCCTCTGATTCCGGACCTGCTTTCCCAGGGACCAGCTTACTACCAAAACCTAAGAAGTCTGAAGCTGTCGGCCTGGATCCTGAACACGAGATCCTGTAGGCAAAGGGTCAGTCCCATAGAGTTATTGAAACTTGAATTAGTAGCAGAAAGTTAACTACCTAGACACATTTATTAAAAGATGTATGGAAAGGATTCTCTTCTGTGAAATTAGCAGTCTGAAGAAGGATCTTGCTGCCTGTTTTGAGTTGGGATTGGCAGTAAGTATGCTAAACGGAAACACAGGCCTCGGCCTTATCTGTCTTCATAGACAAGAGCCTCAGAAGTGACGGTTTTATAATAGATTCTTTATTGCCATAGCTAGGAAAATACCTTTTCCTCAGGGTCAAGTACCCTCCTGGGACCTTTGGTCCTGAGGGGCTTAGTGAAATCTCCATTTGAACCGCTGGAGGAGGCTGCAGACAAGATTGTATCCCTTTTAAAACTAGTTTCCTCCTAGCCATTACCTCTGCTAGAAGGGTTAGCGACCTTCAGGCTCTCTCCATGCGGGAACCCTACTGAACCCTACTTAAGCCAGATCCCTTATATCTGCCCAGGATATCCTCTAAATGTCACCGTACTCAAGAAACTATATTGCCCTCATTTACACCTGATTCAGAGTTGAATAAGGAAAATGAATCTCTAGATGTCCTTAGATGGCTTATTTCCCTCTTAGAACTAACGTATGATTTCCGTAGAACAGATAATTTATTCATTATTAGGTGGATTAGGGAGGCCATCTCCTTGTCCTACGCATGTAAATATATACTCCACCCCCTTATATTTCAGCCCATTCCACGAAAGCGGTCTCAACATCCTGGCCAGAAAAGAAGGGGGGCGTCTATTGATAATATTTTTCTTCCAATCCATTCCAGGCACTCCTTACGCTTGGGGATTACCTCCTTGCTGATCACGTGACTGCAAGAAAGAAAACAGGTATGGCCCTTCCCGGCCCATAAGTAGCAGCTGCCTCCTCACCAAGATCAGTTTTTCTTTCTTGCAGTGGCAAGTGACTGTAAAGGTTGTTCAAGAGATTAGCTCTCAAGGATTGGCAGCAAGCGGGGGACTGAACCCTGTCGGCTCTCTGCGTAGCCTTATTCCCATGGATCCCTCAAGACCCAAGTTTATGCCTCCACAGCGTTGGCTATTTTGGGGTCCGTGAAGGTAAGGTGGAAGCGCCGGGGTCTTGGGGCGCTTACAGAGTGTATATGCTCTGGGCTGCAGGCTTTTTTGAAAAGCAAGTCAGCCGCAGGTTTTTCTCTGGTGTACCTGCTGAGGAATGTTTTTTATTTTTTACCCAACCCTTCCTTCTTCCAGTTAGGTAGGTTTTTTATCTTAAAAAAAAAAGAAAATAAATATTTTTTTTTTTTTTGTATGCCTTTAACCCTTTAAGTGCCAGCCTACCTGGAGTTTTTGTCACCCTTTGTTGCCAGACTATTTTGCACTATTTTGCGCTCCCCATGTTCAAATGCGATTTTTGAAGGGATTTCCCAGGAAAATTATATATTGTTTTTTTCAACAGAGTCTGGGCTTTAACATAAAATGTCTTGTTTGTCATTTTTTAGGTGTATTCTCAATATTTTTGGGTGAAATATGTGCAAAAAAAACTATTTTTTTTCCATTTGTAGTTTTTTTGTAATAAAAAATGTAAGTTTGTCAATAAAATCTTATTGCGTGTGAAATCCCAATTTCTCCCAGTTACAGCGATACCACATATGTATAGGTAGACACCCTTTCCTGCCCAGGAGACTCCCCCAAACTGAAATTGCGCTCTAGGGGATTTTCAGATAAAATACAACTATGCTATGCAATATGTGCACCTTGCAGTTTTTCCAGAAAAACAACCCATTACATTTGAAATACCCCAAACAAACTATATATTCTCTGGAAGTACACACCTCAGGCTTTCTAGGTGTACCAGGCTTGTTGACATGGGTGCAGTTTTCTGGAAGTAATCCCTCAATGTATTCTTTGGTTGCAAAGAGTTTCCCTAAAAAAAGGATAAAAAAGCAGAATCAAAGCCACATTTCCCTAATCTGAAAAAGCAACATGTCCCCAACAGAACGATACCCAACATGTATAGCTACTGTCAACGGAAGAGTTGCCAAACACCCCAAAGTAAAGCATGTGCGTAATGGTAATTTTACTTGAAAATTTCCGCTCTGCAGATAAAGTGCGCACCTTGCAATTTTTCAACCAAAACAACCCTTTACATTTGGAATATCCCCCATAACCATATATTCCCTGAAAGTACACGTTAAGCTTTCTAAGCGTACCCAACCTAAGCGTAGTGGGCTCATCTTTCTGGAATTAATCCCTCAAAGAATTATTTGGTTCACAGGGTTTCCCTAAAAAATGTATAAAAAAGCTGAATAAAAAAACACCTTTTCCTAAAATATAAATATGCAAACCAGAAAAAACAAGCTAAGTCTGAAAGCGCAAGGTCCCCCGAACAGAACAATACCCAACATGCATAGCTACTTTTAACCCTTTTAAATGCCAGCCTACTTGAGATTTTGTCACCCTCTGTTGACAGGTCATTTTTCCCCATTTTGCGCCATGTTTTGCAGGAATTTTCAGGAAAATTATATATATATATTTTTGCAGCAGAGTTTAGGCTTTCACATGAAATGTCTTGTTTGTAAATTGTATTTTGTTTTTTACAATATTAAGTAAAAAAAATAAATAAACATTTTTTTAGAAAATTGACTCCTTTTAAATAAAAAATGTATTTTATTAAGGAAAACCATATTACATGTGAAAGCCCCATTTCTACCGATTAGATCGGTACCACATATTTATCGGTAGCCCACCGTTCTGCCCAGGAGACCCCCCTAACTGAAACAAGTACTTTATAACATTTACAAATAAAATACAACTACCATCCACACTACAAAGGGTTAAATCGAGAAAAAAAATGACATGGGGTCCCCCTTACCCGAAGTAACCAGCCCGGGACCAGCTATGCAGGGCTTGTAGAAACAGGGCACAGGGGCCAGCTCTTGTGGCCCCTGGCCCTGCAGGCTACAAGCCTGCATAGCCCGTGGGCCCGGGCTCTTCTGCCCCACCCTGGCCTTTGGAGAGGCAGGTAATGGGGTGCCGGGGGTTAATGGCAAGTCACTTGCCATCCCCCCAGCCTTGTGAACTGGTATAGGGGTCATGGACCCCTTACCAGTTCACAAGGGGTTAAAAGTAAAAAATGACACGGACACAGATGTTAAAAAAAAAAAAAATGTATTTATTATTTTTTTTACTATACTCCCCTCCGATCCTGGGTCCCACGTCGCTGTCCCGTGCCGCTCTCTCAGCTCCGGCATCTGTCAGATAGTCAGATAGTGATGCCGCTGCTCGGTCCGGGTATAGGAGGAGCGGGACAACGTCATACCGCTCCTCCCACAAAGGTGGGGCCGCCGCCTCCCATTAGAAGCGGTGAGGACCCGGAAGAGGGTCCTCACCCGAAGCCTGCGGAGCCCGAGGGGGGGGGGGATCGGACCCCCCCCCCCCCGGTGAAGGGAAGACGGCGCGGAGGGATCGGGCGAGGAGATACTGACAGCGGGGAAAACGGGGGGGGGGGGGGGTAGGGCGGCCGGTTTCGGGCCCCGCCCTTTAGATGGAGGACGACGGGGGGGGCGGATCGGATGCCCCCCCCCCTAGTAAGAGGGGACCCCCAGCTTCAAAGGGATACCAGAGGTAAGTGTTTTTTTTTCTGTTTTTTTAACTGTTAGGGGGAAATGCCAGGCACGTAGTTTCTACGTGCTTGGCACTTAACGGTAGGAGAAGCAACCACGTAGAAACTACGTGCTTGGCATTTAAAGGGTTAAGGGACGTGGCTGACGTCACACAAGGGGGCAGAGTTTAACCCGGAACCAGAAGGCCGTGTATTCATATTCAGTATTGTCTCTCTCCCCGGGCGGTGTGTGTGTGTGTGTATATATATATATATATATATATATATATATATATATATATTATATTTTGCAGCCAGATAGCAGTGCGATTGCGGCGGCCAGTTGAGCCAAGGTGCTGGCCTAGAAATGCCTTGTGATTAGGATGGCTTTCGGGGGTTCCGCTGGTTTATTCATATTGCTGCCTCAGGGCAAGCTGATTTTGCCGTTGTTTGCACTATATATATATTATGTGTTTGATCATTTCTTTTGTATAGCGGTAAAGAGAAGAGCGCTGGTGGTGAGTGGACATCGCCATTATCAATTTTTATATCCATTTTTTGGATAAATTGCATGATCAATTTCATATTTCAGTTAATATTATCTATATTGTTATTATATATTTTTATATGATATATATATATATATATATATATATCTGTATGAATATATTTTATTATAATGATTGTCAGTTTTATCTTTTTATTAGTTAAAAAAAAAAAAAGATATTATTAATGCTCTTTTTTTCTCCTGTTATATTTTTTAGAATTTGGAAGAAGGATTGAGAAGGGTTGTGGTTCCTCCCGGTCCCTTTTGGGATTGGTTTTAGGCTTAGGGCCTTTTAGGTCTGATTGCCAAATAAAAAAAAAAAAAATAAAATAAAAAAAAAACGCCATGAGGGAGGCATCAGGGGATAGTGATTTGGGCATCCCATTTGAGCAAGGCGGGCTCTGCCCCTTATGTAAGCAGGATCCCCGGGGTAGTTTCAGCACGGTTTGTTCCGCTTGCGCCATGAGAATTGGTTAGACCATAATAGAGCGGCGGCTCAGGTCTTTAGTCCAGTTATTGCTGGTGTGAGCGCAACAGCTCACCCATCCCTTCCTTCCCCTGGAGAGGGGGAAGGCAGCGAGGCGCAGTCAGATGTTGTGCACAGGTTGGATAACCTGGAGAGACAGTTATCCTTGCTTATTCCAAAGAAGGCCACCTATAAGAGGAGGCGTTGGAACCTGTTGCGGAGGAAAGATTTTTTTTTGCCTCTTTTGGAGAGTGGGAGGAAGAAGAGTATATAGATGAGCAGCTCTCAGAAGGCGAGTTACTCTCTGGTGAGGAAGATAGTAACTCTATTTTTTTTTTTTTTTTTCTCTTCTGATGAGGACCCCCTCCTCGCAGGCGAAACAGTGTCTCTGCTCTCTTCGGTTTTTGAAACTTTGAATATCACTCTCTCCCATATTGTATCTTGTACTCAGAATATCCACTGTCAAATCTGTAAAACTGCGTTTGAAATAGTGTATGTACTGTATGTTCTACCCTGTCTGTAATTACTACTTTGTAAAGCGCTACGGAAGATGATGGCGCTATATAAATGAACAATAATAATAATAATATCACCCCTCCTGAGGTGTCAAAAAGAGGGAAGGATGATCTGTTTAAGCCAGTAAGGCAAAGGCAGGTGTTCCCGGAGTAGCCACACTTTTCTAAAATGGCATTAAAGGAATGGGAAAACAAATTACTGACTGTTCCTAGGATACTAGACTCTAGGTATCCCTTTCTGGCGGAAATGATTAAGCTTTGGTCTTACCCACCTGAGGTGGATTCTCCAGTAGCAGGCTTGTCTAATACTTCCATCATGCCGTCTGCTACTATGGGATCTTTAAGAGATCCCACGGAGAGACGAATGGATCAATTGGCCCGCCATGCTTTTGCTATGAAAGGATCCTTTCTACCTCCTGTTTGTTCCATGACCATTGTGTCCCTGGCTTCAAGGAAGAAGATGAAGAAAAAGTTTAGCCAGGGCTAATCTCGCAAGCTTATTCAAGAGTCCAAAGATTTTAAGGATTGTTTGGACTTTAACTCGTTCGCTATCACTGCAAGGGATGATGCAGTCAGGCTAGCTGCTAGAACTTCTGCTCTGCTTGTGGCCTTGCGCCGTTCCTTATGGCTAAGACAATGGCTGGCGGTTGCCGCCACTAAGAAAGCTCTTATAGATCTACCTTTTTTAGGGAGAAGATTTTTTGGAGAAAAACTGGACGGTATGGTGAAGGATGGCAAACTGCCTCAGAGGAAGAGGACGACTCGGCCTTTTCAGAGGACTTCATCATATCGACTCTTTTGGACTGGCAGAGGGGCCTTTCGTCCTTGCTCCCGTAGAGATTTTTGAGGTAGAGGCAGGAGGGGCCTGGAGAAGTGGGCCTAATCCTCCAGCCAAGCCCACTCCAGCATGAGGGGGCACCCTCACCCGAGCGGGTGGGGGGGGCGGCTTTTGCATTTTGCTCATATCTGGAGGCACCACGTGGCGGATCTTTGGATCCTAGAGGGGGTGTCATCAGGCTACAAGATCGAGTTGCAGCCAGACCACCCGCAAGGTTCCTTCGGTCAGGGGCATCCCGGAACCAGTCAAAGATAGATGCCCTGAGACCCGCAGTTCAGCATCTCCTTCAAAAAGTGGTAATTTGTTGGGTACCCTTTCAGGAGGAAGGTCAGGGGTTTTACGCCAACCTGTTCACAATCCCTAAAAAGGACGGGTCGATGCATCCCATTTTAGACTTAAAGGGTCTCAACAGGTATATCCGCGTGAAACCTTTCCGCATGGAGACGCTAAGGTCCGCTGCAAGAGTAGTTCGGCCCGGGGATATTATGACTACTATAGACTTAAGGGACGCGTATCTGCATGTTCCAATTTTTCCAGGGCATCAGAAGTTCCTGAGGTTTGCCCTGGAAGAACAGCACTTCCAGTTTGTGGCACTCCCATTCGGGATATCCTCGGCTCCAAGAGTGTTCACCAAAGTTTTGGCGGGTCTCATTTTCAGGAGCCAGGGGATATGCATCATTCCATATTTGGACGATCTTTTAATTTCAACGGGTCTCTTCAGCGGATCATGAAAGATACGCAGATGGTCCTATCAACGGCTGGGTGATCAATTATCCGAAGTCCCATATCACTCCGGCGCCAGTAAGGAATTTCTTAGTAATGATTCTGGACACGGTTCAAGTCAAAGTGTTTCTACCAGAGAAGAAGGCTCTGCTAATTCGAAATCAAATAGAGTACTTACTGGCTTGCCGGCAGCCGACCATTCGGCTAGGGATGAAGCTAGTAGGCCTTATGGTAGCCTGCTTCGAGGCCGTACCTTTTGCCCAGTTTCACATGAGGCTTCTTCAGTGGAATCTGTTGGCAAACTGGGATCGAGCCCCACAGTCGCTGGATCAAGCTTTTTGTTCTAACGCCCTCGGCCAGGCAATCTCTTCTGTGGTGGATGGACCCTCTTCATCTGTCTGTAGGCAGGTCCTTTCTGACACCACAGTGGCAGATCGTTTCCCCGGATGCCAGGTTGGGGGGGGGGGCATCTGGCAGACACAGAAGATCCAGGGACAATTGGGGCCGAAGGAGTATCAGCTTCTCATAAATATATTGGAATTAAGTGCAATCCGACTAGTGCTTCAGTTTCTGACCCCCAGTCGGACAATCGGACGGCAGTAGCCTATATCAATCAGGGGGGTACCCGGAGCAAGAGTGCTCTAGAGGAAGTAAGCCGGATTCTGACTTGGGCAGAGGAGAATGTTCCCTGCATCTCAGCAGTTTACATCCCGGGGGTAGAAAACCAGGAGGCCGACGCTCTGAGCAGGAAGGTTCTGCATTGGGGACAATGGTCCCTCAGTCGGAAGGTCTTTCAAGCCCTTTGTCTTCGCTGGGGATGTCTGGAAGTGGATCTTTTGCATCGGACGAATTTCATGTCCCTATCAAGGGACCCTCTGGTCATAGCAACGGATGCCCTGTCAGTCTCTTGGGCAAGGTTCAAGCTTCTGTACATTTTTCCCCCGCTTCCGATACTGAGCCGTGTATTAGGAAAGATAGCTCAGGAGGGGGTACCTACCATTCTAGTAGCTCCTCATTGGCCAAGAAGAAGTTGGTTTTCAGACATAACAAGGAGTTCGGTAGACCATCTGCACCTACCGGTCGAGCCAGATCTTCTCGGGGCGCTTCGGCGCCCGAATTTACAGATGCTGGCTTTAACGGCTTGGCTATTGAAACCTCGATCTTAGCAGAGAAGGGTTTATCGGCCAAGGTTATTCATACCATGATTCAGGCCTGGAAGAAGTCTTCTTCCATGATTTACTACAGGGTCTGGCCTTCATTCATATCCTGGTGTGAGGCTAGGAATTTTTCGTGCAGAAAGTATTCAATTTCTAGAATTCTAGAATTCCTAAAAGATGGCTTAGAAATGGGCCTACAGTTAAGCACCCTAAAAGGGCATGTATCACTCCTAGCCTTGTCTATTTTTTTCCAGAAGTCTATCGCTAGTAAGAGGCACATTAAGACTTTTTTTCAGGGGGTCACTCATGTCCGACCACCGCGCAAGTCTATTTGACCAGTGTAGGACTTAATTTTAATTTTTCAATTTTTAATGCATAGCTGGCCATTGTATGCTTGCGCACACACATAGGAATTCATCCTCCGCATTTGACCCATCCGTGCAGTGAGTGTGCACATGCTCGGAGCGGTGGGCCGCCCTAATTGTGGCGCCCGGGGAGCAGTTGCTCAAGAGCACTTCGGTCTTGTCCCAGGACCGGGATTCGAACCTGCAGCCCTCCGGTCGCAAGTGCGCTCCCCTTGCCTCTAGGCCACAACTGCCCCCTAATCTGGTGTTGGATCTGGTGTTGACGGCTCTGCAGGGTGCTCCTCTTGATCCTATGATTGACGCTCCATTGGGCATTTTGACGCTTTTTGGTGGCAATCACCTCTGTGCGGCATGTTTCTAAGTTAGCCGCCTTATGTATGAAGTCTCCTTATTTTGAGTTACACAGAGACAAAGTAGGCTTTCGGTTTAAGCCTGATTTTTTACCTAAGGCCGTCTCTCCCTTTCACCTTAATCAAGAGGTACCTTCTTTATGCCCAGTTCCGGCTAATGCTAAGGAAAGGGCGCTTCATTCTTTAGATGTAGTCAGAGCCGTAAGATATTACTTGGCAGCTACAGATTCCTTCCGCAAAACGGGTTTCCTTTTTTCTCATATCGGAAGGGCCGAGAAAGGGGCTTCCGCCAGCTAAATCCACTGTCAGTAAGTGGATTAGACAGGCAGTAGGAAGAGCCTACTCGGCCAAGGGGAAGAAACCACCTTTTCGGGTCACGGCCCATTCCACTAGGGCCATTGGTGCTTCTTGGGCTTTTCAGCATCAGGCTTCGGTGGAACAAGTTGCAAAACTGCCACCTGTCTTCAGTTCATACATTTACCAAATTTTACAAGGTGGATGTTAGAGCCTCAGCTGACGCTGTGGTTGGTCGAAAGATTCTTCAGGCAGTAGTGAAATGAACTACCTGCTGTTCTGCATTAGGGGATCCCGCCCATAGATGGCACTGCTTTTGGAGATCCCAAGCGTAAGGAGTGCCTGGAATGGATTGGAAGAAAAAACACAATTCTGTGAGGTACTCACCTGTAGAATTGGTTTTTCTGGGAATCCATTCCAGGCACTCCGGCTCACCCGTTTTGGGTCATGATCTATGTTTTGATGCTTTTTTTGATGGTGTTTAGTTCATTTATTTCATTAGCATTTAAAAAAAAATAAATAAAAAAATAAAAAAAAGAAAATAGAAAAAGTGTAAGAGAAAGTGAAAAGAACAAATCTTAATTTCTGAGAGTATTTTCGCGGAGTTCGGTGTAAAGTAACATGGACTCCTATATAGGCCCTCCTGGCCTGCCTCTGTTTTTCTGTTTTTTACTGCTTTTTAAGTAAACTGATCTTGGTGAGGAGGCAGCTGCTACTTATGGGCCCGGGAGGGGCCACACCTGTTTTCTTTCTTGCAGTCACATGATCAGCAAGGAGGTAATCCCCAAGCGTAAGGAGTGCCTGGAATGGATTCCCAGAAAAAACAATTCTACAGGTGAGTACCTCACAGAATTGCGTTTTTTAAAGCTGCTATATGGTCTTCGCCCCAACATTTTTTTAAAACATTACTTCCTAGACTTATCTGATAAATCCTTTGGTAGAAAAGCATCCCACCCTTAGGAATGCATTTCTTGCATTGTCCTGAAAGACGAGGGGCGAAAATCCCCGTTAGGCTTACCGGTAATGGTGTTTCTACGAGTCCTTCAGGGTGGCCTGTATGGCCCTCCTGATTAGTACAGTGGTTAATTGTGTTAATGTTCTTGCTTAATACTGTCCCAATATGTAGTTCCTCTCTAATGGGAGGAGCCCCTCTCTCCATGGCCGTCCTGTAGGACTCGTAGAAGCGCTGGTAAGCCTAACAGGGATTTTTGCTGATATTGTTGTCGCCTGACCCGCTGGTAGGTGCCCAAAATCAGATGATTTTGCATGCCTTCTGTTTGAATCCATGACTCCCAAAAAACAGTTATAGAAGAGGTTGGCCCCCACGTGCATATAGCGTGGAAAGCATTTCACTTTCAAATGTGTGCATCATGCAATGGGGGGCTGTTTTGGCTTTTGGCTGTTTGACATGTTTAGGAAAAGGTCTCTGTGATCCAAATTGATCTTCACATTTCAATAACTTGCTGTAACCCATCAATATTTATCCATAAATGTTTTTAGAGCAGTTTGTAAACATGATCTTGTAATTTGTTACCTAATCATAATTTAAAATCCTTTAGATTTTAGTTCAAAAACAAATAACGCTGCCCCTTGTATTATTGATTGAACACAGGGCCGGATTAAGTGTGATGGTGGCCCCTGGGCACAAAATCTGGTGTAGGCCCCAGATACAGTATTTTTTTCCTTTAAAATAATAGTCCAGCCAAGTAACTGATTGGTGGTTGTCTGGAACGCCAGATTGAGTCCCTTGTGCAGGTGCGTGCTGCCCGAGAACTCCTGCTTTGCTATTCTGGGTGTGGCTGGGGAGGAGTAGTGTAGTCGCCCAGCTGGTTTCCTGCATTGAGCTGCCAGCGGCTGGGCTTGGTGGCTTATATGCAGTGAGCGCCTCCAATTGACTGCTCTGCACGCACCCATCATCCAGACTCTGTCCTGCCCTGTGGTGGCTTTGGCTGCCCAGGCGGGGGGAGGGGCACTGCCGCTTTGTTGTTGGCCCTGTGGTTGATCAGGTCAAAGACTGAAAATCCTGCATAACCCAAGCCCCCTTTGCAGGGTAAGTGGTGGAGGCCCGGGGCTCGCGCCCCTTGCTCCCCCTCATAATCCGGCCCTGATTGCACATGTTCTATGTCATGCTTTTTGTTTACCAACTTATTGTAGCTAAACATTTAGTCTATACAGTCTGGTTTGGCCATTTTCTTATTTATATATAACTTGCCTGCTAGTTCTTCACAGCAGCCTACAGTACTATGCTGATAAGCTGTTGAATTGTCTGAAATGGCTATATTCAAGTTTGATTGCCCTTTTCTACAACATACAGTAGGTAAAAAGATCAGACATGCATGCATTTGGTCCTTATGGGCACATGAGAAACGTGATGACTGATCCTATAGTCTGTACTAGTGGCAGCTACTAACTGATATAAAATGAAGTTTATCAGCATAAAAAGCAATAAAGATTATATGTGAATATGTATCTGGGTATGTAATGTAATTGTTTTGAGAAATATTTTGCATACACTACGATATATTCTACTCCTACAGGCTGCAGTTCCCACCATTGTCTATACCCAAGTGTGTAAAATGGCAACATTTCTCTTCACGTCAGCCTGTCCTATAGGTTATTTCCTAGTACTGGGATATGGTAGTATGTATCAGCAAGCAATCAACCATTTGCTCTACAACGCTGTTCCCAACAGTACCTAGTGCTAGTGGTGGTAATGGTGCTAGCTGGCGCTAGTGGTGGTAATAATGGAGATCAACCTTGGAACAGATGGCAACAGTGACTGAAGGGCTGAGACAGTAGCCCTTCAGTCACCGGATTTTGACCATCCCGGGTTTTGGTCCACTTTCCTTTGGACATCCCAATCTGGAAGGCCAGGGTTGCAGTCGGCAAACGCGGCATGTGAGCCCTGGAAAAGTAATTTCATGCAGACGTTTGCATGAAATTACTCACGAATCTGGATGCTTCAGGGCAAGTCCAGGTCAGCAACAGGCAGGTAAGGGCTAAACTGAGTCCCAGACAGGCAAAGGTTAAACAGGTTTTCCAGAGCCTGGCAAGGCTGAGCAACATGCACACTGGCAATATGGTCAGCAGTATGCTACAGATTGGCAGGATCTTTAAAAAAGCATGCCTTCCAATCAGGTGGTAGGATGGGCCACACAGCTGCTGCATTGCCTAGCATCACAGGAGACAGCGGGCCGAGCGCCAGTGGAAGTTATAGGGGCGGTACCGGAGAGTTATGTTGCCTGGTTGCTAGGCAATGTCGCTGTTCTGCGCCGCGCTGACTGTGAGGTGCTGAGGGAGCAATGAAGAGGTAAGTGATCTTTTCATTTATAGAGTTGCTCACGTGAGACCTGTGTTTTAAGACTCTCTTTGGTATTTTTGAAGCATCACTTTTTAATATTGCAAGAGGCAAGGCTCTGTGACTTCTATTAATCTTTAAAGGGGTACATTTAATTACTGTTTAATTGGGAAGGATGGTCTCAGAGATGGAGGCTTCTAAGCCTTCCCTGTTTGATACTGAACACAGAAACTTATCGTCCGAGGGAGCAGCAGTAGCACCTTTGTGAAAAATCAATCAAGTGCTTGAAACTGCTTATTGGTATGTCTAGAACCATATTCGCAGCTGTCCTTTTTGAGGAGGCATCTTAATCTACCATCAAATATCTAATCCAGTTGGTAACAAAGGCTTACTCTTCTGTGCATTCCTTTCCAAGATCTTAAAAGCTGGCTGTGCAAACCTCAGCAAATGTCAGATTTGGCCACAAGATGCATATTCACAATGTGTGCACAACAAAAACCTATTTCCTTAAAACAACCCTGTCCTGTAAAGTTTATTTCCTAGTACTGATCAATGATGGTCTATAGCGGCAAGCAATCGAAGTTTTTATTTTTTTTAGTTCAACAGTAGTAGTACTCGTGGCTCTAGCATCTGCGCTTACAGCTGTCCCCAGGAGATCTTCTTACAGGACCTCTAGTACTACATATACTGGTGGCAGATGCGAGCTTCAGCTGTGGGCCTCATGTTTAGGAAACAACCTGTATGGAGGGCCAGTTTAAGAGATGTCTTCAAGGGAACTTCTCTGTCAGGAAATCAAAAGCAAAAATACAAAAGAGTTCTTTAAAAGAAATGAATGCTTCAAAGCGCTATTTTTAGCATGTGCGTTTACTGTCCCACGTCAACACAGGCTGTAGTTATTGTGTTGTACTTTGCTATATCGCTTGCCATTTGCAAGGTCTGTAAAGGTCTTTTTTTTTCTGTTGAACTTTTTTTCCCCCACTAGATGCTCTGGAATGATTTGTCTCTCGGGATCCTAAATTACAAACCTTGCCTTTGAAGATACTTAAAGATCAACTGCTTTGTGCATGGTCTTGCATCACCAAGCTTATATCTGTAATGACCTATAACCACTTTACTGACATGACAACACAATTAACAGTTTTATTTTTAGCCGGGCTTATCTTCTCCCTGTTTGTGGTGCATACATTACTATTCTAATGATGTGAGTGGGTTTCATGAGAATAGAATGTGTAGTACCACACAGAGATCTCTATGGGTACAAGACTATTTTATTCTGGCATCCTTTTGTTTCTTATGCAGTAAATATATTGCTATAGTGTGTGTGCGTGTGCTGTAGACATTCTGCTTTTATCCAACTGCATTTACATTTTAATAGGCTGTAGGAGAGGCATCTTAACCTCAATAAGACAAGTTCAGGGTCTTCTGCAGTTATAAACAGCAAGATGGGATTAGCAGTTAAATCCAGTATGTTTAGGGCAAATGTTTGGCAGGTGGTTAGTAGATACGGTACTTCAAACCACTACTAGCCCCATGCTATCATGGGGGAGAAAAGTTCAGAATCTGAAAGGCCCTCAGACCTGTAGATCCAACATCCTAGACCTTTGCCTTCTAACAACTAAGGTGGTGGTTATGTCAAAAGTATGGCTGCCATCACTTTGGAGCTCAAACATCTGTATAATTTAGTGGGCAGGATTCAAAACTCTGAACGTATCACAAAGCTGAACAGATAACAGACTTGACTAAATCCTAAAAACATACACCTGTTTATAGCGACATACTATAATCCCCATACAGTACTGTTAGATTGTAGGTCCTCCATCTACTCGCCCTGCCTGCTTTGAGTCATCCTATTTTTGTCAATTTTAATTGTTAGGTTCTCCTGCCAACTCAGATGCTTGTGTTTTGAATAATTTCTCTGTAAGTGTAAAATCAAAGCATACCTACATTTCTCCTTCCAGACAACTGATCTGTCCTGGTCTGCTCTCTCAGAAGTGTTTCAGGTTTTGAGTTCTATCTATCCTGCTTGGGGACAACCTAGTGGGAGTGGCTTAATGTGTGCCACCCCCTCTGCCTCAACAGCAGTATTTATATGTAGCAACAGGATGCATTTTTGACCCTCACACACATAAATTTAGTTGGTCACACTGTAAAGCTGGAAGGGGGTGAGGTAGAGGCTACTCTCTGTGGTGGTCTCGCTAGAGAGGAAGCTGGGGGTGTGGCTATGGAAATATGGTTTATACTCTCTCAAACATCCTTTTGCAGCATCAGTCTTAGCTAATTTCTCTATCTGGGAGTTAAGGTAAATACCCAATAAAGACAATTTATAGTTCAAAAACAAAAATAAGCTATACTCGTCTTTTCTCCCACGCAGCCCATCGCTCCTAGTCTGAGGAAGCAGCTCTAACTTCATTGCATGTCCCTCGCTGCCCAGCTGATGGTGTGTGTCTGTTTATTTGACGCAGAGATGCCCCCTATCATCAGTCACTGATAGCTGGCACGCCCCCCACCATTCACTGCAATGGAAAGTGAAGGACTTGAAGAAATGGGCTGCTTGGGAGAAAAGGGGGGAGTATAGCGTTATTCCAAGTATACAGCACGTCCTGTTCCAGAAGATTCCTTACACATGGGTTATACATCCACAAGATGGCACTGGACTGCAGAAACCAGCTTGTGGCTCCTCCCGGCCCCATATAAGTCTGGGACCTCCCACAAATTCCCCACTTCTTTCTACAGTCCTGCGCTGAGAAGATAGAAGATAGCTCTCTATGTGGCGCAGGTGAGCAGGGCTTATCTGCCTGCGGCCCTGCAAGAGTATTCCCACCCATTCCTATCCATTCCACTGCCTCCCAGCTTCGGCTGACTCAGGTTCGGGTGAAGGTAGGTTAGTAGCACCAGGATAGGTACTGAGGAGCGCTGCTCCTACCGCAGTCCCTGATCTGACAGGGTAGGCGGTTCAGGCTGATGGTGAGCCTTTGGGATGCCCCCCTGCACTGCGGGTTGCCAGGCTCCTGTGCCTTGACCCTTCTCCCCTTGGTGTTCCCTTCATCTTGCCCTCCCCCCCCTCTTCCCTCTTAAGGTCTCTGAGATCTCCTCTGGCCGGTGGTCCCTCAGACTGATGTGCTGTTTAATCTGTGTGTTTTTACTTTGTTCGGCGTGTACGCCGCCGTGCGATTGTACCGCGGCCGGCCGCATCACGTGGGGCACGATTCGCTCTCTTCGGGGGGGGGGGGGCGGGCTCTGGGGATGACTCCTTTTGCATCATGTCTACACGGCCCGCCCCTCTAGGTCTCTGCGGGCGCCATTTTTTCCCTGCTGCTGCGCCAAAAAAGAGGCCCCTCCCGGTCCATATATACTCGGGACCTTCCACTAATTCCCCAGATTCTTCTCTGCAGTGGGCTGCGAAGGTCAAGATGATGGCTTCTCTTCTCGCAGGTGAGCTGGGCTTACAGCCCATGACCCTGTAGGACTATTCCGACCCGTTCCACCTTTTATTCTGCCTCCCAGCTTTGGCTGCATGGTCTGGTGATGGTAGGCAGCACCTATTATTTGTGCTTTGTCAGGAGCTTGCTCCTACCGCAAATCCCCCACCAAAGGGTAGGCGGTCCAGGTTTGGTGAACCTAAATTGGGATGCCCCGTCCGCTATGTGCCCTCCCTAGCAGTGTCATTATGGGCATCCATCTCCCCCTTCTCCCGCTATCCCAGTTGGGGGGGGGGGGGGGGGTGCGTGCACTGTACTTGTATGTGTGTGTTTTTATGTGTGCACTGTTGCATGGAGCTACCGCACTGGCTATCGGGGCCAGTCCAGGAGTCCTCTCTGATCCGGCACCATTATGCTGCCTACTCTCTTTGACATGCGCGCCCTGCGGCGTCCGCGGTCAGCGGTGACGTCATCGGGGGGCCTGTTTGGTGCTGATTGGCTGCGGGGAGACGGTCTCTCAGCCTGTCCCCGCGCTTCCTGGAGGGGGCGTGGCTTAACCGTCGGTGCTCTCCACATTTACTTTCTTGCTGCCCGCCCCTCCAGGATCCCCAACTGGCTCATCGCTGCTCCCTCCGCGGTCCGTGAGTGCCCCTGCGGGCTGTGTATTTTTAATTATCACTTTATTGCATTCTCATGGGTGTATTTTTTATATCTTACAGGTGGGAAAACTGCTTTAGAGGTTTCTCCCGGTCCTGTCCCCTCTATTAGTTCCCTGTAACTTTATTAGAGGCCTAAGTGGTTAAATCCTCCCACTATCCCAGCGGACATTTGGGGCATCCCGGGTAGCTGTATAGCGTAATTCCCATTGGCTTGTTGTGCTACTGAAATCACCATATGGAGGCTTCACAAGATATTGTGATCGGGGTCCCTTTGGGACAAACCCGGCTGTGTGTGGCGTGTGGGGCATCCCCTGTTAGCGATGATGTGCGGGTCTGTGCACCCTGCGCCCAGCAGGCGCTTGCGCGGCACTCTGGGCTGCCTGTGTCCGGGTCTGCGCCCACCATGTCCTCTCCCACACCCCCTTGCTTAATTATGACTCCCAGTGAGATCAATACTAGTGGGGCGTCTCAGCCTGATGTGTCTTCCAGGCTGGCCAATATTGAGAGATTGATTGCTAGCTCTGCGGCCCGTAAGGCCCCAGCTAAAAGACGGCACGTGGCGCCTGCTGCGTCAGCCTTTCCTTTGGAGACTGAAGATTTCCTTGATTTATCGGACTATACCCCGCTTGAGGAGGGGGAATTATTCTCTAATTCAGAATTTTCTGATGATCAGCATTACCTTGGCGCTGATGCCGGCTCAGAGGATTGGGATGCTGACGACACCCATAGACTTTTGACTCTAATCTTTGAAGTGCTTTCCATTTCCCTCCCTGCTGCGTCACCCAAGCAACAGGGGGAATTGTTTGGTACTGCAAAGCCAGGTTTGGAATTTCCAGAATAGGCACATTTCAATAATCTGGTTCTCAAAGAATGGGAGCGGCCTAGCCGGCTTCCTGGTATCCCTAAGGGATGGGATAAAAGGTACCCTTTTCCCTCGGATGTGATTAAATGTTGGTCAACTCCCCCGGAAGTGGATGCCCCTGTTTTGGGGTGGTCTAACACTTCTGTGGTGCATTCCCCTGATTCCACTACCTTGAAGGATAGTGAGGACCGGCGTATAGACCAGCTGGCTTCCCATGCCTTTGCCTGTGCAGGATCGTCCCTGCGCCTGGTCTGTGCTTATGCTATTACTACAATGGCCATTCGGTCTCTGGTCAAGGGCCTTTTGGAAGGCTCTCCCGATGATCCTTCTAGTGCCGAATTTAGAGCCTTATCACAATGTGAGATGTTTATCGCTTATATTCTTTCTGCCTTAGATGACACCATTAGGATGTGTAGCAGGACCTCGGCTCTGGTTGTTTCTATTCGTCGCTCGGTCTGGCTGCGCCAGTGGGCAGCTGACAATGCTGCTAAGAAGGCTCTCACAGGGCTACCCTTTAAGGGGCTGCGCCTTTTTGGTGACCGTTTGGACCTTTTTGCAAAGGAATGTAAGTTGCCCCAACACGAAAGACAGCTGCGGTCCTTTCGGGGATCAGGGTCCTTTACTCCCTCCTTTCGTGGATCCAGGTCAGGGAGGGGGGTTTCCTTTGCGGGGCACAGGGGAGACTTCTGGGACAAGGGCAGAGGCCGTGCCCATCCCAGATCCTCCTGGGGATCCAAGCCCAAATCTGTCATCAAGCCTGCTCAGCCATGAAGGGATGCCCTCACCCTTACGGGTGGGGGGGATGGCTGCGGCTCTTCGCTCATGTCTGGGGGCAACAGGTCTCAGACAGGTGGATTCTGGAGGTTGTGTCCTCCGGCTACAAGCTAGAGTTCGCTGCATGGCCCCCTCCAAGATTCCTCAGGTCTCGGATTCCTCTAGACCCCCTAGCAGCTCAGGGTCTGTTTCTGGCTGTACAGAGCCTATTGGATATGGGGGTCATCTGCCCGGTCCCTCCGGGGGAGAGAGGTCAAGGTTCTTATTCCAATCTCTTCACAGTACCCAAAAGGGATGGTTCCATCAGGCCCATCCTGGACTTAAAGCTTATCAACAAGTTCATCAGAACCAGACGCTTTCACATGGAGACCCTGCGCTCCGCGATCAGCTCTTTGCGGCCGGGGGACTTCATGACTTCCATAGACATCAAGGATGCTTACCATCATGTGCCAGTCTTCCCAGGGCATCAGCGGTTCCTCAGGTGCGCCGTAGAGGACCAGGACTACTAATTTGTGGCACTTCCCTTTGGTCTCTCCTCAGCCCCCAGAGTGTTCACCAAGGTGCTGGTGTGGGTGATGGCCCTTGTCAGAGCCGGGGGCATTCGCATTCTCCCTTATCAGGACAACCTTCTCATTACATCTCATTCTCTCCAGCAGGCAGAATTGGATACCCAGACGGTGGTAACTGCCCTGGATGATCAATTATCCCAAGTACTCCCGCTCTCCGTCCCGGGTGACCCCCTTCCTGTGCATGAATCTGGATACAATTCAGGCCAGGATTTTTCTTCCTCAGCAGAAGGTGGATTCTCTTCAAGCTCTGGTTCATTTCCTGCTGTCCAGTCCTCATCCTACCATCAGGCAAGGGATGCAATTGCTGGGACAGATGGTGGCCTGCTTCGAGGCAGTCCCTTACGCTCAATTTCACGAGACCCCTTCAGCTCCATCTCCTTTCAGCCTGGGACAAGTGTCCCCTGTCTCTGGATCAGGCCTTTGTTCTCTCTCCTCTGGTCCGGCGGTCCCTCCTGTGGTGGCTGGACTTGAGGAATCTTCTGGGGGGCAGATAATTTCTGACACCATGTTGGGAGACGGTCACTACGGATGCCAGTCTGTCAGGTTGGGGGGCTACTGGAGAGCCCTCCAATTCTAGAGGCTGTGGGGCCCTCAGGAGGCTCATGCTCCTATCAAGGTCCTGGAGCTGAAGACGGTTCGGTTGGGGCTGGCGCAGTTGACTCCTCAACTTTAGGGCCGGCCGGTACAGGTTCGCTCCGACAACCAGACGGCGGTCGCCTATATCAATCATCAGGGAGGGACTCGGAGCAAGAGTGCCCTCCAGGAGGTGCCGTTGATTCTGTCCTGGGCCGAGGACAATGTCCCGTGCATCTCAGCAGTTTATATTCCGGGAGCGGAGAATTTGGAGGCGGATTCCCTGAGCAGGGGGACCTCTCGCTGGGGGGAATGGTCCCTCAACAGCGAGGTCTTCCTATCCCTTTGTCACTGTTGGGGGATGCCGGACGTGGATCTGTTTGCTTCTCGCCACAATCACAAGCTGCCAGCATTTGTCTCCCTGTCCCAGGACCCTCTGACTCTGGCGGTGGATGCTCTGTCTCTGTCCTGGCAGGGACTCCTGCACCTCTTCCCTCCGTTTCCTCTTCTGAGCAAGGTTCTGCGCAAGTTGGTTCAGGAGAGGGTGCCAGCCATTCTGGTGGCCCCCAGGTGGGCAAGACAGGTGTGGTTCGCAGACGTCGTGCAGCTGGTAGTGGATCAGTACACTCTGCCCTTGGTTCCAGACCTTCTCACTCAAGGACGGCTCTGTTATCCCAATTTACAAATGCTGGCTTTGACGGCCTGGCTGCTGAAACCTCCATCCTAAAGGAGAAAGGACTGTCTGAGTTGGTTGTCCATACTCTTGTAAGGGCTAGGAAGAAATCCTCTTCTACTATCTACTATAGGACCTGGCGGACCTACATTGACTGGTGTGAGTCTAGGGCTTTTCCCTGTCGTGTGTTCACCATTCCTAGGATCCTGGAGTTCCTTCAACATGGTTTGGATACGGGTTTCCAGCTCAGCAATTTGAAGGGTCACGTGTCCGCCTTGGCGGTTTTCTTCCAGAGGTCCTTCGCTCTACATCCTCTGGTCAAGACTTTCTTCCAGGGGATCGCTCATGTGCGCCCTCCCCGCAAACCCATGGTACCGGTCTGGGATTTGAATTTGGTATTGTCTGTCCTTCAGGGTCCTCCATTTGAACCTGTGCATCAGGCTGCCTTGTCTATCCTTACCCTGAAGGTTGCCTTATTCGTGGATCACCTCTGTCCGGCGTTTTTCTGAGTTGGCGGCTCTGTCTATTCAGGCACCCTACTTTGAGAGACACCAGGACAAGGTGGTTTTCCGCTTTAAACCAGACTTCTTGCCTAAGGTTGTATTCTAAGTGTGCCATACACTCCACTTCGGTCTTCATGACATCTGGGTAATCTCCAGTAGAGGGCGAACTTCTGCAGAGATGAATATGCAAAAAAGAAAGCCCCTCCCGGTCTATATATACCTGGGACCTTCCACCAATTCCCCATTTTTTTCTCTGCAGAGAAGGCGACAAGACAGAAGATGAGGACTTCTTTACTTACAGGTAAGCCAGGTCCAGCCTTCTATTATTCCTATTACTGCCATAACCCTTCTAAATTACCCTATATTGAGCCTCCCAGCTTAGGCTGCGGGTCCAGGTGAAGGTAGGAGCACCCTATGGGTGCAGCAGGAGCACTGCTCCACCGTGAGACCTCACTATGGGGTAGGCGGTTTCCAGGTTTCTTGGTGATCCTGGTGTGGGATGCCCCGTCCCGTTAGGCTTATGGCAGGATTCCCCCCCCTTCCGGGTCCCTTATTCCCCTCTGGGGGGGGGGGGCCTGGCCTATATTTCATTTTGGCCGATATTTCGTTTTACCAGCCCTTGTCACTGTGTGCTGAGTGTTTCCCTTCTGTGTGAGTGGCCACAGGGTCTGACTACAGCCTGGGGTAGCTTCTCCCCCTCAGGCTGCGTTCGGGAAGGGGGCGGGGCCGGGCCCTCGGCGCGGCAGCCCCGCCCCCTTTGGCGCGATTACAGTGCTCGTTGTCTAGAGGTCCGCGTTGCTGGGAGGGGGGCGTGGCCTCGGCAAACACGCGTTCTGCGCTTGCCCGTCCTCCCCCCTGCTCTCCCTTCTCAGGCACGAGGCTGCGTGGGGGCCATCTTCTCTGGCAGGCCGCTTTGCACATCGGGGTGGTAAGGGCCTGATGGCCATCTCCTTAGTTTGTGTGTGGGGGCCCCTATTTAGCGGGGGCCCCCACTGGTCTCAAACGTGTGTTTGTGCCTTAATTGCACTGTTTGGCTGTGTTGTGGTGTATGTATGTGTGTATATATATATATATATATATATATATATACAATTTCCATTTGTGTGGCTGCAAGATCAAATGCTATGGCATTTTTTACTATGCTCTGCTCTTATGTTGCTTATTTTGTATGTTACAGTTTGCCCTGTATATGTGCATATTAAAGTGGACCAACACCCTGAGGTGATCGGCCCGGGAATCTATAAGATTCCCGGGCCGATCACCTCACACACCGCGGGACATCCGAGATCGGGATGTCCCGCGGGGTGTAAACCCCCCAAAACCCCCGAAAAACCTTACCTCTCCAGCCGCTGCTTCCGCCGCCGCCTCACTCGCGCTCCTCTAGACGTGCGCGCGCCCGCGCTGGCCGTCTCTGAATGGCCGGCGCGGGCGCGCACACGTCAAGAGTGACGCGCGGGAGGCGCCGACGGGCAAGCTGCTTGTCCGTCGCTGTCAATCAGCTTGTCCGTGGCGGGGAGAGGTGAGTTTTCTGGGGGGTTTCACACAGCGGGGCACCCCCGATCGGGGTGCCCCGGGGTAGTGGACCAATACCCAGGATAGTCAAAATCCTGGGTGTTGGTGCACTTTAAGGGGTCCCTTCTGGTCCTGGGGTCCCTAGTTATAAAAATTGTCCACCCAAAAATCCTCCCACCGGGACTTTTAAGGGGCATCCCGGGTTGCTTATGCGTAATTCCCTGCGATCTTGCGACTGACCACAAAAATTCACCATATGGAGACTCTGCAGGATACCGGGCCCGGGATCCCTTTGGGATAATCCGGGCCATGTGTGGGGTGCGGGGTATCCCTTACGGGGGAGAATGTGCTGTTCTGTATACCATGCGCACAAAAGGCCATAACGTGCAGTCTGGTACCCAGACTTCTGGGTCGGCTCCTCCTGCTTCATCGCCTTCCCCTCCCCACCTGATCCGTACCCCAAGTGACATTGGTACCAGTGGGGAGTCGCTTTCTCATGTTTGGGCCGGTTGGCCAGCATAGAGAAAATGATTGCTAGCATGGTGGGCAAGAAGGCCCAGGCTAAAAAGAGACAGTTGTCGTCGGGCCAGCCTTTGTGGGATATTGACGACGAGTCCGCTGATCTGTCTGATTATTCCCCGCTAGAGGAGGGGGAATTGTATCAGGATTCAGAGGCTGACTATGGTCAGCCTCATGGTTCCAATGTCGGGCAGGCGCTGGGGGATGCCGTAGATACGGCCACTGTTTTGTCACATATATTGGAGGTGTTGGATTTTGATCCGCCTGAGGTGCCCCCTCTTAAGAAGGGGGAATTTTTTGGGGCCCCGTCTGGAATTCCCTACCCAGGGTCATTTTGATGCGCTGATACTTAGGGAATGGGAGAGGCCCAGTCGGCTTCCTGGTGTGCCTCAGGGATGGGATAAGAAGTATCCTTTTCCGGTGGAGGCGGTCAAGCGCTGTTCGTCTCCTCCCGAGGTCGACGCGCCTGTTTTAGGTTTGACCAACTCTTCTGTGCTGAACACCCCTGACGCCACTTCCCTTAAGGATGGCGAGGATAAGTGCCTTGATCAGATGGCGTGCCACGCATTTGCCAATGTGGGCTCGTCCCTGCGGCCTGTTAGTGCATCTGCCCTGGTGTCGCTTGCTACCAGGTCTCTTATCAGGGACTGGCTGAATAACGCTCAGCTTGATCCAGCTGGCGCTGAGTTCACTATACTTAAGAAGTGAATTGTTCATGGAATTTGTCATGGCTGCGATGGAAGACTCCATTGTGGTGTGTAGTAGGACGTCAGCCTTACTGGTGGCCATGCGCAGACTAGTCTGGCTCCGTCAGTGGACAGCGGATGTTGGAGCCAAGAAGTCGCTCACAGCTCTCCCCTTCTTGGGTGCGTGGCTGTTTGGAGATAAATTGGATGCGGTTGCCAAAGGAGGTAAGTTACCTCAGCGGAGGAAACAGCGCCGCCCATTTCGGGGGGCGGGCTCGTTCACTCCTTCCTTTCGAGGGGCCAGAGCGTCTAGGGGTCTGGCCTTCTCAGGTGTCAGGGGCTCGTCCTGGAAAAGAGGCAGAGGTCGGGCACGTCCCGCGGCTGCCTGGGGTTCCAAGCCCAAGCCTGCCGTTAAACCGGCTCAGCAATGAAGGGGCGCCCTCGGACGGCTGCGGCTCTTCTTCCAGGTCTGGGCCCGGGAGGTCACAGACAATTGGATCTTGGAAGTGATCTCCTCCGGGTACAAACTGGAGTTCGAGTTCTGGCCGCCCCCAAGATTCTTAAGGTCTCGGGTGCCCTCGGACCCTCAGGCTGCACAGGGGCTCCTGTTAGCAGTAAAAAACCTTCTGGACATGGGGGTTATATGCCCGGTGCCTCTGTTGGAAAGAGGCAGGGGTTACTACTCCAACCTTTTCACGGTACCCAAAAAGGAGGGTTCGGTGTGACCCATTCTAGATCTCAAGGTTCTCAACAGGTTTATCAGAGCCAAAAAGTTCCGCATGGAGACTCTGCGCTCGGCTATCAATTCCCTTCGCCAAGGGGATTTTATGACATCCATAGACATCAAGTATGCGTATCTGCATGTTCCGATTTTTCAGGCACATCAGAGATTCCTCCGGTTTGCGGTGGAGGATCAAAATTATCAATTGGTAGCTCTTCCCTTCGGTCTGACCTCGGCACCGAGGGTCTTCACCAAGGTTTTGGCGGGCGTAATGGCTCTGCTCAGATCTCAGGGCATTCGCATTGTGCCTTATCTGGACGATCTGTTGATTTCAGCTTCTTCCCTTCAACAGGCGGAACTGGACACCCACCAGAGGTTCGGGTGGGTGATCAACAGCACCAAGTCTTCTCTCTCCCCGTCTCGAGTGATTTCATTTCTGGGCATGAATCTGGATACCAGTCGGGCCAGAGTGTTTCTGCCCCAGACCAAGGTGCAGGGGATTCAGGGCCTGATCCGTCTTCTTCTGGCCAGTCCTTGTCCCTCTATCCGACAGGGGATGAAACTGGTGGGTCTGATGGTGTCCTCCTATTGACGTATTGGGACAGGAGCCCACAGTCATTGGATCAACCTTTCAGGATGTCTCCCAGGGTTCGGCAGTCCTTTCGGTGGTGGCTGGACTCGAGCAATCTGGTGAAGGGCAGATCCTTTCTGGTCCCTTGTTGGGAGACGGTTACCACGGATGCCAGCCTGTTGGGCTGGGGAGGTTATTGGAAGAGTCATCAGTTCAGCGGGGTGTGGGGTCCCCAGGAGCCTCACACGCCCATCAATGTATTGGAGCTCAGAGCCATTCGACTGGTTCTGGCTCGGCTGACCTCACAGTTACGGGGTCTTCCGGTTCAGGTGCCGACTGGCAGTGGCTTACATAAATCACCAAGGAGGGACTCGCAGCAGGAGTGCCCTCAGGGACGTCTCTCTGATCCTGCACTGGCGTGGAGAGCAATGTTCCTTGCCTTTCGGCAGTCTACATTCCGGGAGTGGAGAACACGGAGGCGGATTCCCTGAGCAGGGGATCCTCTCGCCACGGAGAGTGGTCTCTCAACCCCGAGGTTTTTCTGGATCTTTCCCGCAAGTGGTGGACTCCGGAGGTGGATCTCTTTGCCTCGAGGCACAATCACAAACTTCCGGCCTTTGTGTCTCTTTCTCAGGATCCCCTGGCTTTGGCAGTGGATGCCTTGTCACTGGCTTGGAAGGACCTGGGTTGTCTGTACCTGTTTCCACCCGTCTCCATGCTGGGCAAGGTAGTTCGCAAACTGGTTCTAGAAGGGGCACCAGCGATTCTGGTGGCTCCAAGGTGGCCAAGAAGGGTTTGGTACGCAGACATCGTAAGGATGGCCGTAGACCAGTACCGGCTTCCCTTGCTGCCGGACCTGCTATCTCAGGGTCATCTACTTTACCCCAATTTACAAACGCTGGCTTTGACGGCTTGGCTGCTGAAACCTTCATCTTGAAGGAGGAAGGTTTGTCTGAGGCTGTTGTTCAGACCCTGATTAGGGCTAGGAAGCAGTCCTCTTCTGGCATTTACTATAGGACTTGGAGGTCCTATATTGATTGATGTGCTGCTAGGGCCTTGCCTTGCAGGGTTTTTTCTATACCCAGGATTTTGGAGTTTCTTCAGTATAATCTGAATCTTGGGTTCCATCTTAGTACTTTGAAAGGACAGGTTTCTGCTCTGTAGGTTTTCTTCCAGAGGTCTTTTGCTTTACACCCGCTGGTTAAGACTTTTTTCCAAGGGGTCACGCATGTGCGGCCCCCTCGGAAGGCTGTAGTCCCTGTTTGGGATTTGAATTGGTTCTTTCGGCTCTGCAGGGTCCTCCTTTTGAGCCGTTACAGGATATTGCTCTTTCGGTTCTCACTCAGAAGGTTGCTTTCTTGGTGGCTATTACCTCTGTCCTGCGTGTCTCTGAGTTGGCGGCCCTGTCGATTCAGGCCCCTTACTTTGAGAGACGCCAGGATAAGGTGGTTTTTCGTTTTAAGCCGGATTTTCTTCCTAAGGTGGTGTCTGCTTTCCACCTCAATCAGGACATTGTTCTCCCTTCCTTGTGTCCTAAGCCTAACAATGACAAGGAGAGGGTTCTGCACAATTTGGATGTTGTTCGTTGTGTGAAGTACTATTTGGTGACTACTTCTTCCTTCCGCAAGACTATGTACTATGTAAGACGGACGCCTTTTTCGTGGTGCCCTGCGGGCCCAGGAAAGGTTTGGCGCCTGCTAAGTCTACGATTAGCAAATGGATTCATCAGGCCATTGTTGGGGCCTATTCTGCTAAGGGGAGGACTCCCCCTTTTAGGGTCACTGTGCACTCTACTCGTGCTGTTGGTGCATCCTGGGCTTTTCAGCACCAGGCTTCTGTTGAACAAGTTTGTAAGGCTGCTACTTGGTCTTCCGTTCATACCTTTTCCAAGTTTTACAAGGTTGATGTGCGGGCTTCAGCAGATGCTGTTTTTGGCCGCAAGGTTCTGCAAGCTGCAGTGGTTTGAGTTGGTACATTCTTTACTGTTTCTGGTTCCCACCCATGACAGACACTGCTATTGGATGTCCCAGATGTCATGAAGACCGAAGTGGAGTGTATGGCACACTTAGAATAATACCGTTTTGTGAGTACTCACCTTTAAAACGGGTATTATGAGTGTGCCATACACTCCACTTCGCCCCACCCTTGTTTTTTTCAGGTATTCTGGGGCTTTTATATGGTTAACCATTGGTTTTGATTCTTTTGGTTATATTTGGTTCTTCCTGGTCCCTTTACTGCTTTTATACACTGGGGAATTGGTGGGAGGTCCCAGGTATATATGGACCGGGAGGGGCTTTCTTTTTTGCATATTCATATTCACTGTATTTTCCGCCTTCCATCTCGATCGGGACATTGTGCTTCCTTCTTTGTACCCTAATCCTGGTAATTCAAAGGAAAGGGCATTGCATTCTCTGGATGTTGTCAGGAATTTTAAATTCTACCTGGTGCTACTGCGCCTTTCAGAAAGACGGACGCCTTGTTTGTGGTTCCCTCGGGTCCCAAGAAGGGTTTGGCTCCTGCTAAGTCTACTATTTGCAAATGGATTCGTCAGGCTATTGTTAGGGCCTATTCTACTAGGGGGAAGGTTCCTCCTTTCCGTGTTACTGCTCATTCTACCCGTGCTGTTGGGGCTTCCTGGGCCTTCCAGCACCAGGCTTCTGTTGAACAAGTTTGCAAGGCTGCTATGTCGTCTTCTGTTCATACCTTTTCCAAGTTTTACAAGGTTGATGTTCGGGCTTCAGCGGATGCTGTTTGTGGCCACAAGGTTTTGCAGGCGGCAGTGGTTTGAACTGAGCGTTGTTGCCTTTTTGGGGATCCCCACCCTTTTGTCCCAGCTGTTATGAATACTATCTGGAGCAGGACGTGCTGCATACTTAGAATAATACAATTCTGTGATTACTCACCTTGTAGAATTGGTATATAAGTATGCAGCACGTCCTGCTCTATTCCACCCTGATTGCTTTATTCTTGGATCCTCTATTTGGTGATTGTTGTTCCTTGTTAACGTTGTTGAATTTGTTATTGGCTTCTCCTGGTTCCCTTACTGCTTTTCTATACTGGGGAATTAGTGGGAGGTCCTGGGTATATATGGACTGGGAGGGGCCTCTTTTTTGGCCATCTCTGCAGTAAAGCGCCCTCTTGTGGAGGTAAACCAGCTGTTATGAATACTATCTGGAGCAGGACGTGCTGCATACTTATAATACCAATTCTACAAGGTGAGTAATCACAGAATTGTATTTTCCTGCTGAGGTGATTAAGCGTTGGTCATGTCCTCCCGAGGTGGATGCGCCCGTTCTGGGGCTGTCCAATACATCTGTCATGCATTCCCCTGACACTACTACCCTGAGGGATGGTGAGGACCGACGCATGGACCAGCTGGCTTGCCATGCTTTTGCCTGTGTGGGGACCGCGCTATACCCGGTTTGCCCCTCTGCCATTACAACTATTGCTATTAAAGGGCTGCTTAAGAGTCTCTTGGATGGGGCCTCTGATAAGGCGGGAGGAGAAGTGTACAGTTCTCTCCTGCTTTGCTATGAATTTGTTGCATATGTTCTGTCTGCCATAGATGATGCCATTAGAATGCGTGGGAAGACATCTGCCCTGTTGGTGGCTATACGCCGCTCTGTTTGGCTGCGTCAGTGGGTAGCTGATAATGCTGCTAAGAAGGCTCTCACTGCCTTTCCCTTTAAGGGGCCTCTTTGGTGAACGTTTGGACTTGTTTGCCAGGGGCGGCAGGTTACCTCAACATAGAAGGCTGTCCCGGGCTTTTCGGGGGACAGGTGCCTTTCTCCCTTCCTTCCGTGGTTCCAGATTTGGTCGAGGAGTCTCCTTTGCTGGGGCTCGTGGGGCAGAGGACGTGGCCGCCCTGGCCCCTCCTGGGGTCCCAAGCCAAAGTCCTTCCCCAGGCCCCCTCAGTCATGAAGGGGCGCCCTCACCCATCTAGGCTCTTTGTTCACACCTGGAGGCTTCATGTCTCAGACCGGTGGATTCAGGAGGTAGTATCCTCCGTTTACAAGATAGAGTTTGCAGCCTGGCCGCCCCCAAGATTTGTCAAATCCCGGATGGCTCAAAACCCTTTGTCAGCACGGGGTCTGTGCCTTGCTGTCCAAAATCTTCTGGAGTTGGGGGTCATCTGCCCGGTCCCCTTAGGGGAAAGGGGCAGAGGCTTCTATTCCAATCTGTTCACTCCCCAAAAAGGATGGGTCCCTCAGGCCCATCCTGGATTTAAAACGTCTCAACAAGTTTGTCAGGTTCAAGCATTTTCGCATGGAGACCCTGCGTTCAGCAGTCAATTCACTGCGCCCGGGCGACTTCATGACCTCTGTAGACATGAGGGATGCTTACCTTCATGTACCAATCTTTCCAGGTCATCAGAGATTCCTCACGCTCTCTCTGGAAGATCAGCACTACCAATTTGTGGCCTTGCCTTTCGGTCTCACCTTGGCTCACAGGGTTTTCACCAAGGTGCTGGCGGGAGTAATGGCTCTGCTGAGATCTCAGGGCATTCGCATCCTTCCTTACTTGGACGACATTCTCAAAACGTGTCAGTCCTTCCAGCAGGCAGAGCTGGATACCCAGATGGTGGTGTCCACACTGGAGTCCTTCGGCTGGGTGATCAACCACCCCAAGTCTTCTCTGTCCCCGTCATTGGTGAGGTCCTTTCTGGGCATGACTCTGGATACATCTCAGGTCAAGATTCTTCTCCCTCAGCAGAAGGTGGTGAGTCTTCAAGCTCAAGCAAGGTTTCTTCTGTCTTGCCCTCATCCCTCCATCTGGCAGGGGATGCAGCTGGTGGGCCTGATGGTGTCTTGCTTCGAGGCGGTTCCATACGCTCAGTTTCACATGAGACCTCTTCAACTTCACCTCTTGTCAGTATGGGTTCGGGATCCTGTGTCCCTGGACCAGGTGTTCTGTCCCCTCTGGCCAGGCGGTCTCTTTCGTGGTGGCTGGACTTAAGGAACCTGTTGATGGGCAGATCCTTTCTGGCCCCTTGCTGGGAGACAGTCACCACAGATGCCAGTCTGACAGGTTGGGGGGGGGGGGGCTTCTGGAAATCCCTGAAGTTCCAGGGTCAGTGGGGCCCTCAGAAGGCCCATACCCCTATCAACATTCTGGAATTGAGGGCGATAAGGCTGGTCCTCGCCCAGTTGACTCCACAGCTTCGGGGTCGGGCGGTTCAGATCCGCTCGGACAACCAGACGGCGGTTGCCTACATCAATCATCAGGGAGGGACCCGGAGCAAGAGGGCCCTCAAGGAAGTGTCCCTGATACTGTCCAGGGCGGAGGAGAATGTCCCCTGCATATCGGCAGTTCACATCCCTAGAGTGGAAAACCTGGAGGCAGAATCCTTGAGCAGGGGGATGTCTCGGCTGGGGGAGTGGTCCCTCAGCAACAGGGTGTTTCGCTCCCTGTGCTGTCGCTGGGGGCAGCCGGATGTGGACCTGTTTGCGTCCCGTCACAATCACAAGCTTCCAGTCTTTGTCTCTGTCCCAGGACTCTCTGGCCTTGGCCATGGATGCACTAGCAATGTCTTGGAAGGGCTTTCAGCTCCTTTATGTGTTTTCTCCATTTCCTCTGCTGGGCAGGGTGCTGTGCAAGATTTCCCAGGAAGGGGTGCCAACCATTCTGGTGGTCCCCTGTTGGCCAAGAAGAGTGTGGTTCGCAGACATCGTGCAGTTGGCAGTAGATCAGTATGCCCTGCCCAAGGTTCCAGATCTGCTCACCCAGGGGCAGCTACGCCATCCCAATTTACAAACGCTGGCTTTAACGGCCTGGCTGCTGAAACCTCCATCTTGATGGAAAAGGGGCTGCCTGCCTCTGTTGTTAGTACCATGATTCAGGCTAGGAAGAAGTCCTCGTCCTATATCTACTATAGGGTATGGCATGCTTAAATTGACTGGTGTGAGTCTAGGTCGCTTCCCTGTCGGGTGTTTTCTATCCCCAGGATTCTGGAATTTCTGCAACATGGTTTGGATCTGCGTCTTCAACTTAGTACCCTCAAAGGTCATGTTTCAGCCTTGGCTATTTTCTTCCAAAGATCCTTTGCCAACCATCGTCTGGTTAAGACCTTTTTTCAGGGGGTTACTCACGTGCGTCCTCCACTTAAGCCTATGTTACCAGTCTGGGATTTGAACTAGGTCTTATCTGCCCTGCAGGGGTCTCCCTTTGAGCCCTTGCGTGCGGCCCCTTTGTCCATTTTAACGCTTAAGGTAGCCTTTTTGGTGGCTATCACCTCTGTTAGGCGTGTTTCTGGGTTGGCGGCGCTTTCCATCAAGCCTCCTTACTTTGAGAGACACCAGGACAAGGTGGTGTTTCGTTTTAAGCCAGATTTTCTGCCAAAGGTTGTTTCTGCCTTTCATCTCAATCAGGACATTGTGTTGCCTTCTCTGTGCCCTAATCCTCGTAACCTCAAGGAGAGGGTTTTACATTCTCTGGATGTGGTCAGGAACTTGAAGTTTATTTGGTGGCTACTGAATCCTTCAGGAAGACTGATGCTCTTTTTGTTCTCCCTTCTGGGCCTAAGAATCTATCAGCAAGTGTATCTGTCAGGCTGTGGTTCAAGCCTATTCTGCTAAGGGGAAGGAGCCTCCTTTCCGTCTTACTGCTCATTCTATTCGTGCTATTGGTGCCTCTTGGGCCAGCACCAAGCTTCTGTTGAACAAGTTTGCAAGGCCTCTACTTGGTCTTCTGTTCATACTTTTTCTAAGTTTTATAAGGTTGATGTTAGGGCCTCAGTTGATGCTGCTTTTGGCCGCAAAGTTCTGCAGGCGGCAGTGGTCTAATCTGCCCACTGTTGCTTTTGGGGATCCCACCCTACCTTACGGACACTGCTATTGGATGTCCCATGTGCAAGGATTCTTCTGGAACAGGACGTGCTGTATACTTGGAATAATACAATTCTGTGATTACTCACCTGTAGAATTGGTATTATACGTATACAGCACGTCCTGTTCCATCCCACCCTTGTTATCATTATTCTTAGTTACCTCTGTATGGTGATTGTTCATTGGGATTTTTTGTTATTATCATTCTCCCGGCTTCTTGTGTAACTGCTTGTCAATACTGGGGAATTTGTGGGAGGTCCCTGACTTATATGGGGCCGGGAGGAGCCCCAAGCTGTTTTCTGCAGTCCAGCGCCATCTTGTTGATGTATAACCCATGTGTAAGGAATCTTCTGGAACAGGACGTGCTGTATACATATAATACCAATTCTACAGGTGAGTAATCACAGAATTGTATTTTTTTTTTTTTTTTTTTTTTGTAAATGATACTTTGGCCATTGGATTTTAAAGTATAAATCTACACAGAATATCCTCATTGCTAATAAATATGAAATAACTTACTAACTCTCCTGTGTTTTGTATACCTCCAAACTGTCCCTGATTTGGATTGACTGTCCCTCTTTTTGAGTCTATGTCCCTGTGTCCCTCGTTGTTCTTCTCTGTCCTTTTTTGAGGATTAATATGCATATTGATGAGCTTATAAACCTAAATTGGGCCAGAGTGGCAGGCATCCACACACCACCTTCTGCCTATGCATGGCCAATCAGCTGGGCCTTGCGCAGGAGCATGTAGCAGCAATGACATGTCACCGCTTTTTTAAAGGATAAAGTAAATTCAATTCAAGATCAAAATGTAAGTATTTTTGGATTCCATGTTAATCTGAGAACAATTTTAATTTAAACATTTATAGCCTGTACATTGGGTTACTGCTTTTTAGTTTCAAAACTCTGGCCAGCATCTTTCAATCCTAATTTAACAAACCCTACAAAGTTGAGAAACATCCTCTGCCCATTTTAAATAGCCACTTTTAGTTTATTGCTGTACAGGACATGGATCTTTTTATCTTCAGGCAATGGACACACTGTCTTTTGCTTAGGTGGGCCTTCAGCCATCAAGAAACCAATAGAATTTTTGGAATGTTGGCAGTTCTCCACAAGCTTCTATTTAGACTTTCCTGGAATAGTTTTACTCCGTGTTTATGAAAAGAATTGCACAACTGAATGGATCCTATGCAATAGATTTGATTTCACATTTATTTCTACATACTAGATAGACAAGAATCTCCCAGCCTGTTTTAACAGGTATCATTTTGGATGATTGTAGAATTGCTAAAGTGACCCAACACCTATATAATATTTTTTTTAATGGACAGCTTTATTTAATTATAAGGCATCAATCAGCCCTGATGCCTGTCCCATGTGCCTCACCACCATTTCCTGCAGCACCAGGTAGAAGCTATTTTCCTCGTTTCAATTTCATTCCTGCACAACTATGCACAAAAGTGGTCTAACAGCAACTTCCTTGTTGTCCTCTGTCTCTGACCACAGCAGAGCATGCTCAAGATTCATAAAGCTGCACCATGACATACCATTTGCAGCTCAAGAATTGACCAAGATGTTGAAGCAAAGAAAGTGGCTTCACTTATAATAAATATGGTATTTACAAATAGAGCTCTTTACATGAGAATATATAGATTATAGATACAAGACTGCATGTAGGCCAGTAGGTGGAGCAAGTAGGCATTACTTAACGACGATGACCATGTCATGAACAAGCTGACGGCTCCTTCATGTACTTCAGGAAAGAGAGGCATTCTTCTATCTTGTAAACACAGTTGGCAGTGGGGAAGAGACAAAGATTTACACTCGTGCACAATGTGAAGGATATCTGAGGCTAGTGCTCCTGCATTAGATGTCTTCAGATAACTGGAAGACTAGGGGAACTAAATAAAGGGTTATTATGGCCCAGGGTGGATTTGATTTAAATCTAACTGATTTAAATCACGATTTAAATCACTAGTCAGTAAGGCTTGATTTAAATCAGTGATTTAAATCAAAGTTTCTACCTAAACTAGTTCTTGCTATTTTAACATGCAAGTAGATGAAGATTTTTAGAATCACTTTTTATATTACTTTTTTCTCCCCAGTTTAATGGGTTAATCATTCATATTTGGACACCACTGTTCTGTTGTACTTAGGAAGGAGAAAAATAATCCTGACCTTAATAACAATTTAAATAGATTTATTCAACTGAAACAATAACAACATTACAGCATAAGTTATTTGCTTAAACAAACATCCATGTTTTGTTAACTAATTTGGCTAAACAAAATATATATATATTTTAAGAAACTTAGACTGTCAGCCCAGCCGACACATGAAAAACTTAAATACTACTGTCCCTGCTGTCCTCTGTAGCTCACTAGTCATAGGTTTGTAGAACAATAGGATTAAGGTCTTTTTCTCAACTCTGGGACCTCTGCGGAGTCAAATTCAGTTTTGAGAACTGCGTAAGTAAAGCGAGCGTCTGTGATAATATAGGAGAGAAACTGCCCACTAATCCTACAGAAACCTCTGGAAGAGCATGGCATTGTGAATGTTACACATATACAGCCTTTATTCTACTGAGTTAAACAACTCAGCTTTATCTCATGATGGAAGAACCTTTGGATGGTAAAATATTTTCCTCAAAAAGCAGTTTATTGAAAAAAAATCCGATTTAAATAAAAAAAATCCGATTTTTTAAAAAAAAACATTGATTTTTTTATACACCCTGTGGCATACTGTATCTATATTGTTGATGCACAGCAGTGGGATAGGGGGAGTTGGCAGTTCTTATCCTCCTACATGTGGCCCAGTGACAGATGATCATAATACTTGGGTCTTTCAGCAGCTCCTGTCAGATATGTACTAGATATGGTCCATTTCCATGAACCAATAAATTGACTGATGATTGAGGGAACGATTAGACACATTTGGATGCAGGCAATTGGACAGATAAATATTTGCTAGAGCAGTCGTAATTAAGATTGAATTCCGGGTATATTTGCAGTCTCCACCATGCTGATGGTAATGAAACGAGCAAGAAAAGAGGGTTTAGGTAGAGGCCAATTGGACTCCCTGTTACATTGGGAGAGCTACAATCCAGCAGATCTGGCCACTGACCTGAAAATGCAACAGCAAAAAGGAAGGTAGGATGTGCTCATCCAGTCAATATATAGCAGTCAAGAGGTGCTAGAGGGGTGTGACCACACACACTAAGCAAAAAAAGTTAACCCTCTGCACACTCATACTATTGAAAAACCTAGCTAACACTTGTTAAGAACATGGACTGTTAGTTAACAGATTGCAATGAATGTAAAGGCGAGGTAGCCACATCAAGGCCGTCCAATTTGTACCCCGTCCCTAACATTACTCCAACACAACATGTTACACAATAAAGGGCGCAGGTAGCCAAACTGTGTATCACGGCTACATGTTTCAGGGTTAGAACTCCCTTAATCATGCAGAGTATTGGGGTTAAGCAGCGAAACGGAGACAGCAAGAAATATGAAGTGCACTTTGCAGAGACTGGAAGAGGATTGGTATGGTGGTGATCTAGGGCAGATAGTAGGGACTCTAGAGGCTGCAGAGTTTTAATCAGGTTTCTCCTACCCCCTCAACTAACATCACATTTGTAAGCTTTTCCGCACAACACACTTGAGTCCCCACAAAAAGGGCTACACTGCAGTATTGAACCTTCCTAACCCTGAACCTTCAGTGCTACTAATCCACTACTTATAGTAGGTCCCCAAGTAGCACTTGGAATAGAATGACTACATAGATAGGAGGCTTCTAGCTCGGGAAGGGCCTATCCTGTTCTCTCAACTGCAAACTTTATTTACTTGGATTGTGTGGTGTATGAAATGCAGTGGCTGTCTGGGTAGAGGGGCTCAGCTTTCAGGGAAAATTCCCTCTGTCAAATAAACCTCTGGTTCCATACCTCCACCAGCAACTCTCTCTCGCTTCACTTACATAAACCAAATTCCCCTTCATTTCGTACCCTAAAACTGTCTGTTTGGACAGTGGCGCTTAGGCCACACCAATGCACTGAAATAGGACTGCGAGTTCCTGTATGCACAGCGATTGGCAAGCAATAAGGTGCAATGGTAAGGTCAATGGACTTCAATCACAATCGCTTCCCTTCAAGAGTAAAACGCATTCAGGCGATAATTGATCCGTGTAAATGCCGCCAAGTGATCAATGAACATTACATTTTGAACTATAACACTGTGCAGGCAAGTAAAGTATTTTTCATTGTGTGTGTGTGCAAGCAAGTTAAGTTATTGCAATGTCTTTAGACAGGCTGATTCATGTATTGCATTGCTTGTGCACACACAAGTAAAGAAGTAGCAATGTCTGCACAAACTTTTAAACTTAGTAATGTTAGGGATGGGGTACTAATTGGATGGCCTTGACGTGGCTACCTCGCTTTTACATTCATTGCAATCTATGTTAACTAACAGTCCATGTTCTTAACAAGTGTTAGCTAGGTTTTTCAATAGTATGAGTGTGCAGAGGGTTAACTTTTTCTTTTTTGTGTTGGATGCTTTTAACATTGATAAAAACAACGTTTTATTAGGTTCTGCCACCCCTTTCTGAACATTCTGATTGTTGGTCAGATGGGGGAGATTGGATCTGTACTATCTGTACTAGCTTTTTCCCTGCTTCAAAACCAGAGAGATCTGAGCTTTAGTTAACTGTTGCTTTGCTGTTCAAGTAATCTATTTCCAGGCTGCTGGTGTGATTGGGTGGCAAATGTGCCTTTATCCTAGCAGTTGTAATGGCTGCTTTATTCATAGTACTTATTGGGTCGGTCTTGAAGCACCTCCGTTTGGGAGACTGACAAAAAGACCCATCACCTAATTTTTCCAGTCTTTTTTGGCCTTTTTTTTTGCTTTGATTATCCAAATGAAACCTTGCCAAGTTCGAGGCCCCTGGATCATGCATCATCACCAAGATATTGACCATCTGGGTAACCAGCTGAAAGGTCTAATGCAGATAGATTATGGCTCTTGTGACTTGTTGACAAGTCCTACAATGGGATTTCAACACTGATCATTCTCAATTTATTCACATGCTCTAATCTGGAATAAGTTACAACAGTACTGAAACCTCTAAATGGTTTTTCATTGGTGTGAACCTATTATCAATAAGAGTGGTTAACTGTTTAACAAAGGGGACAGTTCAATTTTGAATCTGTGATGCTGATATTGGATAACTCTGCACTGTAAATTGAGTAAATGCAATAATAATGGAAGAACACATGTTTTACTACTGCTGTTTTCTACTGCTAATGGCTCTGTTCAATTATTAATCATGCATCAGTATATTTAAATGTAAGAATTAAGTAATTTTTTCCAAGTATGTCTCACACCCTGCTTCGGAAAATTAATTACACGTGGGTTATGGTCCAATAGAGGGCGAAATTCTGCAGAGATGACTAGAAAAAGAAGCCCCTCCCGGTCCATAAATACCTGGGACCTCCCACACATTCCCCAGTTTAGTCTCTGCAGAAGGCGAAGCAAGTCAAGAAAATGGTCTACACCCGGCCATTGCGTATTCCTATTGCCGCCCGGACTCCTTTGCTAATTCCCCTTGCCTCCCAGCCTTGGCTGCAGGGTCCGGGTGAGGTTAGGGTACACCTCTAGAGCTGTCCTGTTACCAGGAGCCATGCTCCACCGCAAATCCCCCACCAAAGGGTAGGCGGTCGTCAGGTTGGTGATCCTGGCATGGGATGCCCCGGCCATCTAAAAGCCTTCGCTACATATTTAAGTGTAGCTATCGGCTTTCCCCCCCATTACTCCCTTTCCCGGATAGGGGGGGGGGGGGCTTCTCTCTCTCAGCTCCCTTCATAAGACCATTTCATTTATTCAGGCTGGCCTTGCCAGCGTGGTTGTGTGAGTGCTGTGTTTTTTTTTTTTTTTAATTTTCTTTTTTCACCGCCGCGGCCCGCCCGGTAGCGCCGACGGGCCGGTCCCATCTCCGTGGCCGGCTCCGCAGCTTGCTGGGGAGCACGGCCTTAGTTCTCTGTCAGGGGAGGGGGCAGGGCGTAGCGCTCGGTGCGCCCCGATGCTGCCCGCCCCCTCCTAATGGCGCGCTCTTTCTCCTGCCTCCGGCTGGCCCGCCCTTCTTTACACTCCCTGGAGCCGCCATTACTGCTTTCTCCCGGGACCTCGGCAATCGTGATTGCCCTTGGGCCCCCTTGCTTCCTTATCTCTTATGCATTGTTTGACAAAATACAATTGGTAGTCAGTTGTGTTTTTTTGTCAGCATAGACATGTATTTATATATATATATATATATATATATATATATATATATATATATAATATCTCTGTTATTACCCGGTCAATAGTGAGCATGATGTTATACATGTTTTTACTCTATGCATATGTTAATGCATGAATCTGTGTGCCTGTCAATATATTAAAGGGGTACCCTTATTATGTCTTTCAGGTGGGACTATTGACTATATTAAGAGGGGTTTTTCTCCCGGTCCACTGTCCCTTGTTCAAATTGGGTTTACCTGTGTGATTATAAATCCTCCCACTTACGGACACTAAGGGGCATCTCGGGTAGCTTCATAGCGTAATTCCCATTGATCATTGCGACTTTTACAAAATCACCATATGGAGGCTCCCCAGGATACTGGACTCGGGGTCCCCTCGGGACAACCCTGGTCGTGTGTGCTATGTGGGGCATCCCTTTTGGGGGATAATGTGCAAATTTGTATACCTTGTGCACAACAGGCTCTTGTGCGGCAAGCCGGCCCCGTGCGGACGGTTCTACCCCGCTAGCCTCATCACCTACACCCCCATGCCTGGTTATGACCTTGTGACGTTGTCACCGGTGGGGAGTCGCAATCTGATGTATGCGCAAGACTGGCCAACGTTGAAAGAATGATTGCTAGCTCTGCGGCCAGGGAGGCCCCAGCTAAGAGACGGCACTTGTGATTGTGATTATGCTGATTTGGAACCATTTGACTGGTCTGATTGTTCTCGCTCGAGGAAGGGGAACTTTTCCCAGACTGACTCATCTGAGGATCGGCAGTTCCCCGGCGCTGATGCCGGTCCAGAGTGCGGGGATACTGTCGACACCCATAGGCTCCTTACGCAAATTTTTGAGGTACTTGCCATTTCACCTCCTGCGGAGGCCCCTCCACAACGGGGGGAATTTTTGGGGACCGCCAAACCCCGTTTGGAGTTCCCGGATCAGAGGCACTTTAACAATCTGATCCTTAAGGAATTGGAAAAGCCTAGCCGGCTCCCTGGTATTCCTCACGGGTGGGATAGGAAGTATCCCTTTCCTGTTGATGTGGTTAAGCGTTGGTCGACAGAGGCCCCCAGAGGTCGACGCGCCGCCCTGGGATTGTCCAATACTTCAGTCGTGCATACCCCAGATTCCACTACCTTGAAGGATAGTGAGGACCGACGTCTCGATCAATTGGCTTCACATGCCTTTGCTTGTGTGGGTTCGGCATCCGGTTTGTGCTTCTGCGCTCACGGCCGTGGCTACTAGAGCTCTGATTAGGGGCCTTTTGGATGGTTCCCAATTGGATCCTTGCAGTGAGGAGTTTACAGCCTTGCCTCATTGTGAGATGTTCATTGCTTTTGTCTTATGAGCCTTGGATGATACTATCCGTATGTGTAGCAGGACCTCGGCATTGCAGGTTGCTATACGCCGGTCGGTCTGGTTGCGCCAGTGGGCGGCCGATAATGCTGCTAAGAAGGCGCTCACAGGACTTCCCTTCGTGGGTCTGCGCCTGTTTGGTGATCGTTTAGACTCTTTTGCCAAAGGGGGTAAGTTGCCTCAACGCAAGAAGCAGCGCCGGCCCGTTCGGGCTCATTCAACCCCTCCTTTCGTGGCTCTCGGTCAGGCAGGGGAATGTATTTCACTGCATTCCGAGGAGATTCCTGGGGCAGAGGCCCTTGCGGGTGGGGGGGGCGGCTGCGGCTCTTTGCTCAGGTCTGGTCCTTAGAGGTCACAGACGTCTGGATCCGGGAGGTAATTTCCTCCAGGTACAAGCTGGAATTTGCATGCCGGCCTTCTCCCAGATTCATCAGGTCCCGGGTTTCGTCAGACCCATGGGCGGCACAGGGCCTTTTTCTGGCGGTGTAAAACCTTTGGGATATGGGGGTAGTTTGTCCGGTTCCCCCCACAGAGAGAGGTTGGAATAGTAACCCAAACCTTTCTTTACGGTGCCCAAATAAGATGGTTCCATAAGACCCATTTTGGACTTGAAAACACTCAACCTGTTCATCAGAACCAAAACATTTCACATGGAGACTCTGCGCTCTGCTGTCGACTGCGTCCTGGGGACTTTATGACCTCAATAGATATCAAGTACGCTTACCTTCATGTGCCGGTCTTCCCAGGACACCAAGGGTTCCTCAGGTTCGTGGTAGACAACCAGCACTTCCAGATTGTGGCTCTTCCCTTCGGGCTGACTTCGGCGCCCAGGGTGTTTACCAAGGTTTTGGCGGGCGTGAAGGCTCTTCTCAGAGTCCGGGGCATTCGTATCTTGCCTTACCTGTATGACCTTCTCATTATGGCTTCCTCTCTCCACCAGGCGGAGCTGGACACCAGAACGGTGGTGACGACGCTGGCGAGGTTCGGGTGGGTAATCAATTACCCCAAGTCCTCTCTATCCCCGTCAAGAGTGGCTTCTTCCTGGGCATGATTCTGGATACCATTCAGACCAGGGTGTTCCTACCCCAGCCGAAGGTGGATGTTCTTCAGGCTCTTATTCGTTTTCTTCTGTCCAGCCCTCGTCCGTCCATCAGGCAATGCATGAGGCTGGTAGGTTTGATGGTGGCTTGCTTCGAGGCAGTGCCATTTGCTCAGTTTCACATGAGACCCCTTCAGCTCCATCTTCTATCGGTTTGGGGGACTTGTGTTCTGTCCCCTCTTGTCCGGCGGTCCTTCCAGTGGTGGATGGACCAGAGGAATCTCCTGGGGGGCAGGTCCTTTCTTGCACCCTGTTGGGAGACGGTCACCACGGATGCCAGTCTGTCAGGCTGGGGAGGCTTCTGGAGGGAACATCAGTTCCAGGGGCTGTGGGGTCCTCAGGAGGCCCATATCCCCATCAACATTCTGGAGCTGAGGGCGGTTTGGTTGGTGCTGTCGCACCTGACACATCACGTTCAGGGCTTACCAGTTCAGGTTCGCTTCGACAATCGGACAGTGGTCGCTTACATCAATCACCAAGGAGGGACTCGCAGCAGGAGTGCCCTCCGGGAAGTGTCTCTGATTCTTGCTTGGGCCGAGAGCAGTGTTCCGTGCATCTCGGCAGTCTACATTCCAGGGGTGGAGAACCTGGAAGCGGACTCCCTGAGCAGGGGGACCTCTCGCCGGGGGGAATGGTCCCTCAGCAACAAGGTATTTCTATCCCTCTGTCGCAGATGGGGGAGGCCGGAGGTGGATCTGTTTGCCTCTCGTCACAATCACAAGCTTCCGGCATTTGTGTCTCTGTCCCAGGACCCTCTGGCTCTGGCAGTGGATGCCATGTCTCTGTCCCGGCGGGAGCTCGGTCTCCTGTATCTGTTTCCTCCCTTTCCCATGGTGGGCAAGGTGATACGCAAGCTGGCTCAAGAGGGTGTGCCAGCAATCCTGGTGGCCCCAAGGTGGCCAAGACAGCTGTGGTTCGCAGGCGTCGTCCGGCTGGCAGTCGATCAATTCAGGCTGCTTCTGGTTCCGGATCTGATCACACAAGGTCAGCTTTGTTACCCCAATTTACAAACGCTGGCTCTGACGACGTGGCTGCTGAAACCTTCATCTTAAAGGAAAAGGGTTTGTCTGAGGCCGTTGTCCAGACTCTCGTCAGGGCTCGGAAGAAATCTTCCTCTAATATCTACTACAGGACCTGGCGGACCTACAATTGATTGGTGTGAGGCTATGGCCTTTCCTTGTCGGGTGTTTTCCATTCCTCGGATTTTGGAGTTTCTTCAGCATGGTCTGGACATGGGTCTTCAACTTAGCACCCTTATGGGGCATGTGTCCGCTCTGGCAGTTTTCTTTCAGAGATATTTCGCTCTTCATCCTTTGGTTAAGACCTTTTTTCAGGGGGTCACTCATGTGCGCCCTCCTCGCAAACCCATGTTACCTGTTTGGGATTTAATTTGGTGTTGTCTGCCCTTCAGGGTCCTCCTTTTGAACCGGTGCAGGACGCTGCACTATCCATTTTCACCTTAAAAGTTGCCTTTTTGGTGGCTATCACCTCTGTTCGACGGGTTTCTGAGTTGGCGGCTCTGTCCAGACTTCCTGCCAAAGGTTGTCTCTGCTTTTCACCTCAATCAGGACATTGTGCTTCCTTCATTGTGTCCTAAACCTAGCAATGACAAGGAGAGGGCTTTGCACTCTCTGGATGTTGTTAGATGTGTAAAGTACTATCTGGTGGCTACTTCACCATTCCAGAAGACGGACGCCTTTTTTTGTGGTGCCCTCTGGGCCCAAGAAGGGTTTGGCGCCCGTCAAGTCTACCATTAGTAAATGGATTTGTCAGGCCGTTATTGGGGCCTACTCTGCCTAGGAGAGGGATCCCCCTTTCCAGATCACTGCTCATTCTTCTCGTGCTGTTGGGGCTTCCTGGGCGTTTCAGCACCAGGCCTCTGTTGAACAAGTTTGTAAGGCTGCTACTTGGTCTTCTGTTCATACTGTTTTATAAGGTTGATGTGTGGGCCTCAGCGGATGCTGTTTTTGGCCGCAAAGTTCTGCAAGCTGCAGTGGTTTAATTTGTACACTATTGCCTGTTGGGATCCCCACCCTTTTTGGGACACTGCTATTGGATATCCCACGTGTAATTAATCTTCCGAAGCAGGGTGTGAGACATACTTGGAATAATACCATATTCTTAGTATACAGTACGTCCTGCTCCAGATATAGTACTTACACTTGGGTTATCCTCCGCCAGATGGCGCTGCACTGCAGAGACATGCAAAACAGGCTCCTCCCGGCCCCTCAAATACCCGGGGACCTCCCACAAATCCCCAGATTTCTCTGCAGTGCCGACTGCGAAGACATGAAGTTTCAATCTCTCGCAGGTGAGCGGGGCTATTAAAGCCTGCGGCCCTGTTGGACTATTCCCACCCGTCCTCGTTGTGTTGTGCCTCCCAGCCTGGGCTGCGCTGGTCGGGTGAAGGTAGGCAGCACCACGCGTGCTTATGGAGCGCTGCTCCTCCGCAGTCCCCCACCAAAGGGTAGGCGGTGTAGGCTGATGGTGAGCCTCCATGGGATGCCACTCCCGCATTACTGCCCCTTGCCCTGTGTAGCAGTGGGCCCTGTACCAAGGGCCGCCATCCTCCCTCGTTCCCACCGTAGTCGGGGGGGGGGGGGGAAAGAAAGGGGGGGGTGTGTGCCTGTGTGGTCTGTATAGGATCTTTGCACGTATATGGCCTTTGTCTGTCTTTGGACTCTTAGAGATATGGTGTCAGCCGCCGCGCCCTTATTCTTAGTATACAGTACGTCCTGCTCCAGATATAATACTTACACTTGGGTTATCCTCCGCCAGATGGCGCTGCACTGCAGAGACATGTAAAAACAGGCTCCTCCCGGCCCTTCAAATACCCAGGGACCTCCCACAAATCCCCAGATTTCTCTGCAGTGCCGACTGCGAAGACATGAAGTATCACTCTCTCGCAGGTGAGCGGGGCTATTAAAGCCTGCGGCCCTGTTGGACTATTCCCACCCGTCCTCTTCATGATGTGCCTCCCAGCCTGGGCTGCGCTGGTTGGGTGAAGGTAGACAGCACCATGTGTGCTTATGGAGCCATGCTCCACCGCAGTCCCCCACCAAAGGGTAGGCGGTTTAGGCTGATGGTGAGCCTCTAGGGGAAGCCCCTCCCGCATTATTGCCCCATACCCCATGTAGCGGTGGACCCTGTGCAAAGGGTCGCCATCCTCCCTCGTTCCCCCCGTAGCTAGGGGGGAAAGAAAGGGGGGGGTGTGGTGGTCTTAGTGTATTGAGTTACACGTTTATGGCCGTAGTATTGTCCTTGACTTATATACGTGGTGTCAGAGCCGCGCTGTTTGCTTTTATTGTATAACGGGCGCCGCCGCGCAAGTCTTTTGCCTCTATTGGATGTGCATGCGCCGGGCGGCGGCGTCGCCTCAGACGCTGCGTCGTCTTCATTGACAAACCTTTTTTTCTAAGTGTCATACTCTCGCGTCTCTTGACTGCGTTGACTACTGTCTCAGAGCTTCACGCTCTTCGGGGGGGCGGGGGCCTGGCTTGGCGCGCTCCGCGTCACAGTCCACTCTGGCCCGCCCTTCGAGGGTCGCTTGGCGCCATTTAGATGCTCGTTGCACACGCGTGGTAACGGTCCTCCTCCTCCCTTGGTCTGTAAGTGCCCTCGCGGGCGATTTTCATCATTCTTGCTTACTGCGCATGGCTCTGACATCCCTATTCCCATTATGTCTTTCAGACGGTCGAATCCAGTGGCTTCTACCGGCCCGGTGTAATTGCCAGTTGGACCTAGTTTAATTACTCCCACTTCCCTGCGGGTCTTTGGGGCATCCAGGGTAGCTTACAGCGTCAATCCCTACTGGCCATTGTGCCTATTAATCACCATATGGAGGCATCCCAGGATATTGTGAACGGGGTTCCCTCGGGACAAAGCCCGGCTGTGTGTAGCTTGTGGGGTCTCGCCTATCAGCGGTGACAATGCACGGGTCTGCGTCCCTTGTGCACAGCAGGCGCTAATGGTACTTCCCGCCCCTCCTGTGGCTGGGCCTGCACCTCGCCTCACTTTACCTACCCCCCCCAAGCCTGAGTCTAACCCCCAATACAAGCGGGGATTCTCATCCTGATGTGGCTACTAGACTGGCCAGTGTTGAAAAATTGTTTGCTAATACTCTAGCGTGCAAGGCCACCGCAAAAAAGCGGCACATAATCCCTGACTCTGCTCCTTTCCCTACGGAGTCTGATGAGTTTTCGCATCTATATGGCCATACCCCTTCGGACGAAGGGGAGCTGTTCTCTGACTCGGGGTCATCTGACGAGAAGTCTAGGGGTCATGACGATTCTGGTTCTGATCACTGGACCCCGGATGATACTGATTTTTGAGGTTTTGTCCATCTCTCCCCCTGTTGCGGCTCCCAGGCAAAGGGGTGAGCTATTTCATACTGCTAAGGCTCGATTGGAATTTCCTGAGCAAACCCATTTCAATAACCTTGTGTTTAAGGAGTGGGAACATCCCAGTAGACTTCCCGGGATCCCTAAGAGTTTGGACAGGAAGTATACATTTCCTGCTGATATGGTCAAGTGCTGGTCATCGCCTCCCGAGGTCGATGCTCCTATTCTAGGGCTGTCTAACACCTCTATTATGCACTCGCCTGACACTACTACGCTGCGCGATTCTGAGGACCGGCGCATTGACCAATTGGCGTGCCATGCCTTTGCATTTGGAGGGGCGGTGCTGCGCCCGGTCTGCGCTTTGGCCATTACTGCTGTGGCGCTCATGGCCATGGTCAGGAATGCCCTTGACGGCCCAGACGAGTTGCCTACTGATACTATTAATGCACTGTCTAACTGTGATGTGTTTGTGAACTTTATCCTGTCTGCATCGGATGATGCTATTAGGATGTGTGCCAGATCTTCCGCCTTGGCGGTGGCTATACGCCGCGCGGTATGGCTGCACCAGTGGGCTGCCGACAATGCTGCTAAGAAAGCCCTTACTGGACTTCCATTTAAGGGGCTGCGCCTGTTTGGGGACCGCCTAGACCTTTTTGCTAAAGGAGGTAAGTTAATCCAGCGCAGGCGGCTGCCTCGGCCCTTTCGTAGCTAGGGCCCCCTTTCAGTCCCCTACAGAGGCGCTAAGCAGGGAAAAGGGGTGTCCTTCGCGGGGGCTCGTGCAGACTCCTGGCATAGGAGCAGGGGGCGACGTCCTGGCTCCCCCTGGGGGACCAAACCCAAAGCCCCTCTCAAGACCCCTCAGGCATGATGGGGCGCCCTCGCTGGCCAGGGTGGGGGGGGCGGCTACAGCACTTTGCGCACGTCTGGAGGCGCCAAATCTCAGACCGGTGGATTCAGGAGGTAGTTTCCTCTGGTTACAAGATAAGAGTTTGCTGTGCTGCCCCCCTCAAGATTCATCAGGTCCCGGATCCCCCAGTACCCGGTATCAGCTCAGGTCCTGATGCAGGCCGTGCAAGGACTTCTGGATCTGGGAGTTATTTGTAGGGTTCCCTTGGGAGAATTGGGGTTCTACTCCAACCTTTTCACAGTGCCCAAAAGAGATGGGTCAGTCAGGCCCATTCTAGATTTAAAGATCCTCAACAAATTTGTCAAGAACAAGCGCTTTCGCATGGAAACTCTGCGCTCGGCCGTTGGCTCTCTGCGCCCAGGGGATTTTATGACGTCTGTGGACATCAAAGATGCTTACCTTCACATCCCTGTGTTCCCGGGACATCAAAGGTTTCTCAGATTCTCGTTGAAAGATCAACATTACCAATTTGTGGCCCTACCGTTTGGCCTCACTTCAGCTCCTAGAGTGTTCACCAAGGTGCTGGCGGGGGTGATGTCTTTGATAAGGTCAGGGGGCATTCGAGTGCTGCCCTACCTGGACGACATCCTCATCACCTCACGGTCTCTACAGCAGGCGGAGCTGGACACTCAGCTGGTGGTGTCCACCTTGGAGTCCTTTGGCTGGGTGATCAATCATCCCAAGTCCTCTGTCCCCTTCATCGGTGACCCCATTCCTGGGGATGATTCTGGATACGGTTCAGTCACGAATATTCCTTCCCCAACAGAAGGTGGAAGCTCTGACGGCGCAGGTGCGGTCCCTGCTCTCGTGCCCCCAGCCCTCCCTCAGGCAGGGAATGCAGCTGGTGGGCCTGATGGTGGCGAGCTTTGAGGCGGTGCCTTTTGCTCAGTTCCATTTGAGGCCTCTGCAGCTTCACCTTCTATCAGTATGGGACAAGGACCCCGCGTCTTTGGACGGGGCTTGTGTGCTTCCCCCATTGGTCAGAAGGTCCCTCTCATGGTGGCTGGACCACAAGAACTTGCTAAAGGGCAGGTCCTTTCTGGCCCCCTCCTGGGAGACGGTCACCACGGATGCCAGTCTGTCAGGTTGGGGGGGGATTCTGGAAGTCCCTGAGGTTCCAGGGGAGGCGGGGCCCTCAGGAGGCCCATTTACCCATCAACATTCTGGAACTACGGGCGGTCAGGTTGGTACTGGAGCAGTTGACCGATCACCTGCAGGGTCTGTCTGTACAGGTGCGCTCAGACAACAGGACGGCGGTTGCCTACATCAACCATCAGGGAGGGACCCGGAGCAAGGGTGCCCTCCAGGAAGTGTCGCGGATTCTGACATGGGCGGAGGCCAATGTTCAATGCATTTCGGCTGTTTATATCCCGGGGATAGAGAATCTTCTGGCAGATTCTCTGAGCAGGTGGACTTCCCGTCAGGGGGAGTGGTCTCTCTGCAACAGGGTATTCCAGTCCCTGTGTTACCAGTGGGGCCTACCGGATGTGGATCTGTTTGCATCCCGTCATAATCACAAGCTCCCGGCCTTTGTCTCCCTGTCTCAGGATCCTCTGGCCTTGGCCACGGACGCTCTGTCGATGTCATGGAAGGAATTTCGGCTCCTGTATGTCTTTCCCCCGTTCCCCCTGCTGGGCAGGGTTCTAAGCAAGATTGCCCTGGAAAGGGTGCCAGTGATTCTGGTGGCCCCAAGGTGGCCAAGAAGAGTGTGGTTCGCAGACGTGGTACAAATGGCAGTAGACCAGTACGTCCTGCCAGAGGCGCCAGATCTGCTCACTCAGGGCTCCTTACGCCATCCCAGTTTACAAACTCTGGCTTTGACGGCATGGCTGCTGAAACCTCCATCTTGATGGAGAAAGGCTTGTCTGCCTCTGTGGTGGATACCATGGTACAGGCTAGGAAGAAAACTTCTTCTACCATCTATTATAGGGTATGGCGTTCCTACATTGATTGGTGTGAGTCTAGGTCTATTCCCTGTAGGGAATTTTTAGTCCCTAGGGTTCTGGAGTTTTTACAGCATGGATTGGAGTTGGGTCTAAAACTCAGTACTCTGAAGGGTCAGGTTTCTGCCCTGTCTGTCTCCTTTCAGAAGTCTTTTGCTCAGCATCCCTTGGTTAAGACCTTCTTTCAGGGAGTCACTCATGTGCGTCCCCCACGTAAGCCTACGGTCCCTGTTTGGTACTTGAACTTGGTTTTGTCCGCCTTGCAAGGTGCTCCCTTTGAGCCTATTCAGGATGCTGCTCTGGCTGTACTTACCCTCAAGGTTGTCTTTCTGGTGGCTATAACTTCGGTCAGGCGTGTGTCTGAGCTGGCGGCTCTGTCTATTCAGCCCCCATACTATGAGAGACACCAGGACAAGGTGGTGGTCCGCTTTAAGCCAGACTTTCTGCCAAAGGTGGTGTCTGCTTTTCATTTGAATCAAGATATTGTTCTTCCTTCATTGTGTCCTAATCCTAGCAACGCTAAGGAAAGGCTTCTGCATTCTTTGGATGTGGTCAGGTGTCTGAAGTATTACCTGGTAGTCACTGCGGCTTTCAGGAAGACTGATGCTCTTTTTGTGGTCCCTTCTGGTCCTAGGAAGGGTTTGGCTCTGGCCAAGTCTACTATCAGCAAATGGATTCGTCAGGCTGTGATTCAGGCCTATTCTGCTAAGGGGAAGAGTCCTCCCTTCCATCTTACTGCTCATTCTACTTGTGTTATTGGTGCCTCTTGGGCCTTCCAGCACCAGGCTTCTGTTGAACAAGTTTGCAAGGCCGCTACTTGGTCTTCTGTTCATACCTTTTCAAAGTTTTACAAGGTTGATGTTAGGGCCTCAGCTGATGCTGTTTTTGGCCACAAGGTTTTGCAGGCAGCAGTGGTTTAAACTGTCTGCTGTCACCTTGTTGTTGGGGGATCCCACCCTACTTTATGGACACTGCTATTGGATGTCACAAGTGTAAGTATTATATCTGGAGCAGGACGTACTGTATACTTAGAATAATACTATTCTGTGAAATACTCACCTGTAGAATTGATATTATTTGTATACAGTACGTCCTGCTCCACCCCACCCTGGTTTTTGCATTATTCTGGATCCCCTGTATGGTGATTGTTATCATTATCATTACCAGTTGTTTTTGGGTGGTTTAATTCTCCCGGCTTCTTGTTCACTGCTTTTCAATGCTGGGGATTTGTTGGAGGTCCCTGGGTATTCGAAGGGCCGGGAGGAGCCTGTTTTACATGTCTCTGCAGTGCAGCTGTATCTGATGGAGGATAACCCAAGTGTAAGTATTATATCTGGAGCAGGACGTACTGTATACAAATATGACTGCTGCTGCCGCACGCGCTTCTTTCCTTTGTTAGAAGGTTCCGTGCCGGGCGTCGGCGTTACCTCAGACACCTCTTTGTCCTCATTGGCTGATGTTGGACTTCGCGCTCTTCAGGAGGGCAGCGTCATGGTACGCTCTGGCCCGCCCATCGAGGTACACGGCGCCATTTTGTCCGCGCGCGACACGTGGGGCGTTCCTGATTACCGTGGTACTGTAAGTGCCCTCTCGGGCGGCTTATTCTCATTGTAGTGTTTTTCGGTTCGGACACCATTTTCTTCTCATTGTGTCTTTCAGACTGGTGAACACCATTGGCTTCTCCCGGCCCGGTGTAATTTATAGCGGGCCTTGTAAAATTCCCCCACTTCCCTAGCGGGTCTTTGGGGCGTCCAGGGTTGCTTATAGCGTAAATCCCTACTGGCATATTGTGGCTAAATAATCACCGTATGGAGGCATCTCAGAATTATGTGACCGGGGTCCCTCTGGGACAAGACCGGCTGTGTATAGCGTGTGGTCAACCCCATGCTGATGCTGACAGGGCACGGGTCTGCGGACTCTGTGCCGAGCAAGCACTGGCTCTGCAATCAGGCCTGCCAGTGGCTGCACCTCGCTTAATTTCACCTATTTCCCCATGCTTAAATCTCACTCCTGCTGAGTCGCATACAAGGGGGGATTTGCAGCCTGTTGCGTCTTCCAGACTGCCTACGGCTGAACAGATTATTGCGAGGTTGTCAGAGCGCAAGGGCCCTGGTAAGAAGCGGCACTTGACGCCTCATGTTACTGTCTTTCCTATGGGAACTGAGGAGTTTTCTACTCCGTGTGACTATACCCTTTCTGATGAAGGAGAGCTATTCTCTGACTCAGGCTCATCTGATGAGAGGCCGAGGTGTCATGACGATTCTGGACCTGAATACTGGGCCCAGTATGACACTGACGATTTGTTGATTAAGGTCTTTAAGGTTCTGTCTATCACTCTCCCTGGTGAGGCTCCCAAGCCGAGAGGGGAGCGTTTCCATACAGCAACAGCACGTTTGGAATTCCTAGAGCAGGCTCACTTCCATGCTCTTGTTCTCAAGGAATGGGAATGCCCCAGTAAACTTTCAGGGGTCCCAGGGGACTGGGATAGGAAATACCCTTTTCCCCCTGAGGTGGTTAATTGCTGGTCATCCCCCCCCCCCCCGTGGTGGATGCCCCGATCATAGGGGTTCCTAACCCCCCCTTTATTACAGCCCCTGCTCATAATACCGGGATGCTGAGGACTGGCGCATTGAGCTGCTGGCCTCCCACGCCTTTTCTTGTGCAGGGACGGCGCTGCGCCCGGTCTGTGCCGCGGCTATTACTGCAATGGCCGCTAGAACCCTCGTCAGAAAGATGCTTGATCATCACTCTGATAATCTCCCCTGGGAGGTGTTTAATGCACTCTCCAGCTGTGATGTGTTTGTAAAATTTATCCTATTAGCATTGGATGACACCATTAGAATGTGTGCAAGAACTTCTGCCCTTGCAGTGGCTATATGTCGCTTGGTTTGGCTGCGAAAGTGGGGTGCTGATGATACTACTAAAAAGACTCTTACTGGGCTTCCCTTTAGAGGGCTACGCTTGTTTGGGGCCCGTCTAGACCTGTTTGGTAAAAAGGGTAAGTCACCCCAACGCAGGCGGCTGTCTCGGCGCCCTCGGGGCAGGGGCGCCCCTACTCCCCCCTACCATAGTGTTAAACAAGAACCAGGGGTGTCCTTCGTGGGGACTCGCGCAGACTCCGGCCCCGGGAGCAGCAGACAATGCCCTGGCCCCTCCGGCGGGGCAAAGCCTAAATCTTCCACCAAACCCCCTCAAGCGTGATGGGGCGCCCTCGCCCGTCTGGGTGAGGGGATGGCTGCGGCACTTTGCTCTTGTCAGGAAGCTTTACGCCTCATACTGGTGGATTCAGGAGGTAGTGTCCTCCGGATACAAGATAGTTGGCTGCACGGCCTTCCCCAAGTTTATCAGGTCCCAGGTACTCCTGGTCTCTGCCACTGTTCAGGTGCTGGCACAGGCCATGCAAGGCCTGCGAGGTCTGAGGGTCACTTGCAGATTGCCCTTAACTGGCAGAGGCAGGGGCCGCTACTCCAACCTTTCCACAGCCCCCCAAAAGGATCGCTCAGTCTGGCCCATTCTGGATTCACAGGTTCTCAGCAATTCTCCAATTACAGGCAGTTTCTGCATGGAAACTCTGAGATGGGCCATCAGCACCTTGCGCCCAGGGGGCTTCTTGCCATCTGTGGAGCTCTAAGATGCTTATGTTCACATCCCTGTGCCTTCAGGACACCGAGGCTCTTCAGGTTCGTGTTGGAAGTCCAACACTGCTAATTTGTTGCCTTGTTATCTGGCCTCTCTTCAGCTCCCAGAGTGCTCACCCAGGTGCTGACGGGGGTGATGTCTCTGATGAGACCAAGGGGCGTCGATGACCTACCTGGACGTCCTTTTTCACTTCCCAGTCTCTACGTCAGGCTAAGTTGGATTCCCGGCTGGTGGTGTCCATTGGGAGTCATTTGGATGGGTGATCAATCACCCCAAGTCCTCATTGTCCCCTTAATTTGCAACTCCATTCCTAGGAATGAATCTGGATTCGGTTCAAACGAGAATCTTCCTTTCTCAGCAATAAAGTGGACAATCTGGTTGCATGGGCTCAGTCCCTCATTGCTGTCCTGGTCCCTTCACCAGGCAGGGATGCAGCTGGTGGGCCCGTTGGTGGCTTGCTCAGAAGAGGTCCCTTATGCTCAATTCCCCTTGGGCCCTTCTGCGACTTCTATTGTTAAAACAGGACAGGGATCCAGCATCCCTGGAGCAGGGTCTGTGTGCCTTCCCACCTGGTAAGGAGGTCCCTCTTGGAGTGGATGAACTCAAGGAACCTGTCTGGGGGCAGTTCCTTCTTGCCCCTTCCTGGAAACGGCCACCATGGATGCCAATCTATCAGGGTGAAGGGGGGGGGGGTTTCTTCTGAAACTCCCTGCGGTTCTGGGGGAGGTGGGGCCCTTGAAAGGTCCATACACCTATCAACATTTGAAACAGTGAGCGTTTTCAGTTGGTTCTATCTCGCTTGACTACTCCTCTTCTGGGCCTGCCTGTTTGGGGGCGCTCGGTCTGTCTGACGACAGTGTCCTACATTAATAATTTGGGAAGGGCCTGGAGCAGGCGGACCCTCCAGGAAGTGTCTATGATCCTAATCTGGGTGAAGACAATGTTCCCTGCATATCGGTGATATTCATTCCGGTGGGGGTCCCTCTGCGACAGGATGTGTTAATCCCTGTGCCACTATGGGATCCAACCAGTTGTGGATCTGTTTGTGTCCCGTCACTGTCACAAGCTCTCGGCCTTGTTTCCCTGTCCCAGGATCCTCTGGCCGTGGTCTGGATGCCTTAGTAACGTCATGGCTGGATGTTCGGTTCTGTATGTCTTTTCTCCATTCCCCCTGCTAGGCAGGGTTCTGCGCAAGATTGCTCTGGTAAGTGGTCCAGTGATTCTGGCTGCCCCCGGGTGCCCTAGTAGGGTGGGGTTGCAGACGTGGTACCGAGGGCAGTAGTTTCTGTACGTTCTGGCAGGAGTGCCAGCTCTGCTCACTCGGGGCCCCTTTACGTCACTCAATCTACAGACTCTGGCCTAGACGGCCTGACTGCTGAAACGTCCATCTTGATGGAGACAGGCCTATCTGTCTCGGTGATTGAGACAATGGGAAGACTAGGAGCAAGCTTTTTCTTCTTCTTCTTCCTCTTCCTTCTGTTATAGGGTATGGCTTACCCATATTGATTGGTGTGAGTCTAGGTCTCTTCCTGGTCGGGCGTTCTCGGTTCCCAGGGCTCTAGGAGTCAGGAGTGCTGACCTGCTCACTCAGGCCCCCCTTTTCTATTTCACCCCAATCTACAGACTCTGGTCTGGATGGTCTGACGGTTGATTCATCCACCTTGATGGAGATGGGCGTACCTTCTGGGTGTCTGTGACTTCTGGAAGCCTTGGAGTTGGCTTCTTTTTCCTCTTCTTCCATCTATTGTGGGGTATTGTTTACCCATATTGATTGGTGTGCGTTTTGGTCTCTCCCCTGTGGGCGCGCTCTGTTCCCAGGGTTATATAGTTATTACAGCATGGGTTGGAGTTGGCTCTCCTATTTGGTGCCCTGGTGGTTCAGGCTTTGCCCTGTCCGTCTTCTGCAGAAGTCTTTACTCAGTTCCTTGCCTGGGTTGACTTTTCTTTCAGGGATTGCTCAGCGGCATCCCCCACGTAGTTCTAGGGTCCCTGTTGGGATTTGATTTCTATTCTGTTTGCCTTGCGGGGTGTTCCCCTTTGGCTATATTCCGGATGCTGTTTGACTGTTCTTATCCATAAGGTTGTCCTTCTGGGGCTGTTGCTTCAGTCGGCCGTGTGCCTGAGTGGGCGCTCTGTCTAGCTAGCCCTCGTTCTTGATGTATATTTACTGAGACGAGGCGGTGTTCCGCCTTACGCCGGATCTTCTGCCTAAGGTGGTGTCTTAGGCTCAGGTATTAAGACATTGTCCTTCTTCTGGGATTTATTCCTTGTAATGCTGAGGCAAGGGAATCTATTTTCCCTCAATAGGTGCTGGAATTTTTTTCCTGGATTGTCTCTTGTCCCTTAGGGGGACTGATGCTCCTTGGGGTTGTGGGCACCTACATCTGGATGTGCCTGATCTCGTCTGCCTCCAGGGGTTAAGCGGCCTTGGGCCTAGCCTTTACTTGGATAGATGTCCCTTCTGGTCCTGGGGAAGGCTTGGCTTCTTCCTGGGCTACTATTAGCTTTTGCTCTTGTTAGGCTGTTACTCAAGCCTATTCCTTAAGGAGAAGAGTTCTTCTCACTCTATTCTGATTACACTGGTGCCTTGGTATCTTTGGGCCTTTCAGCACCAGGTTTTGTTGGACAGGTTTGCTTGAACGCTACTTGTTTTTTTGTTCGTACCCTTTCAAAGGTTGTTTTGATGTTGACGTTAGAGCTTTTGCTCGTGTCGCTCTTGGTAGAGAGGTTTTCAGGTGACAGTGCTTTCAACTGTCTGCTGTTGCCTTTTTTGTTGGGGATCCCACCCTATTCTATGGACACTGCTATTGGATGTCCCAAGTGTAAGTATTATATCTGGAGCAGGACGTACTGTATACTTAGAATAATACAATTCTGTGAAATACTCACCTGTAGAATTGGTATTATACGTATACAGTATTCTGGATCCCCTGTATGGTGATTGTTGTTGTTATCATTACCAGTTGTTTTTGGTGGTTGAATTCTCCCGGGTTCTGGTTCACTGCTTTTCAATGCTGGGGATTTGTGGGAGGTCCCTGGGTATATGAAGGGCCGGGAGGAGCCTGTTTTTGCATGTCTGCAGTGCACAGCGCCATCTGGCGGAGGATAACCCAAGTGTAAGTATTATATCTGGAGCAGGACGTACTGTATACGTATAATACCAATTCTACAGGTGAGTATTTCACAGAATTGTATTGTCTCACACCCTGCTTCGTCCCACCCTGAGTTGTATCTTGGATCCTCTATATGGTGAAACTTTTTTCTCTTAGATTTTATTGGCTCTTCCTGGTCCCCTTACTGCTTTCTTATACTGGGGAATGTGTGGGAGGTCCCAGGTATTTATGGACTGGGAGGGGCTTCTTTTTCTAGTCATCTCTGCAGAAGTTCGCCCTCTACTGGACCATAACCCACGTGTAATTAATCTTCCGAAGCAGGGTGTGAAACATACTTATAATACCCATTTTACAGGTGAGTAATCACAAAATGGTATTGTTAAAATGTATATAATGCTGCATAATATTGCACTTGATTAAAGCATATATTATTAATTATGATGAAGCCAGAGCTTTGTATTTGTCAGACCTCTATTCCTCTGTCTATCATTTTAGAACCACTTCAACAGAGTGTAAAACAGGAATATCACCCTTAACCTAAAATAATTGGCAGTGAAAGTTAAACCGGACCTTCAGCATGATTTATTGAAAAGCCCAAACCCTTAAAAAAAACTATTTCCCAGCATCTAAAATTAATATATTTTAAGTTTATTGTCACTTAACTTATTCTTTCCCCCACTGGGCTGCAACTCTATTAAGGACTTTAGGATACGGGCGCCGCCATCACATACTGAGGAGAGAAGAGTGGGATAAAGTACAGGGGGGTGGGTTATAGCTGTTTGCACAGACAGAGCAGAGCTGGGGTCAGGAAAAGGACAGCAGTCCCAGAATTCAGAGCAGCACAGTTAGAAGGCACTTCCTGTTTGCAGGCTGCCTGATGTTCCATGAGCCGCCATAACCATGCATCCACAATTCTGATTGCATAAACATATACTGTATGAAACATGTGCTTGCTTTCTTTATGCAGTCCTTTGCTGCACACACTATAAGTTAGTGTACACGTGTTTTTTTCTTGCTACTGTTTGCCAAGCCTTTCATATTGTTTTCACCTTAACCCTTTAAGTGCCAGCCTACCTGGAGTTTTTGTTACGCTTTGTTGCCAGACCTTTTTTCACTATTTTGCACTATGCATGTTCAACTGTGATTTTTGAAGGGATTTCCAGGGATTTCCCAGGAAAATTATATATTGTTTTTTTCAGCAGAGTCTGGGCTTTAACATAAAATGTCTTGTTTGTCATTTGTCAAGTGTATTCTTAATATTTTGGGGTGAAATATGTGAAAAGAAATTTAAAAAATCTATTTTTTACAATTTGTAGTGTTTTTTTGTAATAAAAAATGTAAGTTTGTCAATAAACCCTTATTGCGGTTACAACGGTACCACATATGTATTGGTAGACACCCTTTCCTGCCCAGGAGACTCCCCCAAACTGAAACAGCACTTTAAGAGATTTTTAGATCAAATACAGCTATGCTAAGCGCTATGTGCACCTTGCAGTTTTTTTTTATAAAAACAACCCTTTACATTTGAAATACCCCCCACAAACTATATATTCTCTGGAAATACACACTTCAAGCTTTCTAGGCGTACCAGGCTTGTTGATGTTGCCACAGTTTTCTGGAAGTTCTCCCTCAATGTATTCTTTGGTTACACAGAGCTTCCCTAAAAAAGGATAAAAAAAGGATCAAAGCCACATTTTCCTAAAAAAAAAAAAAAAACTATATGCAAACAAGAAAAAACAAGTTAATCTGAAAAAGCAACATCCCGCGAACCGAACGATACCCAACATGCATAGCTACTGTCAAAGGAAGAGTTGCCAAACACCAAAAAGTAAAGCATGTGCACAATGGTCATTTTGCTTGAAAATTTCAGCTCTGCAAAGTGCACACCTTGCGCTTTTTCTACCAAAACAACCCTTTACATTTGGAATACCCCCCACAAACCATACATTCCTTGAAAGTACACATGATAAGCTTTCTAAGCGTACCCAGCATGTTGTAGTGGGCCCATCTTTCTGAAAGTAATTCCTCAAAGAATTCTTTGGTCGCACAGGGTTCCCTTAAAAAATGTATAATAAAGCAGAATAAAAAATGAGTTTTCCTAAAATATCAATATGCAAACAAGAAAAAACAAGCTAAATCTAAAAGCGCAAGGTCCCCCGAGCAGAACGATACCCAACATGCATAGGTACTTTTAACCCTTTTAACTGCCAGCCTACTTGAGATTTTGTCACCCTCCCTTGACAGGCCATTTTTAACCATTTTGTGCTATGCTTAACTGTGATTTTTGCAGGTATTTCCAGGAGAATTTTTAGTAAATTAAACAAAACAAAATAAAAATTTTTTTTTTAGAAAATTGTCTCCTTTATTTCAATTAAAACCTTTTTTTTTTTTTTTTTTTTTTAAAGAAAACCATATTGCATGTGAAAGCCCCATTTCTCCCGATTACAACGGTACCACTTATGTATCGGTAGCCCCCCGTTATTGTTCAGAAGACCCCCCCCAAACTGAAAAGAACTCTTTATAACATGTAAAAATAAAATACAACTACAATCCACACTATAAAGGGTTAAATCAAGAAAAAAATTGGCATGGGGTTCCCCTTCCAAGGGGGGGGGGGGTAATCCCCATTTTTTTATTTTAAGGGTCAAAAACCCTTAAAAATTCCCATAAAAAGGACATGGGGTCCCCCCTACCCAGCATAACCAGCCCGGGGATCAGCTATGCAGAGCTTGTGGAACAGGGCGCAGGGGCCAGCTTTGGTGGCCCCCCGCCCTGCCAAGTACAAGCCCGCACCGCCTAAATCAGCCCGGGCCCTTCTGCCCCCCCTGGGCTTCGGGGAGGCAGGTAATAGGGGGGCCGGGGTTAATGGCAAGTCACCCGCTAGCCGCAGGTGACTTGACAGCCCCCCAGCCTTGTGAAACATAGAAACATAGAAGGTTGACGGCAGAAGGAGACCATACGGTCCATCTAGTCTGCCCTTATGTGTATACTGTATGTACTCTTTATCTTAGGATAGAAGTGTGCTTATCCCAGGCATTTTTCAACTACCTCTGCTGGAAGTTTGTGCCAAGCATCTACTACTCTTTCTGTAAAATAATATTTTCTAACATTGCTCCTGATCTTCCCCCCAACTAGCTTCATGTTGTGCCCCCTTGTTCTATCATTACGTTTCTTCTTAAAAACACTTCCCTCCTTATTCAATCCTTTCACATATTTAAAGGTCTCAATCATGTCCCCCCTCTCCCTTCTTTCCTCCAGACTGTACAAATTAAGTTCTCTAAGTCTCTCCTGATAAGTTTTAAGTTTAAGTCCTTCCACCATTTCCGTTGCCCGCCTTTGGACACGTTCTATTTAAATAATGTCTTTTTGCAGGTAAGGTCTCCAGAACTGCACACAGTATTCTAGCTGTCGCCTTACCAGGGCTCTATACAGCGGCATCACAACCTCCCGCTTCCTACTGGTGATGCCTCAAGCTATGCAGCCGAGCATCCTGCTTGCTTTTCCCACTGCCTGGCTACACTGTCCACTCATCTTGCAGCTATCAGTAATCAGTGCCCCTAAATCTCTCTCCTCCGAGGTCCTGGCTAACACAGTGCTGCCCATACGGTACTCAGAGCAGGGATTCCTTCTACCCAAGTGCATGATTTTACATTTAGAGACATTAAACTCTAGTTTCCACAGTTTTGTCCATCTATCCAGTAAAGCTAAATCATTTTCCATGTTGCAGACACCTCCAGGAATATCCACCCTATTACTAACCTTTGTATCAGCAAACAGACAAACTTTTCCTACCAAGCCTTCTCCTATGTCACTTACAAATATATTAAAAAGAATGGGGCCCAGGACAGAGCCTTGCGGCACACCACTTGTAACTCGCCTTTGTTCAGATTGCACACCATTTACAACAACACTCTGATACCGATCCCTCAGCCAACTGGAAATCCACTGAACTATCCAGAGATTGAGTCCTACCTTCAATAACTTATCTATGAGCTCCTTATGTGGTACAGTGTCAAAGGCTTTGCTAAAATCCAGATAGGCGATATCCACAGCACCACCTTCATCTAACTCTTTAGTGACATTGTCAAAGAAATCAATAAGATTGGTCTGACATGATCTGCCCTCAGTAAAGCCGTGCTGTTTTGGGTCCAATAGGTCATTAATTTTTAGATGGGAAATTGTTTCCATTAATTTGACCACTATAGATGTTAAACTAACTGTCCTGTAATTACTGGCTTCTTCTCTACTCCCCTTTTTATGGATTGGTACGACATTGGCCATTCTCCAATCATCTGGAACCTCACCAGTTGAAAGGGAATGGTTAAGTAAATCAGTCAGAGGGGCTGCAATCACAAACCTAAGTTCTCTTAGAACTCTGGGGTGGATTCCATCTGGACCCATCACCTTACTTACCTTTAGATGTGCCAGCTCGGCTAAGACATCAGCCTCCAGAAACTCCGGAGCGGTGCCCCCCAGCAGGATGCTGTGCTATGGCAATGCCTACTACTATCTGAAAATACCGAACAAAAGTAGCTATTCAGATGGTCAGCCACAGCCTTATCTCCGTCAATATATTTATTTTCCCTATTTCTAATTTTTGAGACTGCATTGTTTTTCGTCTTTCTGTCACCAATATATCGGAAAAAGGTTTTATCTCCCCTCTTCATAGATTTGGCCATTTCTTCCTCCTTTTGCCCTTTAGCAGTCCTTAGTTTTGCTTCCCTCTGTTTAATTTTATACGCCTCTCTGTCAGCTACACTTCCACTTACTTTATACTTCTTATAGGCAGACTTCTTATCTTTTATGATAGTGCTGACTTCCCTAGTAAACCATAATGGTTTCTTCTTCCTTTTAATCTTGCTAGTTTGTTTCCCATATTGCTTAGTTGCCTTTAAGATGGCCATTTTTAATAGTGACCACTGGGCACTCACTTCTGCCACTCTGTTCCACTCACCTAATTTTCTTTCTACATACTCCGCCATTTCCTTGAAGTTTGTCTTCCTAAAGTCTAGCACTTTGGTTCTGGTGTGTAATTGCACAATGTCTGTTTTTATTCTGAACCATAAGCATTGATGGTCACTGGAACCCAGATTTTCTTCAACCCTGACCTCGGACACCAGATCCCCATTGGTCAGAACTAAGTCCAGAATGTTATCTCCTCTACTTGGCAATGTCACAAGTTGTTTGAGACACTCCATTAAGTGCCTCTAATATAGTCCTGCTCTTGCATGTCGATGCACTTGGGATATTCCAGTCCACATCGGGCATGTTGAAGTCACCTGTAATTACAATGTCCCCCTTCTCTGCCATTCCACTGATTTCATCTATTAACTGATTATCTAGATCCTCAGATTGTCCAGGGGGCCTATATATCACACCAATTCTGACCACAGCTTTCCCCCGCACAGCTTTGAACTGGTATAGGGGTTTCATGGACTCCTTACAAGTTCACAATGGGTTAAAGTGGACCAACACCCAGGGCTGATCGGCCCGGGAATCTATAAGATTCCCAGGATTGAAAATGTGTGAATATGTGAAACCCCCCGGAACACCCGCTACCACTTACTTGAATCCCGGTCCTACGGCGCATGCGCGGGCCGCATCCCCGCTGTCCCTCTAGCAGGGCGCGTGCCCGCGCTGGCTATTTATGAATGGCCGGCGCGGGCACGCTCCCTGTTAGAGGGAAGTGGGGGATGCGGTCTCCAGCACGCTCAGAGTGGCTGAGCTTAGACGTCTCTTGACGTCCATAACTCAGCCGTTCTGACCGCGCTGATTGGACGAGCGGCCGCGCATGCACCATAGGGTCGGGGTGAGGTGAGTTATTGTGGGCGATCGGGGGGTTTCACAGAGCGGGGCATCACCGATCGGGATTCCCCAGGGGAAAGGACCAATACCCAGGATAGTCAAAATCCTGGGTGCTGGTCCACTTTAAATGTAAAAAAAAAAAAACACAAACACACCACACCACACCACAAAATGCTGGAAGCATTTTATACCTGCTGTGTAACAGGACATAAGCGGCTAATTAAAAAAAAATTGACATAGGGTCCCCCCTCCCGGGGGGGGGGGGTGGAGGCATTTTTTGGGGGAATTTTAAGGGTTAAAAACCCTTAAAAATCCACCCAAAAAATGACTTAGGGTCCCCCCTACCCAGCATTACCAACCCGGGCCAGCTATGGGGGCTTGTAGAACAGGGCGCAGGGGCCAGCGTTGGTGGCCCCTGGCCCTGCAGGCTACTAGCCCACATAGCCACTAAGTGGCCCGGGCCCTTCTGCCCCCCCCCCCCCCGCCCGGGCAGACAGTTAGCAGCTGCTGCTGCCGAAGCGGGGGGGGGGCGGCCTATTCCGGGGGCTCTCCTGGAGCCACCCGAGCCCCCACGGGGGATCGGATGGCACCAAATTAAAGAGGAGACCCGGCCGGATCCAACGAGGGGTCAGGTGAGTTTTTTTTTTTTTTTGCCCGCTAGCAGGGGTAAATGCCAGGCACGTGAGTTTTACGTGGCTGGCATTTAAAGGGTTAAATCCAGGTACTGTACTGTCATGCTAAAACTAAAGATGGGTGGGCACTTGTGTCATTGTGAGAGCAGGGATGTTCTATAGACCATAAAATCCTGATTGTACAAACAGCTTAGAATTACATCATATTCTTAGTATACAGTACGTCCTGCTCCAAATCTAATACTTATATATAATATACTCCGCCAGATGGCGCTGGACTGCAGAGACATCGAAAATAGGCTCCTCCCGGCCCCTCAAATCCCCAGAATTTCTCTGCAGTCTGGCTGCAAAGGACGAGAAATTGGCTCTCTACTCGCAGGTGGGCGGGGTTATTAACCTGCGGCCCTGTAGAACTATTCCCACCCGTTCCACTAGTAATATGCCTCCCAGCCTTGGCTGCGCTGGTCGGGAGAAGGTAGGCAGCACCACCGTTGGTGCTTAGGAGCGCTGCTCCACCGCAATACCCCACCAAAGGGTAGGCGGTTCAGGCTTATGGTGATCCTCTATGGGATGCCCCTCCTGCACTATTGCCCCTTGCCCCTGCCTATCGGTGGGCCCTGTTTAAGTGGCCGCCGTCCTCCCTCATCCTCCTTGTAGTCTTCGGGGGAAAAGAGGGGGGGGGGTGTGTATGTGTATAGATATGTAGGTTATGCAGTCTGTGCTTTCACTTTTCACATGTCTTTATTCTTGTTACACTTTTGTTACGATTTACTTAAGGTCTTGTCTGCTTATGTCTTTCAGGCGCGACGAACCCTTCTTGCCTTGTCCCGGCCCTGTTTTTAGTATATTACTTGTAGGCCTTGTAAAAATTATACTCCCACGTCCCTAGCTGGTTATTGGGGCTTCCAGGGTTGCTATATATCGTTATTCCCTATCGACGTATAGCGCCGCTATAATCACCATATGGAGGCATCCCAGGATAATGTTACCGGTGTCCCTTTGGAACAAGACCGGCTGTGTGTAGCGTGTGGGCAGCCTCATGCTGACGCTGACAAGGCGCGGGTCTGTGTACCCTGTGCTGAGCAGGTGCTTGCATTGCAATCTGGCCTGCCAGTGGCTGCACCTCGTTTCACTTCGCCTACTCCCCCAAGCTTAAATCTCACTCCTGCTGAGTTGCATACTTGTGGGGATTCTCAGCCTGATGTGTCTTCTAGACTGGCTACTGTTGAACAGATTATTGCGAAGTCTTTAGCGCGTAAGGCCCCTGCTAAGAAGCGGCACTTGACGCCTAATGTTACTGTTTTCCCTATGGGAACTGAGGAGTTTTGGAATCTGTGTGGCTATACCCCGTCTGATGAAGGGGAGCTCTTTTCTGATTCAGGCTTATCTGATGAGAGACCAAGGGGTCATGATGATTCTGGCTCTGACCCCTGGGCCCTGGATGACACTGACAGATTATTGACCCAGATTTTTGAGGTTCTGTCTATCTCTCTCCCTGTTGAGGCTCCCAGGCAAAGAGGGGAGCTTTTCCATACAGCAAGATCACGTTTGGAATTTCCAGAGCAGGCACATTTCCATAACCTTGTGCTCAAGGAATGGGAGCGCCCCAGTAAACTTCCCTGGGTTCCAAAGAGTTGGGATAGGAAGTATCCCTTTCCTGCTGAGGTGGTTAAATGTTGGTCATCCCCCCCCCCCCCCCCCCGAGGTGGATGCCCCAATCCTAGGGCTATCTAACACCTCTGTCATGCATTCCCCTGATTCTACTACCCTGCGGGATGCCGAAGACGGCGTATTGATCAGCTGGCATCCCACGCCTTTGCATGTGCGGGGACGGCGCTGCGCCCGGTCTGTGCCTCTGCCATTACTGCTGTGGCCACTAGAACCCTTATCAGGAATATGCTTGATAGTGCCCCTGATGATTTGCCTTGTGAGGTGTTTAATGCACTCTCCAGTTGTGATGTTTTTTAAATTTTGTCCTCTATCAGCATCAGAATGTGTGCCTTCTGCCCTCGTGGTGGCTATACGCCGCTCGGTTTGGTTGTGCCAGTGGGCTGCTGACAGTGCTGCCAAGAAGGCCCTCACTGGGTTTCCCTTTAAAGGACTGCGTCTGTTTGGAGACCGCCTGGACCTTTTTGCTAAGGGAGGCAGGTTACCCCAGCGCAGGCGGCAACCTCGGCCCTTTCGGGGTCAGTGTTCCTTCTCCTCCCCTTACTGTGGTGCAAGACAGGGAAGGGGGGTTTCTTTCCCTGGGGCCGGGGTGATTTCTGGGGTAGAGGCAGTGGACGTGGACGTCCTGGCTCCTCCTGGGGTCTCAAAGCAAAATACTCTCCCAAGCCCCCTCAGGCATGATGGGGCGCCCTCACCCATCCGGGTGGGGGGACGGCTGCAGCACTTCGCTCGCGTCTGGAGGCTTCATGTCTCAGACCGGTGGATTCAGGAGGTAGTGTCCTCCGGTTACAAGTTGGAGTTTGCTGCCGATCCCCCTCATCAGATCCCGGATTCCTCAGGACCCTGTGTCAGCTCAGGAGCTAGTGCAAGCAGTGCATGGCCTCCTGGAGCTGGGGGTCATCTGCCAGGTCCCTTTAAGAGAAAAAGGCAAGGGCTTTTATTCCAACCTATTCACAATACCCAAAAAGGATGGTTCTGTCAGGCCCATCCTGGACTTAAAGATTCTCAACAAGTTTGTCAGGGGCAGGCGCTTTCGCATGGAGACTCTGCGTTCTGCCATCAGTTCCCTACGCCAAGGGGATTTCATGACTTCTGTGGACATCAAATATGCTTACCTTCATATTCCTGTGTTCCCAGGTCATCAAATGTTCCTCAGGTTCACTCTGATGGATCAACACTACCAATTTGTGGCCTTGCCCTTCGGCCTCACTTCAGCTCCCAGGGTGTTCACCAAGGTGCTGGCTGGCGTGATGTCTCTGCTCATATGTCAGGGCGTCCGCGTGCTTCCCTATCCGGACGACATCCTCATCACTTCCCAGTCTCTACATCAGGCAGAGTTGGATACTCAGCTGGTGGTGTCCACTCTGGAGTCATTTGGATGGGTGATCAACTACCCCAAGTCCTCACTGTCCCCTTCCTTGGTAACTCCATTCCTAGGAATGAATCTGGATACAGTTCAGGCAAGGATCTTCCTTCCTCAGCAGAAGGTGGACAGTCTGATTGCGCAGGCTCAGTCCCTCCTAGCTTGTCCCCATCCCTCCATCAGGCAGGGGATGCAGCTGGTGGGCCTGATAGTGGTGTGCTTTGAAGCGGTCCCTTATGCTCAGTTCCACTTGAGGCCTCTGCAACTTCACCTATTGTCTGTATGGGACAAGGACCCAGCTTCCCTGGACAGGGTCTGTATGCTCTCCCCCCTGGTCAGGAGGTCCCTCTTGTGGTGGATGGACTCAAGGAACCTTTTGGGGGGCAGATCCTTTCTTGCCCCTTCCTGGGAGACGGTCACCACGGATGCCAGTCTGTCAGGTTGGGGGGGTTTCTGGAAGTCCCTGCGGTTCCAGGGGAGGTGGGGCCCTCAGGAGGCCCACACACCTATCAATGTCTTGGAGCTGCGGGCGATCAGGTTAGTTCTGGCTCGCTTGACTACTCCTCTTCGGGGCCTGCCTGTTCAGGAGCGCTCGGACAACCAGACTACATCAATCATCAGGGAGGGACCCGGAGCAAGGGGGCCCTCCAGGAAGCGTCTCTGATCCTGACTTGGGCGGAGGCCAATGTCCCCTGCATTTCAGCGGTGTACATCCCGGGGGTGGAAAATCACCTGGCGGACTCTCTGAGCAGGGGGACCTCTCGCCAGGGAGAATGGTCCCTATGCAGCAGGGTGTTTCAATCCCTGTGTCACCGTTGGGGCCAACCAGATGTGGATCTGTTTGCGTCCCGCCACTATCACAAGCTCCCAGCTTTTGTCTCTCTGTCCAGGGATCCTCTGGCCCTGACCTCGGATGCGCTAGCAATGTCATGACAGGACTTTCAGTTCCTGTATGTCTTCCCTCCAATTCCCCTGCTGGGAAGGGTTCTGCGCAAGATTGCTCTGGAAGGGGTGTCAGCAATTCTGGTGGCCTCCAGGTGGCCAAGAAGAGTGGGGTTCGCAGACATGGTGCAGCTGGCAGTAGATCAGTATGCTCTGCCCTTGGTGACAGATCTGCTCACTCAGGGCTCATTATGCCATCCCAATTTACAAACTCTGGCTTTGACGGCTTGGCTGCTGAAACCTCCATCTTGATGGAGAAGGGGCTGTCTTCCTCGGTTGTGGATACTTTGATTAAAGCTAGGAAGAAGTCTTCCTCTTCCATTTACTACAGGGTTTGGCGTGCCTACATTGACTGGTGTGAGACTAAGTCTCTTCCCTGTCGTGTGTTCTCTATTCCCAGGATTCTGGAGTTCCTGCAGCATGGGTTGGAGATGGGGCTCCAACTCGGTACTCTGAAGGGTCAGGTTTCTGCCCTGGCTATTTTCTTCCAGAAGTCCTTTGCTCAGCACGCTCTGATCAGGACTTTTTTCCAGGGGGTCACTCATGTGCGTCCCCCACATAAACCTATGGTGCCTGTTTGGGATCTGAACTTGGTTCTGTCAGCCTTGCAGGGCGCTCCCTTTGAACCTGTGCAGGATGCTGCTTTGGCCATTCTTACGCTCAAGGTTGTATTTCTAGTGGCTATCACTTCTGTCAGGCGTGTGTCTGAGCTGGCGGCGCTGTCCATTCAGCCCCCCTACTATGAGAGACACCAGGACAAGGTGGTGTTTAGTTTCAAACCTGACTTTCTACCTAAGGTAGTGTCTGCTTTTCATTTGAATCAGGATATTGTTCTTCCTTCTTTGTTCCCTAATCCTAAAAATGCTAAGGAGAGAGTTTTGCACTCTTTGGATGTGGTTAGGTGTCTGAAGTACTATCTGGTGGCTACTGCACCTTTCAGGAAAACTGATGCTCTTTTTGTGGTCCCTTCTGGTTCTAGGAAGGGTTTGGCTCCTGCTAAGTCTACTATCAGCAAGTGGATTCGTCAGGCTGTGATTCAGGCCTACTCTGCTAAGGGGAAGAATCCTCCCTTCTGCCTTACTGCTCATTCCACTCGTGCTATTGGTGCCTCTTGGGCTTTTCAGCACCAGGCTTCTGTTGAACAAGTTTGCAAGGCCGCTACTTGGTCTTCTGTTCATACCTTTTCAAAGTTTTACAAGGTTGATGTTAGGACCTCAGCTGATGCTGTTTTTGGCCGAAAAGGTTCTGCAGGCGGCAGTGGTTTAAACTGCCTGCTGCTGATTTTCTTGGGGATCCCACCCTACTTTATGGACACTGCTATTGGATGTCCCAACTGTAAGTATTAGATTTGGAGCAGGACGTACTGTATACTAAGAATAATACAATTCTGTGATTAGTCACCTGTAGAATTGGTATTATGAGTATACAGTACGTCCTGCTCCAGCCCACCCTTGGTTTGCATTTTCTTGGATCCCCTGTATGGTGATTGTTATCATTGTTATAGTTGATAGTTTGGATTGTTTAATTCTCCCGGCTTCTCATTAACTGCTTTTCAATGCTGGGGATTTGTGGGAGGTCCCTGGGTATTTGAGGGGCCGGGAGGAGCCTATTTTCGATGTCTCTGCAGTTCAGCGCCATCTGGCGGAGTATATCCCAACTGTAAGTATTAGATTTGGAGCAGGACGTACTGTATACTAATAATACCAATTCTACAGGTGAGTAATCACAGAATTGTATTTTTTTATCACTTGGGATCTAAAACCGAACACTCTTGTCTCCCTATAGGTTTGGAATGCTCAAAGAGCTGGATACAAAGCTGCTATAGTTTACAATGTGGACTCTGATGATCTTATCAGCATGGCTTCCAATGATGGTATGTGGGCAGAAGGGGGACCTAATTTACCTCTATGGCCAGCAAGTGGTACTAATAAACGCAGAAGGGCACAAAGATTTGTTATCCTTCCTGCCCACCTTCAGTTGCATAACCCAATAAGACAAACTGGTCCAATAACATCATAGAAATGTGCAGATTCTATTGCAGGATGACCTTGATTTATGAATTCAGGCATTGTTAGTCTGTACAGGTCTGTCTGCCCTGGGTTCTGTAAGATTGAGGAGGCAAGCTTTGCATGAAATCTGCCTGATTATACCTGCCAGAAGCCAGGTGAAGTACAGGTTTAAATGTTTAAATGCTGCCTTGAGCTGATGGAATCTCTTTGCTGCAGCACTGGCACAGTCATAATATTCAGTTGTTAATGTATCCTTGGACTGTGTTAGCTAAACTAGAGTTTTTCATGCATCTTAATCTGCCAAATGTGTGATCATGAGGGGAAGAGGATATAGGGGCACCCAGGGCTAACATGATCTGTTGGGGCTGTTGTGAAGCCTGTTTTGACCCAACCCTTTTCTTAGTTAATAGAGGGCTTGGCCCTTTCTTTTTCTTACTTACTGTAGAAGTCCTGCCGTATACCCTCTGTAACTATGTAGTGATTTGGGATGTCCATATGTATCTGATTCCACAGGTCCTAGGACCTGCTAAGAGAAAATGCAAACATCCTGAATCCTGCACGAGGCTCAGTTCCCCATCAAATTTTCATTCTTTCTTTTTCTCATAATGGTTAACCTCTTGGTAGGGGTCATGGATTAACAAAGAGCTGGTTCTAATTTGCCAAGATTCTTTTCTCCTTCACAGTGGTACTTGCTACAAGCAAAGAGGGTCCCCTTTCTAAATCCTGGGGTAAGTGCCAAGAAGGTGGCAAGTTTCCTGCGGGGTCAGTCTCCTGATAGGAGGGTGCATCAGGACCACACATACCTAGTGTTTGCAAACATTACCACATCTGTGATGCTTGGACTAGGGCATGAGCACCTTCCGAGTTTGCCTCGGTGGCCTTTCTCTTTGCCTTCTATGGTGGGAAGCAACAAAAAAAAATATAATACACTGTAGATTATAGAAACTAGCCTTTTTATTTTGGGAAAGATTGTAGTGAGTTGGAAACCAGACAGATACTTGCAAATTGCCTAATGTTATATTGTTTATGTTTTAGGAGATGTCTTGAAGAAAATTGACATTCCATCAGTGTTTATTGGGGAGTCTTCTGCTCGGATACTGCGGGAAGAATACACCTGGCAAAAAGGGTTGGAATTTTTTTTTGTCATAAATTTCCTTTTTCATAGAAATAAAATAACTAGTCTAATGGTGCCATAATAAGTGTGTCGCTGTTGGAATGCTTGTATTTAATGCCAGCAAGCCTTTTCTGTTTGTTAGCTGGCTTTAGTAGTCCAAGCTCCCCTGTCGGCTCCAGTACGCTTGGGCTGGGTGTGAGTGCATGCTCTTCAATTTGCTACCCTGCTTCCAAATGAGCCGTGCTTGCTGCTAAAGACCACAAAAAGGCCCCCCTCTTCTGTCAGCTCAACTTTTGATTAGCTGGCTTGTCAGGGGGTATAGTTGAATATAGGCTGTATTCTAAGTGTCATACACCCCGCTTCCACCATTCATGACATCTGGGTAGTCTCCAGTAGAGGGCGAACTTCTGCAGAGATGAATGCAAAAAAGAAGCTCCTCCTGGCCCATAAATACCTGGCACCTCCCACTAAGGCACCTCCCACTAATCCCCCAGTTCCTTCTCTGCAAGAGCGACGAGCAAGTCAGAAGATGAAGGCTTCTATTCCTTGCAGGTAAGCCGGGCTCTCGCCCGGCCATTCTTGCCCCTTTTTCTGCCTGGACCTTATTCCATTGTCCCGTATGAGCCTCCCAGCCTTGGCTGTAGGTCCCAGTGAGGGTAGGCAACACCTTTGTAGGTGTTTAAGGAGCATTGCTCCTCCGTGAGACCCCATTGCAAGGGGTAGGCGGTGTCCGGGTTGGACACCCCGGTTTGGGATGCCCTGTCCCTTCTACCGTATCCGTCCACCAGACTCTGGTTCCGGATCCCCCACCTTCCGGGTCCCTTCCTTAACCCTCCAGCTGGGGGAGGGGGGGGGGGCAGGCTTGTCCCTCACATTTCTTTATTGTGTGGGTGCATGTTGCGGTGTACTGTCACTTTGCTGTGGGTCTGCACCATGCTGTGCAGCGTTTAGCAGAGGGAGCTTCTCCCCCTCAGGCTGCGTGTTGGGGGGGGGGGGCGAGGCCTGGCCCTCCCCCTCGTTTTGGCGCCTTGCTGAGGCTCAGCCCACGGCCTGGATCCGCGTTGCTGGACTTGCATGAGGGGGCGTGGCCTAACGAGCACGCGTTCTGTGCTGACCCGCCCCTCTTCTTCTCTTCACTCCCTCCAGGCAAGGCTGTGCTGGGCTCCGGTGGCCATCTTGTTCCTGTTGCTGCTGCGGACTCCGCAGTTTTGTGAGTGCCCTGTGGACCCCCTCTCCTCCTGTTATGGCAGCACCCCTCTCCGCAGGGGGCTGCGCTGTCCTTATTGTACATATTGTGTATATAGATGTATCTATATAGATATATATATTATAGTATTAGGTAATGTATGAGTGTTGGCTGATGGGTCCCCTTTCATTTGTGTCTTTCAGGAGGACTCCCTGTGTTTTGCATGTTAGGGAGTTCTCCCGGTCCTAGGGTCCCTAGCTTTAAATTACACATTTTCCAAATCCTCCCACTGGGACTTTAAAGGGGCATCCCAGGGTTGCTTACCAGCTTAATTCCCTAGGGTCATTGCGACTACCCCAAAATATCACCATATGGAGGCTCCGCAGGATACTGGGCTTGGGCTTCCTTCGGGACAATCCCGGCCGTGTGTGGGTTGTGGGGGAGAATGTGCTAATTTGTATTCCATGTGCACAAATGGCCATATCGCGGCAGTCTGCTTCCCAGGCTTCTGGGTCAGCACCGCCCGCTTCATCGCCTACCCCTCCCCGTCTTATCCGCACCCCAAGTGACATCGTCACTAGTGGGGAGTTGCACTCTGATGTTTGTGCTCGCCTGGCCAGCATTGAGAGATTTCATTCTGGCGCAGTGGGCAAAAAGGCCCATGTCAAGAAGAGACATTTAGCGCCGGTATGGCCGGCTTTGGATTTTGATGAGGATGAGTGGTCAGATTATTCCCCGTTAGAGGAGGGGGAGTTGTTTGAGGAATCAGAATCTGACGATGTGCAGTTGTGTGATAATGGTGTTGGGCAGGCGCTGGGGGTTCTGGCCCATCTCCTGGAGGTTTTGGACATTGCCCCACCGGAGGCGGCCCCTCTCAAAAAAAGGGGAATTTTTCGGGTCCTCTAAGCCCCGTTTGGAGTTTCCTATGCAAAGTCATTTTGATGCATTGATCCTGATCCTTAGGGAATGGGAGAAATCGAGTCGGCTTCCCGGCGTTCCTCAGGAATGGGATAGGAAGTATCCCTTCCCGGTTAATGCGGTAAAGCGCTGGTCTTCCCCTCCCGAGGTCGACGCGCCTGTTTTGGGGTTGTCCAACACCTCTGTGGTCCACACCCCTGATGTCACTACCCTCAAAGATGGTGAGGATAAGCGCATTGATCAGTTGGCTTGCCATGCCTTTGCCAGTCTGGGTTCAGCCTTACGGCCTGTGTGTGCATCTGCGCTAGCGGCTGTGGCTAATAGGTCCCTTGTCAGGGAGTTTTTAAATGGTGCCCATTTTGATCCGGCCAGCGCTGAGTTCGCTGCCCTTAAAAGATGTGAATTGTTTATGGATTTTGTCTTGGCTGCTATGGAAGACACTATTGTTATGTGTAGTAGAACTTCGGCCTTATTGGTGGCCATGCGCCGATCGGTCTGGCTTCGCCGGTGGGCGGCGGACTTTGCAGCCAAGAAATTGCTCACCACTCTTCCCTTCCTGGGTACGCGGCTGTTTGGAGATAAGTTGGATGCGGTGGCTAAGGGCGGTAAGCTACCCCAGCGTAAGAAGCAGCGTCGCTCCTTTCGGGGGGCGAGCTCCTTCAACCCTTCCTTTCGAGGTGCCAGAGCCGTCAGAGGTTTCGCCTACTCAGGCATCAGAGGTTCCTCTTGGGGCAGAGGCAGAGGACGGGCCCGTCCAGCATCTGCCTGGGGCTCCAAACCTAAGCCCCCAGCCAAACCAACTCAGCAATGAGGGGGCGCCCACACCCGTACGGGTGGGGGGGCGGCTGCGGCTCTTCTTCCAGGTCTGGGCCCAGGAGGTCACAGACAGATGGATTCTGGAAGTGGTCCGGGTACACACTGGAGTTTGAGTACTGGCCCCCTCCAAGATTCTTAAGGTCTCGGGTGCCCACGGACTCTCAGGCTGCACAGGGGCTCCTGTTGGCAGTCCAAAATCTTTGGGACATGGGAGTCATATGTCCTGTGCCTCCCTCGGAGAGAGGCAGGGGATACTACTCCAATCTTTTCACGGTCCCCAAAAAAGATGGATCCATAAGACCCATTCTGGATCTAAAAATTCTCAACAAGTTCATCAGAACCAAGAAGTTTCGCATGGAGATTCTGCGCTCTGCCATCCATTCCCTTCGTCAAGGGGATTTTATGACGTCCATAGACATCAAGGATGCTTACCTGCATGTTCCAATCTTCCCAGCGCACCAGAGATTTCTCAGGTTTGCAGTGGAGGATCTTCATTTTCAGTTTGTGGCCCTCCCATTGTGTTCAGGGCCCAGGGTATTCGCATTGTGCCGTATCTGGACAACCTGCTGATTTCAGCTTCTTCCTTCCGTCAGGCGGAACTGGACACCAGGACTGTGGTGTCTCTGGAGAGGTTCGGATGGGTGATCAACCACCCCAAATCCTCTCTTTCTCCTTCCAGGGAGATTTCATTCCTGGGCATGAATCTGGATACCACTCAGGCCAGAGTGTTTCTACCTTGACCCAAGGTGCAGGGGGTTCAGGATCTGATTCGCCTTCTGGCCATTCGTTGCCCCTCTATCCGGATGGGGATGAAACTGGTAGGTTTGATGGTGGCTTCATTTGAGGCAGTCCCCTTTGCCCAGTTCCACATGAGGTCGCTCCAGCTTCACCTGTTGTTGCATTGGGACAGATGTCCGCAGTCCTTGGATCAGTCCTTCCGGATGTCTCCCAGGGTTCGGCAGTCACTTCAGTGGTGGCTGGAGCCAAGCAATCTGTTGAGGGGCAGGTCTTTTCTGGCCCCTTGTTGGGAAATGGTTACCACGGATGCCAGCCTTTTGGGCTGGGGAGGTTTCTGGAAGAGTCATCAGTTCAGGGGGTTGTGGGGTCCTCAGGAGGCTCAAACCCCCATCAATGTCTTAGAGCTCAGAGCCATCCGGCTTGTTCTGTCAAGGCTGACACCTCACTTACAGAGCTTGCCGGTTCAGGTTCGATCAGACAATCGAACGGCGGTGGCCTACATCAATCACCAAGGAGGGACTCGCAGCAGGAGTGCCCTCAGGGAAGTCTCTCTGATCTTGACTTGGGCGGAGAGCAATGTCCCTTGCATTTCGGCAGTTTACATTCCGGGAGTGGAGAACACTGAGGTGGATGCCCTGAGCAGGGGCTTCTCTCGCCGAGGGGAGTGGTCTCTCAATCTCTGGATTTTTCGGTCCCTGTGTCACAAGTGGGGGACTCCGGAGGTGGATCTCTTTGCCTCACGGCACAATCACAAGCTTCCATCCTTTGTGTCTCTATCTCAGGATCCTCTGGCTCTGGTGGTGGATGCCTTGTCTCTTGCCTGGAGGGATCTGGGGTTCCTGTATCTGTTTCCCCCCCTTCTCCATGGTGGGCAAGGTAGTTCGCAAGCTGGTTCTGGAAGGGGCGCCAGCAATTCTGGTGGCCCCAATGTGGCCAAGACAGGTTTGGTACGCAGACGTTGTAAGACTGGCGGTAGAGCAGAACAGGCTGCCCCTGGTTCCTGACCTGATATCTCAGGGTCAACTACTTTACCCCAATTTACAAATGCTGGCTTTGACGGCTTGGCTGCTGAAACCCTCATTCTGAAGGAGGAAGGTTTGTCTGAGGCTGTCGTTCAGACTTTGATTAGAGCTAGGAAGAGGTCTTCCTCTGGTATTTACTATAGGACTTGGCGGTCCTATATTGACTGGTGTGAGGCTAGGGCCTTACCTTTAGGGTGTTTTCTATCCCTAGGATTTTGGAGTTTCTTCAACACGGTCTGGATCTGGGGTTCCAGCTTAGTACCTTGAAAGGGCAGGTCTGTGCCCTGGCTGTTTTCTTCCAAAGGTCTTTTGCTTTGCACCCTCTGGTTAAGACTTTTTTCCAGGGGATTACTCATGTTCGGCCTCCTAGGAAGGCTCTGGTTCCTGTTTGGGATTTGAATCTGGTTCTTTCGGCTCTCCAGGGGCCTCCTTTTGAGCCGCTTCAGGATATTGCTCTTTCTGTTTTCACTCAAAAGGTTGCCTTTTTGGTGGCCATTACCTCTGTACGGCGTGTTTCGGAGTTGGCGGCTTTGTCTATTCAGGCGCCTTACTTTGAGAGACACCAGGGCAAGGTGGTTTTCCATTTTAAACCAGATTTTCTTCCAAAGGTGGTTTCTTCTTTTCACCTCAATCAGGATGTTGTTCTCCTTTCCTTGTGTCCTAAACCTAGCAATGACAAGGAGAGGGTTTTGCATTCTTTGGATGTGGTTCGTTGTGTGAAGTACTATTTGGTGGCTACTTCTCCCTTCCGCAAGACGGACGCTTTTTTCGTGGTGCCTTGCGGGCCCAGAAAGGGGTTTGGCGCCCGCCAAGTCTACCATTAGTAAGTGGATTCGTCAGGCCATTGTTGGGGCCTATTCTGCTAAGGGGAGGACTCCCCCCTTTTAAGATTACTGCACATTCTACTCGTGCTGTTGGTGCATCCTGGGCTTTTCAGCACCAGGCTTCTGTTGAACAAGTTTGTAAGGCTGCTACTTGGTCTTCCATACTTTTTCCAAGTTTTCCAAGGTTGATGTGCGGGCCTCAGCGGATGCTGTTTTTGGCCGCAAGGTAATGCAAGCTGCAGTGGTTTAAGTTGGTGCATTTTTTTTGTAGGTTCCCACCCATGACGGACACTGCTATTGGATGTCCCAGATGTCATGAATGGTGGAAGTGGGGTGTATGACACACTTAGAATAATACCATTTTATGAGTACTCACCTTTAAAATGGGTATTATGAGTGTGTCATACACCCCGCTTCACCCTACCCTTGTTGTATTCCGGATCTTTTATGTGGTGAACCTTTTTTGGTGGTTATATTGGTTCTTCCTGGTCCTCTTACTGCTATCATACACTTGGGGATTAGTGGGAGGTCCCAGGTATTTATGGGCCAGGAGGAGCTTCTTTTTTGCATTCATCTCTGCAGAAGTTCGCCCTCTACTGGAGACTACCCAGATGTCATGAATGGTGGAAGCGGGGTGTTTGACACACTCATAATACCCATTTTAAAGGTGAGTACTCACAAAATGGTATTTTTGTCGACATCTAGGCTTTAAACATCCACACACATGCAATGACAAACCTGTCTTGGCATCCCTATTATAGACAATGTGCGGCATCCCTCATTAAACGCAGTATGAGGCATTCCCCATTGCAGCCAGTGAGTGGCATTCCTCATTACAGGCTGTGTGGCATCTGCCCATTGCAGGCAATGTGTGGAATCCCTCATTACAGCCAGTGGCGTCATCCAGCTATTGGGGGAAAATAGGTGTGTCTTATGGCGCGAAACATGCGATACTTAAAATGTGCTGTCTAGAAATTGCTGCACTGAGCTTTCAGTTTTTCAACAGTGTCCTCAAACCCATTTATTGCCGTTTAGGTAGTATATAAGTGCTACAAGCTCTGCTTGCATTCTCTGCCGGTATCGAGAAATTATGGTTGGCAATGAAATTTAAAACCCATTTGATGCAACTGTGGACCATTTCTACTAATTGATGTGCAATTGTATAAATAATGGCATCAACTGCACAAGTTTGCAGTTACTACCCCAAGAATTTTTGTTTTTTGATGGGGTTTATTTAAAGCAGACCAAATGCCCCTAAAGCACCCCTCTAGTAATCGCTGACATAAAATATTTGAGAGGGCTTACCTCTATGCAGATGTTATGGAATAGCAGGCAGATTCTATGCTGCTTAACTGCATGGCAGCAGCCATCTTGCCATATAAAAACCCAATCCCACAGTCAGAATTGACTCACATATCCGTGCAATTCTCCTTTGTTAGTATACAGTATGTCCTGCGCCAGATGGCGCTGGACTGCAGAGACATCGAAAATTGGCTCCTCCCGGCCCCTCAAATACCCAGGGACCTCCCACAAATCCCCAGAATTTCTCTGCAGTCTGGCTGCAAAGAACGAGAAATTGCTCTCTACTCGCAGGTGAACGGGGCTATTAGCCTGCGGCCCTGTAGGACTATTCCCACCCATTCCACTAGTAATATGCCTCCCAGCCTTGGCTGCGCTGGTCGGGTGAGGGTAGGCAGCACCGCTGTTAGGTGCTTAGGAGCGCTGCTCCACTGCAATCCCCCACCAAAGGGTAGGCGGTTCAGGCTTATGGTGAGCCTCTATGGGATGCCCCTCCCGCACTATTGCCCCTTGCCCCTACCTATCGGTGGGCCCTATTTAAGTAGCCGCCGTCCTCCCTCATCCTCCTTGTAGTCTTCGGGGGAAAAAGGGGGGGTGTATGTGTATAGATAGGTATGTTATGCATTCTGTGTTTTTTACACTGTCTTTTCACATGCCTTTATTCTTGTGTCAGCCGCCGCGCTGACTTGTCTTTACTGCATTTTAAATTTGCCGGCGCGTGCTGACTTGGCTCCACGCTTGGCGGCGGCATTACCTCAGGCGCCAGGTGCGCCATCATTGGCTGCTTGCCGTTGTGGCTTTGTGCTCTTCGGGGGGGGTCGGGGCCCGTCTTTGGCGCGTTCCGCGTCATCGCTGTTACTGGCCTGCCCCTCGAGGTATACCGACGGCATCTTTCCTTCTTGGTTGGCCTATACGCGACGGTCTCCTACCTACCGCGGTCCGTAAGTGCCCTCGCGGGCGGCTTTATTCCTTCACTTTGGTTACGATGTACTTAAGATCTTGTCTGCTTATGTCTTTCAGGCGGGACGAACCCTTCCTGGCTTCTCCCGGCCCTGTTTTTAATATACTTACTTATAGGCCTTGTAAAAATTATACTCCCACTTCCCTAGCGGGTTGAACAGATTATTGCGAAGTCCTTAGCACGTAAGGCCCCTGCTAAGAAGCGGCATTTGCCGCCTAATGTTACTGTTTTCCCTATGGGAACTGAGGAGTTTATGAATCTTTGTGGCTATACCCCGTCTGATGAAGTGGAGCTCTTTTCTCAATTCAGGCTCATCTGATGAAAGACCAAGTGGTCATGACGATTCTGGCTCTGACCCCTGGGCCCCGGATGACACTGACAGATTATTGACCCAGATTTTTGAGGTTCTGTCTATCTCTCTCCCTGTTGAGGCTCCCAGGCAAAGAGGGGAGCTTTTTGATACAGCAAAATCACATCTGGAATTTCCAGAGCAGGCACATTTCCATAACCTCAAGGAATGGGAGCGTCCCAGTAAACGTCCAGGGGTTCCAAAAAGTTGGGATAGGAAGTATCCCTTTCCTGCTGAGGTGGTTAAATGTTGGTCATCCCCCCCCCCCCCCACCCGAGGTGGATGCCCCGATCCTAGGGCTATCTAACACCTCTGTCATGCATTCCCCTGATTCTACTACCCTGCGGGATGTTGAAGACCGGCATATTGATCAGCTGTCATCCCACGCCTTGCATGTGCGGGGACGGCGCTGCGCCCGGTCTGTGCCTCTGCCATTACTGCTGTGGCCACTAGAACCCTTATCAGGAATATGCTTGATAGTGCCCCTGATGATTTGCCTTGTGAGGTGTTTAATGCACTATCCAGTTGTGATGTTTTTGTAAATTTTGTCAGCATTGGATGACACCATCAGAATGTGTGCCAGAACTTCTGCCCTTGTGGTGGCTATACGCCGCTCAGTTTGGCTGCACCAGTGGGCTGCTGACAGTGCTGCCAAGAAGGCCCTCACTGGGTTTCCCTTTAAAGGACTGCGCCTGTTTGGGAACCGCCTGGACCTTTTTGCTAAGGGAGGCAGGTTACCCCAGCGCAGGCGGCAATCTCGGCCCTTTCGGGGTCAGGGTTCCTTCTCCTCCCCTTTCTCTGGTGCAAGACAGGGAAGGGGGGTTTCTCTCCCTGGGGCCCGGGGAGATTTCTGGGGTAGAGGCAGAGGACGTGGACATCCTGGCTCCTCCTGAGGTCCCAAAGCTAAATCCTCTCCCAAGCCCCCTAAGGCATGATGGGGCGCTTTCACCCATCCGTGTGGGGGGACGGCTGCAGCACTTTGCTCATGTCTGGAGGCTTCATGTCTCAGACCGGTGGATTCAGGAGGTAGTGTCCTCCGGTTACAAGTTGGAGTTTACTGCCGATCCCCCTTCAAGATTCATCAGATCCCGGATTCCTCAGGACCCTGTGTCGGCTCAGGAGCTAGTGCGAGCAGTGCAAGGCCTCCTGGAGCTGGGGGTCATCTGCCAGGTCCCTTTAAGAGAAAAAGGCAAGGGCTTTTATTCCAACCTATTCACAAGGATGATTCGGTCAGGCCCATCCTGGACTTGAAGATCCTCAACAAGTTTGTCAGGGGCAGGCGCTTTCGCATGGAAACTCTGCGCTCTGCCATCAGTTCCTTGCGCCAAGGGGATTTCATGACTTCTGTGGACATCAAAGATGCTTACCTTCATATTCCTGTGTTCCCAGGTCATCAAAGGTTCCTCAGGTTCGCTCTGATGGATCAACACTACCAGTTTGTGGCCTTGCCCTTCGGCCTCACTTCAGCTCCCAGGGTGTTCACCAAGGTGCTGGCTGGCGTGATGTCTCTGCTCATATGTCAGGGCGTCCGCGTGCTTCCCTATCTGGACGACATCCTCATCACCTCCCAGTCTCTACATCAGGCAGAGTTGGATACTCAGCTGGTGGTGTCCACTCTGGAGTCATTTGGATGGGTGATCAACCACCCCAAGTCCTCACTGTCCCCTTCCTTGGTAACTCCATTCCTAGGAATGAATCTGGATACAGTTCAAGCAAAGATCTTCCTTCCTCAGCAGAAGGTGGACAGTCTGATTGCACAGGCTCAGTCCCTCCTAGCTTGTCCCCATACCTCCATCAGGCAGGGGATGCAGCTGGTGGGCCTGATGGTGGCGTGCTTCGAAGCGGTCCCTTATGCTCAGTTCCACTTGAGGCCTCTGCAACTTCACCTATTGTCAGTATGGGACAAGGACCCAGCATCCCAGGGTCCGTGCGCTTCCCCCCCTGGTCAGGAGATCCCTCTTGTGGTGGATGGACTCAAGGAACCTGTTGGGGGGCAGATCCTTTCTTGCCCCTTCCTGGGAGACGGTCACCACGGATGCCAGTCTGTCAGGTTGAGGGGGTTTCTGGAAGTCCCTGCGGTTCCAGGGGAGGTGGGGCCCTCAGGAGGCACACACACCTATCAATGTCTTGGAGCTGCGGGTGATCAGGTTAGTTCTAGCTCGCTTGACTACTCACCTTCGGGGCCTGCCTGTTCAGGTGCGCTCGGACAACCAGGCGGCAGTTGCCTACATCAATCATCAGGGAGGGACCCGGAGCAAGGGGGCCCTCCAGGAAGCGTCTCTGATCCTGACTTGGGCGGAGGCCAATGTCCCCTGCATTTCAGCTGTGTACATCCCGGGGGTGGGAAATCGCCTGGCGGACTCTCTGAGCAGGGGGACCTCTCGCCAGGGAGAATGGTCCCTATGCAGCAGGGTGTTTCAATCTCTGTGTCACCGTTGGGGCCAACCAGATTTGGATCTGTTTGCGTCCCGCCACAATCACATGTGTAGCGATAACCCTTATCGCCGGAGGGCTTCACCGCCCGAGACGTCCTTTTCCCAATCGTAAGAGGTGCTGCTGGAATTCCAGAGTCGTCCGTGAGGAAACAGGAACAGCCCTTACAAGGGCTAGTGAACTGTAATATAGCGTTTCCCCCAATAAGAGACAGAACTCAGTATTGAGGGTGAAGGTGAAGTGTTTTTATTAGTGCCACTCTAGGCCTTATATACACAAGTCTCCATGCAATGGGACCTCCCCCGTGGACCTCATGACAAATACACAGACCAACTCTGCCGGTGACGCAATCAGCAAAACAATAGGCGTCTGTAATACACTCAATCAGAACAATGCCATTGCCTGTGACGTAATCAATTAACACAAAGGCAGTTTATAATACAATCCAAACTACAATGACCTAATTAAGAAAAGGCCAGTGAATGACCCTGTGGGCAACTGAATAGTGATGACATCCAAAAGACAGAGCGTCTGTCACAATGCCCCCTTTTTGTGGAACACCCGGCAGACCCGGATTGACCCTGTTCGGGTTAACGTGGGGCTGTCCGGACTCTTGTTATGGGCAGAGTTCTGTGTAAGGACAAGTCTGCACATAGTGAGTAACCGGACTAAACATTGACGTGGGCTGTACATAGGAATCGGTCATGGGTGGGGTCCAAACACTGGGATATTGTGGCGTTGGTGAGTTCAGCACCAAAGTCCTTGGTTGGATGTGTGCACAGGTGCTCTGCTTTCTTATAGCTGGCCCAAGTTTCAATCTCTTTCCATGGAAGCTGATCGGAGAATCCACAATTTTCTGCACATCTACATCATCGTAAAAGTAGACAAAACCATAACCCTTAGAAACGCCAGAGGCATCCCTAATAATTTTGACACTCTTTACAGCGCCATACTTTGAAAAAACATCCTTAATTTCAGGCTGATTAATCCGACGGCCAATGCCCCCAACAAAAATAGTGTTTGGCATACGTTTCCCTTCTGGAAGGACGTAACCTGACGGCTGATCCTCTTCTTGGCTTCTTGTAACAGACATGACGTGATGCAGACGAAACCCCTGGGTCTCCCCGACCAGTGGGCTGGAGTCGGCAGCTCGGGCTGGAGACCGGGTTGTAACAGGGTTGACGCTGGCTGGTCCAGAGGTAGCGTAGGCAGAAGTCATTGGTCCTAGATCATTTCCCAATAGTACTTCTGCTGGTAAGTTGTCCATAAGTCCCACCTGTACCCTGCCGGATCCAGCGCCCCAGTCAAGATGTACTCGGGCGGTGGGGAGTCGAAACACAGCTCCTCCCGCCACCCTTACTGCAACGGTGTGTCCAGTGCGGTCTTTGTTCTTGACCAAATGAGGTTGAAGCAAGGTAAGTGTGGCTCCGGTGTCGCGTAATCCTTGCGCGGTGCGCCCATTGACTCATACCTCCTGGCGATGGTGCTGTCGGTTGTCTGGGATGGCCGCTTGTACGGGATCAGCTTCATACAGTACCCCCAGATACTCTTCCGAACTGCTCTCAGCTTCCAAACAGTGTGCCACAGGAGTACGGGAGGTGGAAGGTTGCTTTTGCCCCCACGTGTTTCGGGGAGGCTCTAGGGCGCAATCACTGCGATAATGTCCCCATTGTTTGCAATGATGGCACTGAACTGTGGAGAGGTTCGGTTGCTGCGCTGGCCTATGTGGCCCAAAGTAACGAGTTGGCGCGGAAGCCACAGGTGCTTGAAACGTAATGGGAGGTGGTGGTTTTGGAGCGGACTGTTCTGTCCGGCGAGCATCAGTGTACTCGTCGGCTAGACGAGCAGCCTCAGGTAGCGTTAGAGGCCTCCGGTCACGTACCCACTCTCTTAGCTCTGGTTGCAGGGCATTGAGAAAGTGTTCTAGTAAAAACAACTGTAGTACATCCTCAGCGGTCGTGGCTTTGCATCCAGTGACCCAGTGTGATGCTGTACGATGGAGGCGACATGCCCACTCCGTGTAAGAATCCCCTCCCTTCTTTTGGGATTCCCGAAATCGTCGCCTGTAGGCTTCCGGGGTGACAGCGTACCGGGCTAACAAAGCCTCCTTTACCAGATGGTAGTGTGGTAAGTCCGCATCAGGGATGGCCCGGAAAGCATCGGAAGCTTTCCCAGATAGTTTCCCTGATAATATGGTGACCCATTCCTCCGTGGGTACCCGGTGTAAAGCGCACTGCCGTTCAAAATCGGCCAAAAATCCGTCACTTTCCTGGAAGGACTTAAATGCTGCAAATGGAATCTTTCTCCCCCCAGTGTAACTGAGGCTGAGAGGCTGCTGGGTTGAAAGTCGCCGATCTTCCCTTCGCTTACTGGCCTCTGCCTCCGCTGCGGCGAAGACTCGGTCGATCAGTTCCTGTGATGGATTCGGGCCATAGACCGACAATCTGTTCCGAACCGCTTGAACGAGAGCAGCGTCTTCATCGGCCTCTATATTGGTTTCGGTCCTCACTGCTGCACGATCCATTTCGATCAGCTCGGCTATCAGTTCCTGACGTGGGCGGTTGCTAGCTGACCTTCCCCGGCTCTCGAGTAGATCCTTCAGGGTCAGCCTTTTCAACTTGTCCTACTGACTCTCCATCAGGGTAGCACTCTCTCTGGGTAGAAAGGACCATCCGACCGCTTGCCACCAATTGTAGCGATAACCCTTATTGCCGGAGGGCTTCACCGCCCGAGACGTCCTTTTCCCAATCGTAAGAGGTGCTGCTGGAATTCCAGAGTCGTCCGTGAGGAAACAGGAACAGCCCTTACAAGGGCTAGTGAACTGTAATATAGCGTTTCCCCCAATAAGAGACAGAACTCAGTATTGAGGGTGAAGTGTTTTTTATTAGTGCCACTCTAGGCCTTATATACACAAGTCTCCATGCAATGGGACCTCCCCCGTGGACCTCATGACAAATACACAGACCAACTCTGCCGGTGACGCAATCAGCAAAACAATAGGCGTCTGTAATACACTCAATCAGAACAATGCCATTGCCTGTGACGTAATCAATTAACACAAAGGCAGTTTATAATACAATCCAAACTACAATGACCTAATTAAGAAAAGGCCAGTGAATGACCCTGTGGGCAACTGAATAGTGATGACATCCAAAAGACAGAGCGTCTGTCACAACATGCTGCCATCTTTTGTGTCTCTGTCCAGGGATCCTCTGGCCCTGACCTCGGATGCGCTAGCAATGTCATGGAAGGTCTTTCATTTCCTGTATGTCTTCCCCCCAATTCCCCTGCTGGGCAGGGTTCTGCGCAAGATTGCTCTGGAAGGGGTGCCAGCAATTCTGGTGGCCCCCAGGTGGCCAAGAAGAGTGTGGTTCGCAGACGTGGCAGTAGATCAGTACGCTCTGCCCTTGGTACCAGATCTGCTCACTCAGGGCTAACTACGCCATCCCAATATACAAACTCTGGCTTTGGCGGCTTAGCTGCTGAAACCTCCATCTTGATGGAGAAGGGGCTGTCTTCCTCAGTTGTGGATACTTTGATTAAAGCTAGGAAGAAGTCTTCCTCTTCCATTTATTACAGGGTTTGGCTTGCCTACATTGACTGGTGTGAGTCTATGTCTCTTCCCTGTCGAGTGTTCTCTATTCCCAGGATTCTGGAGTTCCTGCAGCATGGGTGCTGGCTATGCTCTGCCCTGGCTATTTTTTTTCCAGAAGTCCTTTGCTCAGCACCCTCTGATCAGGATTTTTTTCCAAGGGGTCACTCATGTGCGTCCCCCACATAAACCTATGGTGCCTGTTTGGGATCCGAACTTGGTTCTGTCAGCCTTGCAGGGTGCTCCCTTTGAACCTGTGCAGGATGCTGCCTTGGCCATTCTTACACTCAAGGTTGTGTTTCTGGTGGCTATCACTTCTGTCAGGCGTGTGTCTGAGTTGGCGGCGCTGTCCATTCAGCCCCCCTACTATGGGAGGCACCAGGACAAGGTGGCGTTTAGTTTCAAACCTGACTTTCTGCCTAAGGTAGTGTCTGCCTTTCATTTGAATCAGGATATTGTTCTTCCTTCTTTGTGCCCTAATCCTAGAAATGCTAAGGAGAGAGTTTTGCACTCTTTGGATGTGGTTAGGTGTCTGAAATACTATCTGGTGGCTACTGCACCTTTCAGGAAAACTGATGCTCTTTTTGTGGTCCCTTCTGGTCCTAGGAAGGGTTTGGCTCCTGCCAAGTCTACTATCTGCAAGTGGATTCGTCAGGCTGTGATTCAGGCCTACTCTGCTAAGGGGAAGAATCCTCCCTTCTGCCTTACTGCTCATTCCACTCGTGCGATTGGTGTCTCTGGGGCTTTTCAGCACCAGGCTTCTGTTGAACAAGTTTGCAAGGCCGCTACTTGGTCTTCTGTTCATACCTTTTCAAAGTTTTACAAGGTTGATGTTAGGGCCTCAGCTGATGCTGTTTTTGGCCGAAAGGTTCTGCAGGCGGCAGTGGTTTAAACTGCCTGCTGCTGATTTTTCTTGGGGATCCCACCCTACTTTATGGACACTGCTATTGGATGTCCCAACTGTAAGTATTAGATTTGGAGCAGGACGTACTGTATATTAAGAATAATACAATTCTGTGATTACTCACCTGTAGAATTGGTATTATGAGTATACAGTACGTCCTGCTCCAACCCACCCTTGGTTTGCATTTTCTTGGATCCCCTGTATGGTGATTGTTATCATTGTTATAGTTGATAGTTTGGATTGTTTAATTCTCCCGGCTTCTCATTAACTGCTTTTCAATGCTGGGGATTTGTGGGAGGTCCCTGGGTATTTGAGGGGCTGGGAGGAGCCTATTTTCGATGTCTCTGCAGTCCAGTGCCATCTGGCGGAGTATATCCCAACTGTAAGTATTAGATTTAAAGCAGAACGTACTGTATACTCATAATACCAATTCTACAGGTGAGTAATCACAGAATTGTATTATTTCTAGTAGAAAACCATCAACTGTGGTGACTCCTTGCCTCTGCTGCACAGCTGAATGTGCAGCTGAGAATTGTATCATTTTAGAAGATACACTGATTGAATGGTGTGCAGTAAATCCAGAGTCTGCAGTGAAGAGCAATAAAGATACATTTAAACAAATACAAAAGAACACCGCGCTATCTTCAAACAACCGAGCTCAACGTGCAATAACTGGAATCCTCCACCCAGAAAATTAATATGACAATAAAAATATATAAAAAAACACAGAGCTATAGGAAATAACTGTAAGAGTCCAATCAATTAAAAAAAAATGAAAAAATAAAGGTGAAAAATAATTTTCTTGAAAAATATGTTTTTTCTTCCAAACTTCAATTACACCCAGTGATTGACATCAATTCCTGTGCAAATCCACCACCTAATGGACGGGAGGCTTACCAGATGTAAATCATAGAAAAGCTTTCCTGAATCAATGGATCCCAAAACGATGGCAAATCACATCCCAAGTTGCAGAGAGATATATGGAACAAGCAAAACAATCTCACTTCCAAATGGGGAAATTATAAATCCACTCAGACGAGAACCAAGGCTCATAATCCAGAGGTATATGAGGGGATAAAAGAATAACATATAGTGCAACACCGCTAATAATAAGGAACGTTTAATTAAAACGAAGTGCACTCACATGATAACAATAAAAACAAAGCATTGAACAAAGTGTAACTGTCAGCGACTCTCACCGCCAGGCCTTCAAAGTCCAAAGTAGATCAATATAGCCAGGGTTATGTCCTATGTCCAGTTGCTGCTACCCAACGCGTTTCGCCCCTGATGGGGCTTTAACCAGGTTTGCAGCTTATGGTGGGAAATGAATTTAAATATCCGATATGTCTCTCTCCACCCGGAAGCGCAATGAATGCTTCCGGTTCACATAAATCAATCTACGAAATTCAACACTTATCTGCCATAATATACAGCCTGCATTACGCGGCACCACTTATAAAAACTATGCAGACGGCTTTTTAAATAAGGCTTTTATTTTTTTAAATAAAAAAACGCTTACCGATATGAGCTGCGTGACCGCCCGGAAGCAGAATAACTACTTCCGGTCCCTCCGAATAAACTTCAATGCGCAACCGCCAATCTAAGAGTACGGGCAGTTGCCAGTGCGCAAGCGCCAGCTCTCAACTCCGTGGCAGCTCTCCCCTAGTGCGCACGCGCCAGCACAACGCCGCCAGAGAAGCTGCTGACAGCGACGCCACATCGGTCGCCCAGCAACCCAAACAAACACAAGTGCGCAGGCGCCAGCCCGGGACAACAACAGCCACCGCACTCGCGCCTGTCACCATTCAATAGCAGCAGCTGCACGCACTACGCATGCGCCAACTCTTAAACTATTAACGCTACTTCACACAGTAGCAGGGAGACCTCTCAATGTTATACAAAGGGAAATCTGCTTTTATAAAGCTAAAAATAAACTATACTAAACTAGACTAAAATAATCCTCAAAAAACTCTGAGGCACGTCTAAAATTACTTATGCAATAAAGCCTAGACCATGATTCAACTGTCAAAGTATATATGAATATATAACATCATACATAGCTCTCTAATGGGCTAGCCGCTTAAGGCCCGCTTGACAGTAGAAACCTAGGCTTAAGCCTTAAAACTTTTTAATTAATACTCAAATCGGTTAGTTACAGACTTGGACCGGGAAAACCTCTAAGTGAGAGTCACGACTAACAAATCACCAACTATCCATTGCACATAGATAAAACTAGTAAACAAACATAGATATTATATAAGTAAAAACAGAAAACATACTGTAAACCCACTACAATAAAAAGTAAAAAATTTATTAAGAATCATCAATGAAACAATTTAAATCGTATTCAATATTCAGGCCACGAGGGGTCAAAGTGTTTAGATTATATATCCATCGACTTTCCATACGTGAAAGGTCCCTCTCCATATTGTTTCCCCGCCAATGTGCTTTCGCCTTATCTATCCCCATAAAGGAAACCGAACTGGGGTCTGAGGCGTGAAACTTCTTATAATGGGCTGACAAACTATGCCCTTCATATCCCCTTTTGATATTATACAAATGTTCCCTAATACGGGTTTTAAGAAGACGGGTGGTCCTCCCTATATAGATTAAATTGCATGGACACCAGATGGCGTATACCACAAATCTGGTACTACATGATATAAAATCTTTAATTTTGATAGAATCAGCCGTTCCTGGTACCAAAAACACAGGCGAGGATTTGTTTAATTTCAATCCGGTTCTGCAACCATAGCATGATCCACACCTAAAAAAAACGGTCGTAGGATGGTTAACCAGAGTGATCGGTTTGGGTGGGTCAACAAAGCTACGGACAAGACGATAGCTTGAGACATATCGGATATTTAAATTCATTTCCCACCATAAGCTGCAAACCTGGTTAAAGCCCCATCAGGGGCGAAACGCGTTGGGTAGCAGCAACTGGACATAGGACATAACCCTGGCTATATTGATCTACTTTGGACTTTGAAGGCCTGGCGGTGAGAGTCGCTGACAGTTACACTTTGTTCAATGCTTTGTTTTTATTGTTATCATGTGAGTGCACTTCGTTTTAATTAAACGTTCCTTATTATTAGCGGTGTTGCACTATATGTTATTCTTTTATCCCCTCATATACCTCTGGATTATGAGCCTTGGTTCTCGTCTGAGTGGATTTATAATTTCCCCAATTGGAAGTGAGATTGTTTTGCTTGTTCCATATATCTCTCTGCAACTTGGGATGTGATTTGCCATCGTTTTGGGATCCATTGATTCAGGAAAGCTTTTCTATGATTTACATCTGGTAAGCCTCCCGTCCATTAGGTGGTGGATTTGCACAGGAATTGATGTCCATCACTGGGTGTAATTGAAGTTTGGAAGAAAAAACATATTTTTCAAGAAAATTATTTTTCACCTTTATTATAGCTCTGTGTTTTTTTATATATTTTTATTGTCAATAAAGATACATTGTTGCAAGTTTCCCTTCACATGTTCTCTCTAGAAGCTGGTTATTTAGTGTGTGTTTGTTTAACATAATACACAAGCTGTTTTTGAGGCATTTATCTGGGTTTGGTGTGTGTTGCTGCTGGCACAGCTCTCCCCTAATGCTTGTGTGTGACAGAATGGCCACTCCCATGCAGTTCTACAGCAATCAATTGGCCTGTTATTCCAGAACATTTGCATGGAGTTGCATGGTCCATTTTTAATGTTCCCAGTATTTAATGATTCCACTGTAGGATTTGGCATCTTTGATTTTTACTGCATTTGGTTTGCATATGACGTATGACTGAAATTTTGTTTTTTCTTGGTGCAGGTCATATCTTGTGTTAATTCCTGAAGCTACCTTGCCACTGGAGTACTACTTAATACCGTTCCTAATAATAGTTGGCATTTGTTTGGTGCTAATTGTCATTTTTATGGTAGGTATTAAAGTTCTCTTTTGGTAATACACACTTTTAACTTTAGCTTTAAGGGGTGTATTGCATAGTAGTTTTCTGCCTGCTTGTTTGTTTAGAAGCCTTGTAGTTAAAGACTCCTAATTAAAATGGAAGGCAAGGTTTGGGAGTTTAGGATCTTTTTAGTAACTGTTGTGCTGCTTTTTCATAGCAGAAAATTAATCTAAGTGACTAAGATTGCAGAGAAGGGGAAGTGAAGCCTCTTTGAAGCAACATTTTTCAGTCAATAACGTTTCCCTGATTAACTTTTAACTCCTGTAGTAGCTAGTTAGCACTCGCAGGGGTGCGCCTGTAATGAGCCCACTTGAGGCGGCTGTCTCAGGCGATACTGCATAGGGGGTGGCAATTGGCCAGCAGAGAGGCTAGGTTCACCCCTGAGCACTTGCCTACATGTCATAGCAAAACAGGGCTTCGAGTATAAAAAATCTAGACTTGGTTTGATCTGTTGTTGTTAAAGTGGACCAAATCTCTAATCTTGTTACACATTCAGCCTTCCCAAAGGGGCACCCTTGTTAATAATCTTCATATTCTAAGCAGACAGCACGTCCTGCTCCAGACATAGTCCTTACATGTGGGTATACCTCCGCCTTCAGCGCCGTGCACTGCAGAAAACAAGCTCCTTCCGGCCCTACATATACCGGAGGACCTCCCACTAATCCCCAGATTTCTCTGCAGTGCTGGAACTGCGAAGACATGAAGTATCACGCTCTCGCAGGCGAGCGGGGCTTGACAGCCCGAGGCCCTGCGGGACTTTTTCCACCCGTCCTTCTTGTTAAGAATATGCCTCCCAGCCTGGGCTGCGTTGGTCGGGTGAAGGTAGGCAGCACCTAGTGTGCTTACGGAGCTAGTCTCCACCGCAATCCCCCTCCATAGGGTAGGCGGTTAAGGCGAATGGTGAGCCTTCAGTGGATGCCCCTCCCGCACTAGTGCCCCATCTAACGGTGAACCCTCTATTGGGTCACCTTCCTTCCCAGATTCCCCCGTTAGAGGGGGAAAAAAGAGGGGGGGGGCTGTGTCTTGATGGCCTACTCCTTGCCCTAAGTACACTTTAGACTCTTACCGCTACTGGGTGTCAGAGCGCGCTTCACTTGCTTAATATTTAACTGATACGCAGCGTTTTACTGTCCCTTATGCGCACACAGCAGCACGTTTTGGGGAAGCTACGGCGTTTTTCAATTTCCCTTGCTCACTTCGTCAGACCTCTCCTCTGAAGGGATGCTGACGTAGCTACATTCTCTCCTGATTGGGTGCACGCCTTCTAACTTTGCGCGCTCCGGGGGGGGAGGGGTGGTTCGGCCTGGTGCGTTCCGCGTCGTCGTCCGCTATTGCCCGCCCTTCGAGGTTCGCTGGGTGCCATTTCCTTCTCGCATGCGCGTGGTGAAGACGGTCCTCCCCTCGCAGACTGTAAGTGCCCTTGTGGGCGATCTTTTTTCTAGCTTGTTTCCTCGCGCTCGGCTTTGACATCCCTGTTTCCCCTTGTGTCTTTCAGACAGCTGCCACCGGTGGCTTCCCCTAGTCCGACGTAGCGCCCGGTCCAGACCATTTTTCAGATTTTACTCCCACTTCCCAGCGGGTCATAGGGGCATCCAGGGTTGCTTAAAGCGTCAATCCCTACTGGCACATTGAAGTTAATAATCACCATATGGAGGCATCCCAGGACATCGCGAACGGGGTCCCCCTGGGACAAGCCCGTCTGTGTGCAGCTTGTGGGGTTTCACCTAGCAGCAGTGACAATTCACGGGTCTGTGTACCTTGTGCTCAACAGGCGCTAGCCGGTCTCCACACCTCTTCCGAGGCTGGGCCCGCACCTCGCCTTATTTCCCCTACTCCCCCAAGCTTGAGCATAACCCCCAATACTAGTGGGGATTCTCATGCTGATTTGGCCTCTAGATTGGCCAGTGTGGAAAGCTTTATTGCTGGCTCCCTGGCGCACAAGGCTACTGCCAAGAAGCGTTATTTGAACCCTGAAGCTACTATTCTCCCTGTTGAATCCGATGATTTGCTGCTTTCCTATGCTCAGTCCCCATCAGAGGAAGGGGAACTGCTCTCTGACTCAGGATCCTACGAGGACGAGTCCAGGAGTCAGGAGTCTGGCTCTGATCTTTGGTCCCAGGACGACATTGACAGACTGTTGTCTCAGATCTTTGATGTCTTATCCCTCTCTCCCCCTCCCGCGGCAGCGGGGCAATCTGTTTCATACCGCTAGGGTGCGGTTGGAGTTTCCCGAGCAAACTCTTGCTGAAAGAATGGGAACATCCCTGTAAACTCCAGGGGATTCCCAAGGCGGTGGATAAGAAGTATCCATTCCCGGCTGATCTGGTTAAGTGCTGGACATCGCCGCCCGAGGTCGATGCCCCGATTCTGAGTCTGTCCAATACCTCTATTATGCACTCCCCTGACATTACTACGCTGCGGGATCTAGAGGATCGGCGAGTTGATCAATTGGCATGTCACGCCTTTGCATTCGGGGGAGCGTCGCTCCGCCCGGTTTGCGCATTAGCCATCACGGCGGTGGCGCTCAGGACTGTGGTTAAGACTGCTCTGGAAGGGGCGGATGACTTGCCCTCTGATACCGCCACTGCTCTGGCCACCTGTGAGACCTTTGTGAATTATATCCTATCTGCATCGGACGATGCTATTAAGCTGAGTGCTAAATCCTCTGCTCTGGTGGTAGCCATACGCCGTGCGGTCTGGTTACGCCAGTGGGCTGCTGACAATGCCGCCAAGAAGGCCCTTACGGGGCTTCCGTTCATAGGACTGCGCCTGTTTGGAGAAAGATTAGATATCTCTGCCAAGGGGGGCAAGCTGCCCCAGCGCAAGCGTCAGGTTCGGCCCTTTCGTGGTCCAAGCTCCCATTCTACCCCCTACCGGGGGACCAAGCAAGGTAGAGGGGTGTCCTTCTCTGGGTCACGCTCAGAACCCTGGAACAAGAACAGAGGACGCCGTCACGGCTCCTCCTGGGGGCCAAAGCCCAAAGCCCCCCCCCCCCCCCAAGACCCCCCAAGCATGAAGGGGCGCCCTCGCCCGTCAGGGTGGGGGGACATCTACAGCACTTCGAGCATGTCTGGAGATGCCTCGTCCCAGACCGGTGGATTCAGGAGGTAGTCTCCTCCGGTTACAAGATAGAATTTGCGGTGCTGCCCCCTACCAGGTTCGTCGGGTCTCGGATCCCACAGGAACCTGCCTCAGCTCGGGTCTTGATGCTGACTGTGCAGGACCTTCTGGAGCTCGGGGTCATCTGCGAGGTCCCCTTAAGAGACAGGGGCATGGGGTTTTATTCCAACCTGTTCACGGTGCCCAAAAAGGACGGGTCAGTCAGACCCATTCTGGACTTCAAAATCCTAAACAAGTTTGTAAGAATCAGGCATTTTCGTATGGAAACTCTGGGCTCGGCCATTGCCTCCCTGCGTCCAGGGGACTTCATGACATCTGTGGACATCAAGGACGCTTACCTGCACGTGCCGGTGTTCTCAGGGCACCAAAGGTTCCTCAGATTTGCGCTGATGGATCAGCACTATCAGTTCGTGGCCCTCCCATTCGGCCTCACGTCGGCCCCCAGGGTCTTCACCAAGGTGCTGGCAGGGGTGATGTCCCTCTTAAGACTAAAGGGCATACGCGTGTTGCCCTACCTGGACGATATTCTCATCACCTCTCGGTCTCTGCGGCAGGCAGAGCTGGACACCCGATTGGTGGTGTCCACCCTGGAGTCCTTCGGCTGGGTGATCAATTACCCAAAGTCCTCTCTGTCCCCCTCCTCAGTGACCCCGTTTCTGGGGATGATTCTGGACTCGGTTCAGTCAAGGATATTCCTTCCTCCGCAGAAGGTGGAAGCTCTGACAACCCAGGCGAGATCCCTGCTCGCGAACCCTCATCCCTCCATCCGGCAGGGAATGCAGTTGGTGGGCTCGATGGTGGCAAGCTTCGAGGCGGTGCCCTTTGCCCAGTTTCATCTGAGAACTCTGCAGCTTCACCTTCTGTCAGTATGGAACAAGGACCCAGCTTCTCTGGACGACAGCTGGGTGATTCCCCCCTCGGTCAGACAATCCCTTGCGTGGTGGGTGGACCACAGGAATTTGACAGATCCTTCCTGGCTCCCTCTGGGAGACGGTCACGACGGATGCCAGTCTTTCAGGCTGGGGGGTTTCTGGAAGTCCCTGCGCTTCAAGGGGAGGTGGGGCCCTCAGGAGGCCCATCTTCCTATCAATCAATGTCCTGGAACTCAGGGCGGTCAGGTTGGTGCTGGAACGATTGACCCAGCACCTGAAGGGTCTGGCGGTTCAGGGACGCTCAGACAACAGGACGGCCGTAGCCTACATCAATCATCAGGGAGGAACCCGGAGCAAGGGTGCTCTCCAGGAGGTGTCTCTGATTCTAACTTGGGCAGAGACCAATGTACAATGCATATCGGCTGTCTACATTCCGGGGACGGAGAATCTGCTGGCAGATGCTCTGAGCAGGGGGCCTCCCATCAGAGGGAATGGTCCCTCTGCGACAGGGTATTTCAGTCACTGTGTCACCGTTGGGGTGTGCCGGACGTGGATCTCTTTGCGTCACAATCACAAGCTGCCGAGCTTTGTATCCCTGTCTCAGGATCCTCTGGCTCTGGCCACGGATGCCCTGTCAATGTCTTGGAAGGAGTTTTGGCTCCTGTATGCGTTTCCACCAATTCCCCTTCTGGGCAGAGTGCTGCGCAAGATCGCTCTGGAAGGGGTACCCGCGATTCTGGTGGCCCCAAGGTGGCCAAGAAGAGTGTGGTTGGTGGCCAAGAAGAGTGTGGTTCGCGGACGTGGTTCAAATGGCAGTAGATCAGTACGATCTGCCAAGGTTGCCAGACCTTCTGACTCAAGGGTCTCTACGCTATCCCAATTTACTAACGCTGGCTTTGACGGCCTGGCTATTGAAACCGCCATCTTGAGGGAAAAAGGTTTGTCTGCGTCTGTGGTGGCTAAAATGGTCCAAGCCAGGAAGAAGACTTCTGCTGCCATCTACTACAGAGTTTGGAGGGCTTACATTGACTGGTGTGAATCCAGGTCTCTTCCCTGCCGGGAATTCTTAGTATCCAGGGTGCTGGAGTTCTTACAACATGGCCTAGACTTAGGTCTCAGGTTTCGGCCCTGTCCATCTTCTTTCAGAAGACCTTTGCCCATCACTCTTATCAAGACCTTCTTTCAGGGGGTCACTCATGTGCGCCCCCCTCGAAAACCTATGGTTCCTGTTTGGGACCTGAACCTGGTGTTGTCGGTCCTGCAGGGGGCTCCATTTGAGCCTATCCATGAGGCCGATCTAGCTGTGCTCACGCTCAAGGTTGTCTTCCTGGTAGCCATTACTTCAGTCAGACGTGTGTCTGAGTTGGCTGCTTTGTCTATTCAGCCTCCCTACTTTGAGAGACACCGGGACAAGGTGGTGTTTCATTTCAAGCCAGACTTCCTGCCTAAGGTTGTGTCTGCATTTCATTTGAACCAAGATATCGTACTTCCTTCCTTGTGCCCCAATCCTAGTAACCCTAAGGAAAGGGTTTTACATTCCTTGGACGTGGTCAGGTGTGTCAAGTCTTACTTGGTTACCACGCAGTCCTTTTAGGAAGACGGATGCTCTCATCATTGTGCCTCACGGGCCTAGGAAAGGTTTGGCTCCCGCCAAGTCTGCCATCAGTAAATGGATTCATCAGGCTGTGGTTCAAGCCTATATTACTAAGGGGAAGACTCCCCCCTTTCGTCTTACTGCTCATTCTACTAGAGCGGTTGGGGCTTCTTGGGCTTTTCAGCACCAGGCCTCTGTGGAGCAAGTTTGCAAGGCCTTCGGTTCACACCTTTACAAAGTTTTACAAGGTTGATGTTAAGGCCTCAGCTGACGCTGTGTTTGGCCGCAAGGTTTTGCAGGCCGTAGTAGTTTAAACTGCTTGCTGTTGCCTTCTGTTGGGGATCCCACCCTTACTTACGGACACTGCTATTGGATGTCCCACATGTAAGGACTATGTCTGGAGCAGGACGTGCTGTCTGCTTAGAATAATACAACTCTGTGAAGTACTCACCTGTAGAGTTGGTATTATATGCAGACAGCACGTCCTGCTCCACCCCACCCTGGTTCACTTTGTTCTGGATCCCCTGTTTGGTGATTGTTGTCGTTGATATTTTTTTGCCAGTTTTGGGTGGATTGTTTCTCCTGGCCTCTATTTCTCACTGCTTTTCAATGCTGGGGATTTGTGGGAGGTCCTCCGGTATATGTAGGGCCGGGAGGAGCTTGTTTTCTTCATGTTCTGCAGTGCACGGCGCTGAAGGCGGAGGTATACCCACATGTAAGGACTATGTCTGGAGCAGGACGTGCTGTCTGCATATAATACCAACTCTACAGGTGAGTACTTCAGAGTTGTATTTTTCTGGGTTCCCGTAGCGGTGCTATGCTGCAATCAGCAGGGGATCATGCAGAACAGTGACCTCTAGGCTCTGTGTGCCTGACCACACTCAGATGTCACTAATATGCAGCTGCCCATGCTGATTGCCTCACATCACTGCTGCAGCAGTTACTTGGAAGAAGGGGAGTATATAGCAATGTTTAGGTCCCACTATTTAAAAGGCATTCCGCTTCAATAAGGTAAATATTTGCCATGGAGGGGGTTTGCTTTATTCTAAGTATACAAAACGTCCTGCTCCAGAGATAATTCCTTACGTTTGGGTTATACATCCACAAGATGGCGCTGGACTGCAGAGACTGCAATAAGGTGTCTCCTCCCGGCCCCTTATATTCCAGGGACCTCCCACAAAATCCCCAGATCTTCGCTGCAGTCGACGCTGCGATGACAAGAAGATAGCCCTGCTCACCTGCGAGTAGAGAGAGCCATTAGCCTGCGGCCTTGTAGGGCTATTCCCACCCGTTCCTCCTTTTCATGCCTACCAGCTTTGGCTGCACTGGTCGGGTGATGGTAGGCAGCACCGTTGTCAGATGCTTAAGGAGCGCTGCTCCGACCGCAATCCCCCACCAAAGGGTAGGCGGTATAGGCCCATGGTGAGCCTTATGGGATGCCCCTCCTGCGCTATCGCCCCTCGCCCCCTGTCCATCTGTGGGCTCCTGTTAGGTTGGCCGCTGCCCTCCCTCGCCTTCCCTGGTATTCTTGGGAGGGGGGGGAGGGTGTTGTGTGTGTGTGTGTTGTAGGTGTATTCTTCACTCTTATGGTTTACGCGGTATGGCTTGGCTTGTGTTGCCGCGCGTGTGTTAGTTGCACTGGTTGCTTTTAAAAATGCTGGCCCTGCGCGTTCCGTGGTCGGCGGCGACTTTACCTCAGGCGCTACTGCGCCATCATTGGCTTACATGGTCACGTGGGTGCCTTCGTGCTCTTCGGGGGGGCGGGCCTTGCGGATGGCGCGTTCCGCATCACTGTCTCTGCGGCCCGTCCCTCGAGGTATCTGCGGGCGCCATTTTGCCTTCTCGTGCTGCGTGGCTGGCTTCTACCTACCACGGTCCGTAAGTGCCTCTGCGGGTTGGCTTGTCTTTATTGTTGTGTATGCATAACGCTTACGGGACTTTGTTTATGTCTTGCAGGCGGGTCAAACTTAATTGTGGTTTCTCCTCTATTTAGTTGCTATTTGAGGCCTACTCTGCCTTTACCTCCCACTTCCCTAGCGGGTTATTGGGGCATCGTGGGCGACTTTATTGTGTAAATCCCTATTGGCCGGTGGCCGCGATAATCACCATATGGAGGCTTCTCAGGATAATGTGCTTGGGGTTCCTTCGGGACAAGCCCAGCTGCGTGTGGGGTGTCTCCTACTAGTGATGACAATGTGTGCGGGTTTGTGTACCCCGTGCCCAGCGGGCGCTTGCGCTGCAATCTGGGTTGCCTGTGGCTGGGCCTGCGCCCCGTGTGGCTTCGCCCACTCCCCCACGCTTACATTTGACTCCCAGTGAGGTGCATACCAGTGGGGAGTCTCAGCCTGATTTGCCTACCAGTGTGGCTAGTATTGAAAAGCTGATTGCTGGCTCTACGGCGCGTAAGGCCTCGGCTAAGAGGCGACATCTGGCACCTGGCGTTAACCTCTTTCCTATGGAGGCTGAGGAATTTTTTGACCTGGCTGGCTATACCCCCCTGGAAGAAGGGGAATTGTTTTCTGATTCAGAATCATCTGATGAGCAGCCTAAGGGTTATGCTGATTCTGGCTCTGACCCATGGGCTCCAGATGATACTGACAGGCTTTTGGCTCACATTTTTGAAGTGCTTTCTATCTCTCCTCCTGCCGCGGCTCCTCGACAGCAGGGGGAGTTGTTTCACACGGCTAGGCCACGTTTGGAGTTTCCTGAGCAAACTCACTTTAATAATCTTGTGTTCAAGGAGTGGGAGCGACTGAGCAAGCTCCCTGGGGTGCCTAAAAATTGGGATAAGAAGTACCCTTTCCCTGCTGAAGTGGTTAAGCGTTGGTCGTCCCCTCCGGAAGTGGATGCACCAATTCTGGGGTTGTCCAACACTTCTCTCATGCATTCCCCTGACTCTACTACACTGAGAGATGGTGAGGACCGGCGCATTGATCAGCTGGCTTCCCATGCCTTTTCCTGTGCGGGGTCTGCGCTGCGCCCGGTTTGTGCCTTTGCCATTACAGCTGTGGCTATTAGGACTCTGCGCAGGAGTATTTTAGATGGGACTCCTGATGAGGCAGCTAGTGCGGAGTATAGTGCTCTTCTGCGTTGTGATGAATTTGTTGCATATGTCCTCTCTGCCTTGGATGATACCATTAGAATGTGTGGCAGGGCTTCTGCCTTAGCGGTGGCTATACGCCGCTCGGTTTGGCTGCGTCAGTGGGCAGCTGACAACGCTGCCAAGAAGGCTCTCACTGGGTTCCCCTTTAAAGGGCTGCGTCTTTTTGGGGATCGCCTGGACCTGTTTGCTAAGGGAGGCAAGTTACCCCAGCGCAAGAGACAGTCTCGGCCCTTTCAGGGTTCAGGTTCCTTTCTTCCCTCCGACCGTGGGTCCAGAGTGGGAAGGGGAGCATCATTTGCAGGGGCCCGGGGAGATTTCTGGGGCAGGGGCAGAGGATGTGGCTGCCCTGGATCCTCCTGGGGTTCCAAATCTAAGTCTTCCCCCAAGCCCCCTCAGGCATGAAGGGGCGCCCTCACTCATCCGGGTGGGGGGATTGCTTTAGCTCTTTGCTCACTTCTGGAGGCGTCATGTCTCAGACTGGTGGATTCAGGAGGTAGTGTTCTCCAGTTACAAGATAGAGTTGGCAGCCTGGCTGCCCCCAAGATTCATCAGATCCCGGATGCTTCAAGACCCCCTGTCAGCTCAGGGCCTGTTGCTTGCTGTGCAGAATCTACTGAAGCTGGGGGTCATTTGCCAAGTGCCCTTAGGGGAAAGGGCTACTATTCCAACCTTTTCACCGTTCCCAAAAGAGATGGGTCTGTCAGACCCATCCTGGACTTAAAGCTTCTCAACAAGTTTGTTAGACCCAGGAGGTTTCGCATGGAGACTCTGCGCTCAGCTGTAAGTTCACTACGCCCAGGGGACTTCATGACCTCTGTGGACATCAAGGATGCTTACCTCCATGTTCCAGTTTTTCCAGGTCATGGGAGATTCCTCAGGTTTGCTCTGGAGGATCAACATTACCAGTTTGTGGCATTGCCCTTCGGTCTTACTTCAGCTCCCTGGGTATTCACCAAGGTGCTGGCGGGCATTATGGCTCTGCTGAGAGCTCAGGACATTCGCATTCTTCCCTATTTGGACGACGTTCTTATCACTTCTCTGTCCTTCTAACAGGCAGAGCTGGATACTCGGCGGGTAGTGACCACACTGGAGTCATTCGGCTGAGTGATAAACCACTCCAAATCTTCCCTGTCTCCCACTTTGGTAAAGCCATTTCTGGGCATGAATCTGGATACAGCTCGGGCCAGGATCTTTCTTCCTCAGCAGAAGGTGGACAGTCTGCAGGCGCAAGCTCAGCTCATTCTGTCATGCCCTCATCCTTCCATCAGGCAGGGAATACAGCTGGTGGGCCTGATGGTTTCCTGCTTCGAGGCGGTTCCTTATGCTCAGTTCCACATGAGGCCTCTTCAACGCCACCTCTTGTCTGTATGGGACAGGGCCCCCCCTAGTCAGGCGGTCCCTCTCGTGGTGGCTGGACTCAAGGAACCTGTTGGTGGGCAGATCCTTTCTGGCCCCTTGCTGGGAGACGGTCACCACGGATGCCAGTCTGACAGGTTGGGGGGCTTCTGGAGATCACACCCCTATCAACATTCTGGAACAGAGGACGATCAGGTTGGTTTTAGCCCGCTTGACCCTGCACCTTGTCCCCGGTATTATTCCTCTATGCGTTGTCTCCTCTTCCTGATACCTGTTTTTTGCTTCAGGTGAAATGTTTGATTCAATTTGTATCTAGTGGCATATGTATAAACCATGTTTATCCAAGTTGCCCCATTGTCATGATTAAGAGCTGGTGCTCGAAACGCGTCGACGTGGGGCCTGCTCTCTTTGTGCTTTTATAACTTCATATGCTGTGATGGCTTTTTAAAGTGCTTCTATTAAACGATGGATGATTTTAAGGCTTCTACTTCATGGCTGGCGCTTCTTTATTCCGGACTGTGAGTACTTCAGAGGTGAGCGCTCTGTGCCTAGTGCCTTTAGCTGAAGCTGTCTTTTATGTCTGGGGAATCTGAGGCTGGCAACTTCTTCATGTATTGTGGACCTTCGGGGTCAGGCTGTTCAGGTCCGCTCGGACAAGCAGATGGCGGTTGCCTACATCAATCATCAGGGAGGGACCCGGAGCAAGGGGGCCCTCAAGGAAGTGTCTCTGATCCTGTCCTGGGCAGAGGACAATGTCCCCTGCATCTCAGCTGTGTATATTCCGGGGGTGGAGAATTTGGAGGCAGACTCTGAGCAGGGGGACTTCTCGCCTGGGGGAATGGTCCCTCAGCAACAGGGTGTTTCGCTCTCTGTGTCACCGTTGGGGTCAGCCAGGTGTGGATCTGTTTGCATCCCATCACAATCACAAGCTATCAGTCTTTTTGTGTCTCTGTCCCAGGACCCTCTGGCCTTTGCTGTGGATGCTCTGACAATGCCCTGGCAGGGTTTTCAGCTACTGTATGTCTTTCCCCCATTTCCCCTGTTGGGCAGGGTTCTGCGAAAGATAGATAGCGCAGGAAGGGGTGCCAGCAATCCTGGTGGCCCCCTGTTGGCCAAGAAGAGTGTGGTTCGCAGACATCGTGCAGCTGGCGGTAGATCAGTACGCCCTGCCCAAGGATCCAGACCTGCTCACTCAGGGGCGGCTACGCTACCCCAATTTACAAACGCTGGCTTTAACGGCCTGGCTGCTGAGACCTCCATCTTAATGGGAAAGGGGCTGCCTGCCTCTGTTGTTGACACCATGATCAGGGCTAGGAAAAAGACCTCTTCTTCCATTTACTATAGGGTTTGGCGTGCCTACATTGACTGGTGTGAGCTATTCCTAGGATTCTGGAGTTTCTCCAACATGGTTTGGATCTGGGGCTTCAACTCAGCACTCTGAAGGGTCATGTGTCTGCCTTGGCTGTTTTCTTTCAGAGATCTTTAGCTCAGCATCATCTGGTCAAGACTTTTTTCCAAGGGGTTACTAATGTGCGCCCCCCACGTAAGCCTATGTTACCAGTCTGGGACTTGAACTTGGTCCTATCTGCCTTGCAGGGGTCTCCTTTTGAGCCTGTGCATGAGGCTGCTTTGTCCATTCTTACGCTTAAGGTAATCTTTTTGGTGGCTATCACTTCTGTTAGGCATGTTTCTGAGTTGGCGGCGATCTCCATCAAGCCCCCTTACTTTGAGAGACACCAGGACAAGGTGGTGTTTCGCTTTAAACCAGATTTTCTGCCTAAAGTTGTCTGCTTTTCATCTCAATCAAGACATTGTTCTACTTTCTCTGTGCCCTAATCCTAGTAACTAAGGAGAGGGCTCTACATTCCTTGGATGTGGTCGGGAACCTGAAGTTCTATTTGGTGGCTACTGAGCCCTTCAGGAAGACTAATGCTCTTTTTGTTTTTGTGGTTCCTTCGGGTCCCAAGAAGGGTCTGGCTCCAGCTAAGTCTGCTATCAGCAAGTGGATCCGTCAGGCTGTTATTCAGGCCTATTCTGCTAAAGGCACTCGTGCTATTGGTGCCTCTTGGGCCTTTCAGCACCAGGCTTCTGTTGAACAAGTTTGCAAAGCCGCTACTTGGTCTTCTGTTCATACTTTTTCTAAGTTTTACAAGGTTGATGTTAGGGCCTCAGCCGATGCTGTTTTTGGCCACAAAGTTCTGCAGGCGGCAGTGGTTTAATCTGCTTGTTGTTGCTTTGGGGATCCCACCCTACCTTACGGACACTACTATTGGATGTCCCAAACGTAAGGAATTACTATCTGGAGCAAGACGTGCTGTATACTTAGAATAATACAATTCTGTGATTACTCACCTGTAGAATTGGTATTATGAGTATACAGCACGTCCTGGTCCACCCCGCCCTTGGTTTTCATTGTTCTTAGTGCCTCGGTATGGTTATTGTTATCATTAATAAAATTGTTTGATTATGGTTATTATTCTCCCGGCTTCTTGCGAACTGCTTGTCAATACTGGGGATTTTGTGGGAGGTCCCTGGAATAAGGGGCCGGGAGGAGCCACTTTTTTGCTGTCTCTGCAGTCCAGCGCCATCTTGTGGATGTATAACCCAAACGTAAGGAATTACTATCTGGAGCAGGACGTGCTGTATACTCATAATACCAATTCTACAGGTGAGCAATCACAGAATTGTATTTTTTAACCTTTCTTCTGTCATGACTTGACTGTGGTATTGACATTCACCCCAATTGGCCATAATAATGCATTTCTTTATAATTATATTATTATTATTATACTTATAATATTATTTACTTTCTCATGCTGCTGTGTAGATTACTAAGTTTGTGCAGGATCGCCACCGAGCAAGAAGGAATAGACTTGGCAAAGATCAGCTTAAAAAACTTCCTATACATAAATTTAAAAAAGGTGAGGATGGGAACTATAACCAGAAAATTGCACTCTTTAGGGATCATTTTGTTAGTGTGAATTTCTGGTGTAAGATATTAAACTGGCCATTTTAGTAAATGTTATGCTTATCAGCCTTAATGCCCATTTTGTGTGCGTGTGTTTAAATGTCTTGTGTTGCTGTTACACGTGTGGATGACTCTTTTTATTTTTGAGTTTTGCACCATAGAAGGTGGTAAGAACACGCTGTTCGGGGGGCTGGCCGGGGGCATGGCCTAGATTTAGGTTGCAGCTCCCTTCCGGCGTTAGTGCTGCATGTGGCTCCAGAGTGGCATAGACACTGTTGCTTCTAGGCAGAGAGGAGGCTGGATCTCTGTTGTCGCTGCTGCCTGCTCACTGGTGGCCGCTTGAGGGCCCCTGGCACAGCTCGGGCCTCTACCCACAACTCATTAATACATCCCAGACGGCTGCTTTCGGCGTAGCTAGCCGCTTTCTTGTGGGTGCCCGGCCGCTCCTCTGTCTGGCTGCCTGTTGCCTCCGGACCTGGGCTACTGCTTCATCGGAGGTCGCTTGATGCGGGGTTCTGCATCGCATTCACCCTTTCCATGGATCTGATGGGGCCTTTTTAATTTTTATGTTTTAGTTCTCTATTTATTCTATTGTGTGTACTATCCTTTTACATTTGGAATGTTCTTTATGTCTTTTAGATTGTGGATTAAGATAATAGGTTGTGGTCCACCTCTAGGGTCTCGGAGTAGTGACTATCGAGATTCCTTCGGTCTTAAGCCCTCAAGGATAATAGACTAAATTCACCATGACTGAGGCATCTGGGACATCCGGGTCTGGTATATTAGCTGAGTGTTGCCCCGTGTCCTGTGTGCCTGCAAAGGCCTCCAGAAGAGGACAACCCCATTTGTTCAGAATGCACCACCGCTGTAGTTCTCTCCCCATTTAGGAGACAACTGCCACCCCCGGAGGTACTTTCTGCCATGGAAGCCTATGGGTCTTCTCCCTCGGAGTGAACTGCTCCTCTGGCAGCTCTACCTCGTTCTGATATTCAGGTTTTCATATCCAGCTGGATAAGGCGGAAAGATTAGCCTGCTTAGAAGTCCACTATTTCCAGCCTAAGGGTCCTAAAGATCCTCCGATGTCAGGAACCTTAAAAGCATCAGAAAGAAGTAAACGATTAGTTTCCATGGAGTCTTTGGATTCCAAAGAGGAAGGTATTTATGCTGCCATAGAATCTCAGGAAGAAGGGGAGCTCTCATCCAGTAGGGAGTAATTCAGATTCAGGGTCTTCTGAACAGGGGTCTTCTATCTTTAAAGAGCAGATGAATAAAGTTTTGGTTATCCTGGTTCCTAAGGCTCCTAAAAGGAAGAAGGGAGACCCATACAGACCTGAGAAGCAGAATTGGCTGTTCCAAATAGGAACTTCACCAAAAGGAATGGGAAAGCCAGACAAGGTTTCCACCATTCCTAGAGTCCTGGATACTAAGTATCCTTTTCCCACAGACCTGATTAAGTTATGGTCTTTCTCCCAAGGTGGATGCTCCGGTTTCCAAACATTACAAGAACACTGTTTTTCCTATTTTGGCCACTGCTTCCCTAAGAGAACTGGTGGATAAGCGACTGGATCAGGTACCCAGACATGCTTTTTTATGGTAGGGTGTGCCTTATGGCCAGCCTGCACCGCATTTATGGCGGCTTTGGTAGGCAGGAAGTGGTTGAAACAGTTGAGTTCTCAAATTTGGGCTGGTCACTCTGGTGCTTTATGCTCTGTTTCCATACTGGATTTTATCAACTGTCATCGCTTCCATGGATGATATTGTTAGACTATATGCCAGGGGTTTAGTCCTGCTGGTGGCTCAGACGTGCAATCTGGCTTAAGCAATGGTCGGCAAACTCCACTTCCAAGAAGACCCTGACTGACTTCCCTTTCTGGAGGGTCGTCTGTTTGGGGAGCGTTTGTAAAGAGAGCCACAGGATGCATGTCTACTAGACTCCCGCAGAGAAAGAGACCTAATCCCCTCTTTCACAGATCTTCCAATGCTCAACCTTTTTGTGGAGTTCTTTCTCCTCTAGACACCAAGAGGAATTCTGGAATATACCTAAGAACAGAACAAAATCAGATCTTTCTGACAGAATAAGGCTAAACCCCCTTCTAAGCCCTCTCAGGCATAAAGGGATGCCCTCATACTTCCGGGTGGAGGGGCAGCTTCTGCACTTTGCATACCTTTGGAGGCTCCATGTATCAGATACTTGGATCCAGGAAATAATCTCTTCAGGTTACAAGATCGAATTGGAGGCCAGACCTCTTCGGAGGTTCTTTCGGTCAACGGTATCTCGGAATCCGGAAAAGGCAGAAGCACTGAAATACGCTGTAATTCACCTGTTGCAGCTAGAAGTAGTCCATTCCATTCCCCTCTTAGAGAGAGGTAACAGATTCTACTTCAATTTGTTTATAATCCCAAAGAGGAAAGGCGCAGTTTCGTATGGCTTCAGAGGTTTCACATAGAATCTTTTGAGATCCGGCGGCACTTCTGGATATAAAGTATGCCTACCTACATATCTCTATCTTCCCAAGCCATCAAAAATTAGGCACTGAGAGATGCAGAGACTGTTATTGACTGTGGAAAGCTTTGGCTGGATAGTCAACTATCCAAAGTGTCATATCATTCCCTCAGGTGATCTCCTTTTTGGGAATGATATTAGACTCAGCTCAGGGCAAAGTCTTTCTTCCTGAAGAAAAGAGACTATTACTTCAGGCCAGAGTACAGGCTTTCTTAACTTGCCCTCATCAGGGAAAGCATCTGTTGGGCCTGATGATGTCTTGCTTCGAGGCGGTGCCCTTTGCACTGTTCCACACAAAAACCTGGAGACGCAAATTGCTTTCGATTTGGAGGTGAACCTTGGAAACCCTGGATCACCCATTTCGTATGACACACTCTACAAAGCGTACAAAACACAATAAACAATTAGGCACCTGGGATCTACTCAATATTTGATATAGATACTAACAATATAAATCTCAATACTCAAATGGCGGATAAGTACAATAAGCATGGATGTGACTTGCCCCCTAGTCTTAAAAAAAATATGATGTCAGAAGGTAAGTAAAAAATCCAGGGAAGAAAATAATATGATAAACAAAAATGTAAATTTATAATAATAAGTGCAAGGAAAAAAGGCTATTAAAAAAGAATTTGATACAATAATATAATATGTGACCGTGAAACTAGGATAGAAAATTGTGTATATATTACCCATAAAAAGTTGTAAAGTGCTAAGTGCAATAAAAAATCAATCTAAATTTATAATCAAAAAAATAAATATATGAAAAAATCACAATAACTTAATAATGTGAAAAAAATATGTGAACCTAGTCACCAAGAAAATAACACAATATCCTTAAACCATATACAACAACATAGATAATTCCCTGTATTATAAATGTAAACAATGTAACAGCTCCCCCTATTGATTGTGAGCCGTCAACAATATAACAGATAAAGCCGTAAATAAAGCCAAATGTATATGTGTAACTGATCAGCAGGGGCTAAAATAAAGCCATGCTGAGGCTAGACGAGGAGAGCAGGGAGGGCACAATCACTATGCATCTATATAAAAAGTTAATCCAACATGATAAGCATAAACACCGCCAGTATCAGCAGAAATCCCAGGACCTCAGGCTGCCCCGCGCGCTCCGCCGTGCACCCAATGCAGTCTCTAGCCTGGAGGCTGAATCCCCAACATTCAGGTGGGCAAATCCGAGTTTTGTCTCCTGATCCAAGGACCCTCTGGCTATAGTAGTAGATGCCCTGACTCTTCCTTGGTCAACTTGCAGGCTTCTGTATGCATTCCCTCTGTTTCCACTCCGAGGTTATGTACTAAAGAAGATAGTCCACAAAGGGATCCCAACCATCCTGGTAGCATCCCATTGGCCAAGGAGAAGATGGTGGCTATTGAGACCTCCATCCTGGCAGAAAGAGTTATCCGGACAATGATTTAAGCTCGGAAGCAGACTTCGTCAGAGATTTATAACATAGTCTGGCAGGTCTTTATCGCCTGGTGCGAATACAAAAAATTCGATTGTAGAACCTTTTGTCTCCAGAATTCTAGAATTCTTGCAGAAAGGTCTAGATGAGGGTCTTCAGTTGAGTACTTTGAAAGGACAGATTTCTGCCTTAGTCATCCTTTTTCCAGAAACCCGTTGCTGAAGATAAACTTAGCCTTTTTTGCAAGGGGTGACCCATGTGATTCCACCATGAAAGCCGGTTTGGGACTTGAATTTAGTTTTGTCAGCTCTTCAGGGTCCCCCCTTTGAACCAATGGCAGAAGTTTCACTAGGGCTGATGACAGTTAAGGGCAATTACCTCTGTAACCTCTGTAAAGCAGGTTTCTGAATTGGCAGCTTTATCTATGAAACCTCCTTACCTAGTTCTACACAAGAACAAGGCTGTCTTCCGTTTTAAAAAGGCTTCCATCTTAACAAGGAGGTGGTTTTGCCCTCAAGTCCTCCACTCTCTGAATGTAGTGATAGCTCTTAGATCTCTGCTACTCAGACCTTCCGCAAGACTGACTTCTGATTTATCATATTTGAGGGGCCCCGGAAAGGGCTGCTACCTGGTCTTCAGTTGATATATTTTCCAAATTCTATAAGGTAGACGTTAGTGCTTCAGCAGATATTTGCCTTTGCTGGGAAGGTATTGCAAGCAGTAGTATGCTCTTTGGCTAGAAGTTTTTTGATCAGTTTATTCCTCAGATTAGAGGAAATAAGTTGACACCTGGACCCCAAATCCAGGGTACGGCTTTTGGAGGTCCCATTCATATCTGATTCACTGACGCCCTGGAGTGGAATGAGAAATGAGAAAAGAACAATTCTCTCATTCTCACCTGTAGAACTGTTTTCTCTCATCTTCCACTCCAGGACGTCAGGCCCACCCAATCTGCTACTATATCAATTCCTTAGATGCCATAGTCCGGACACCCTGGAGTGGAAGAAGAGAGAAAACAATTCTACATGTGAGAATCACATAATTGTATTTTCTTTATTGCATGGCACGGCCTGCTTCGGTATTCATAACAGTTGGGTTATTCGGCCACAAGGTGGCGCTGTGTACTGCAGAAGAGCTGTGGCATCTCCCCGCCCCCTATAAAAACGGGATTAACCAGAGTTCCCAGTGTTTCCTCTGCAGTGAAACTGCGAAGATAGATGTCCCACTCTCTATGTGCAGGTGAGCGAGGCAACCAAGCCTGCGGCCCTGCAAGTCTATTTCCACCCGTTTCTGGACCCTCTCTGCCTCCCAGCCTTGGCTGACAGATCGGGTGAGGGTAGAAGAGCACTAGGGTCAAGTGCTCCAGGAGCGCTGCTCCAAGCCGCAGACCCTGTTCAACAAAGGATAGCCGGCCATAGGCTTTTTAGTGAGCCTACTAGGGAGGCGGAGTTCCTGTCCAGGCTTCAGAGGGGGTGAGTGTTTTGGGGACTGTGTCCCTTTCTTTTCCTTCAGGGGTCACGCCCCCCCCCCCCTCCTGACCTGGATTCTCGCTGCTGCCTTCTCGTTTCTCTCTCTCCCCCCTCCCCCTCTCTGACTTTGTTCGAGGGGGGGGAGCGGGTGGTAGCGGCGAGTGGTGTTAGTTGCGGTGGTTTTTGGCATTTACAGTGTGTTTTTCAGTGTTTTTTGCCCGCTGCGCCGCTATGTACTGTGCTCCGCGGCTGTGGGCGCTATAACCTGTGCCGTTTTTGCTTTGTCATGGCGCCAATGGGGTCACGTGGGCGCCGTTTTCGCGCTCTTCGCGGGGGCTGGGGGATGACTCGTATCGCGTCGCCCCCCCCCCCCCCCACGGCCCGCCCCTTGAGGTACCTCTGGCGCCATTTTGGATTAGCTGCGCGTCTTGGATTTCTCCCTTCCGGGCTGCAGCGCTGTTTCCTCCGGTGTGTCGCTTCATCCTGCGGTCTGTGCCTTTGTGAACCTGCGGTGTCCGTGAGTCCCTCTTGGGGCATGTGCTGCGGGATGCTCATGTGTCATTTTTACTTATGTCTTTCAGGTGGGATATTGGTGGGTTGTGGTTTCTCCCGGCTCTACTCCTTCCTCCCCCTCATCCCCCGCTTTTTTGCTGATCTGGGGGCATCCCGGGTGGCTTTTGTATTAGCCTTTACCCAGTGCTGGCCTATTGCGTCTGTGTTAATCACCATATGGAGGCTTCTGGGGATGCTGCTGCTAAGAAGGCTTTCACTGGGCTCCCCTTTGCGGGGCTGCGGCTCTTTGGTGAGCGTCTTGATGTTTTGGCCAAGGATGGCAGGCTGCCTCAGCGTAGAAGACAGACCGGCCTTTTCGGGGGACCTCTGTCTCTCTCCCCTCCCTTCATTCTTCCGGAGGAGGTTGTGGCTCCCTCTTCTCAGGTAGCTGCAGAGAGTCTTGGGACCGTGGCAGATCCCGTGGACGTCCCCGGTCTCTCCTGGGGTTCCAAACCCCCTCCCAAGGCACGAGGAGGCGCCCTTAACCCATCCGGGTGGGGGGATGGCTTCGGCTCTTTGCTCACGTCTGGAGGCTCCACGTTTTAGACCGGTGGATTCAGGAGGTGGTGTTCCTCCGGTTACAAGATAGTTTGCAGCCTGGCCGCCCCCAAGATTCATCCGATCCCGGATGCGTTTAAACCCCGTCAGCTCAAGGGTTACTTTCGGCCGATCAATGTCTGCTGGAGTCAGGGGTCATTTGTCCGGTCCCCCATCAAGAACAGGGTCAGGGGTCCCGAAAAAGGACGGCTCTCTGAGGCCCATTCTGGACTTGAAGGGCCTCAACAAATTTGTCAGATTCAAACCTTTTCACATGGAGACGCTACGCTCTGTCCACGCTACCGTGGACATCAAGGATGCTTATCTTCATGTGCCTATCTTCCCAGGTCATCAGAGATTTCTGAGGTTCGTGCTGGAGGATCAGCATTACCAGTCAGTTTGTGGCCTTACCATTCGGTATCACCTCGGCGTCTCGGGTGTTCACCAAGGTGCTGGCGGGAGTGATAGCTCTGCTACGAACCTGGGGCATTCGCATCCTTCCCTACCTGGACGACATCCTCATTGTGGCTCAGTCCTTTGATCAGGCCGAACAGGACACCCAGATGGTGATCTCCACTCTGGAGTCCTTCGGCTGGGTGATCAATTTTCCCAAGTCTTCACTGTCCCCGTCCTTACTGTATACCTCTCGGGTCAAGGTGTTCCTTCCTCAGCAGAAGGTGGAGGGCCTTCAGAAGCAGGCACGGGCTCTGCTCTTGTGTCCTCATCCCGCCATCCGTCTGGGGATGCAGTTGGTGGGCCTGATGGTGTCCTGCTTCGAGGAGGTCCCCTTTGCTCAGTTTCACATGAGACCTCTTCAGCTGACCTCTTGTCAGTTTGGGATCGGGAATTTGCTCTGTCTCCTCTGGCCAGGCTGTCCCTTTCGTGGTGGTTGGACTCAAGGAATCTTCTGGTGGGCAGGACCTTTCTGCTCCCGTGCTGGGAGACTGGGGGGGCTTTTGGAAGTCCCTACAGTTCCAGGGTCGTTGGGGCCCCCAGTAGGCCCATGCTCCCATCAATGTCCTGGAACTGAGGAGCGATCAGGTAGGTTCTGTCCCACCTGACCACACACCTTTGGAGTCGGGGTGTTCAGATCCGCTCAGACAACCAGACGGCGGTTGCCTACATTAACCATCAGGGAGGGACTCAGAGCAAGTGAGCCTTCAAGGAAGTGTCTATGATACTGTCTTGGTCAGAAAACAGAATATCCCCTGCATCTCAGCTGTATACATTCCGGGGGTGGAGAACCAGGTGGCGGACTGCCTGAGCAGGGGGACGTCTCGTCTGGGGGAATGGTCCCTCAACTACCAGGTGTTTCTCTTCCTGTGTCACCGCTGGGGTCAGCCAGATGTGGGCCTGTTTGCGTCCCGTCACAATCACAAACTTCCCAGGTTTGTCTCCCTGTCACATGATCCTCTGGCCTTCGCCACAGATGCACTGGCAATGCCTTGGATGGAGTTTCGGCTTCCCTATGTGTTCCCTCCGTTCCCTCTACTGGGCAGGGTCATGCGCAAGATTGCCCAGGAGGGGGTGTCAGCCATCCTGGTGGCCCCCTGTTGGCCAAGAAGGGTGTGGTTCGCAGACGTCATGCAGTTGGCAGTAGGGCAGTACGTCTTGCCCAGGGATCCAGATCTTCTCACTCAGGGACAGCTACGCCATCCCAATTTACAAACACTGGCTTTTTTGGCTTGGCTGCTGAAATTTACATCTTGACAGAGAAGGGGTTGCCTGCCTCTGTTGTGGATACCATGATTCGGGCTCGGAAGACGTCCTCGTCCTTTATCTCTTACAGGGTCTGGCATGCTTACATTGCCTGGTGTGAGTCCAAGTCTCTTCCCTGTCGGGTTATTCCAAGTATGTCTCACACCCTGCTTCAGAAAGATTAATTACACGTGGGTTATGGTCCAGTGGAGGCCGAACTTCTGCAGAGATGACTAGAAAAAGAAGTCCCATCCCGGTCCATAAATACCTGGGACCTCCCACACATTCCCCAGTTAAGTCTCTGCAGAAGGTGATGCAAGTCAAGAAGATGGCTGTCTCTTTACTTTGCCGGTAAGCTGGGTTTACACCCGGCCATTTCTTATTCCTATTGCCGCCTGGACTTCTTTGTTAATTCCCCTTGCCTCCCAGCCTTGGCTGTAGGGTCCGGGTGAGGGTAGGGTACACCTCTAGAGGTGTCCTTTTACCTGGAGCTATGCTCCACCACAAATCCCCCACCAAAGGGTAGGCGGTCGTCAGGTTGGTGATCCTACTTGGGATGCCCCGTCCGTCTAGTAGCCCTCGCTACATATTAAAATGTAGCTAGCGGCTTCCCCCCATTACTCTCTTCCCGGATAGTGGGGGGGGGGGGCTCTCTCCCTCAGCTCCCATTAGCTTTTATTTCGTTTGTGCCCCGGCTGTCCACGCCAGCGCGGGTTTTTGTGAGAGTGTGTGTGTTTTATCCTCTTGGCCGGCTCTGCAGCTTTGCTAGGGAGCGCGGCCTCGGGACTCAGTCAGGGGAGGGGGCGCGGCCTGGCGTTCGTCGTGCCTTGTGCGGCCCGCCCCCTACTGTTGGCGCGTGTTATCCTCTGCTCCAGTTGGTGGGGGCGCTTCACTTCCTGGTCGGGAGGGGGCGGGGCTGCCCTTCTTCCTCCTTCCCCGGACCAGTGCCGCCATTTCATCTGCTCTGTCACGTGTGAGTGCCTCCCCCCTTCCTTCTTATGGCATTATATTGGCCTGGTTATTGCTACAATAGCCTTTTCAGCTGTGGTTGTTATATATATATATATATATATATATATATCTATATCTATATCTCCGTTTCCTTGTTTCTTTTATGCATGCTTACTGTCTGCATATTTTAATTGCATGAATCTGTGTACCTGTCAGTATCTTTAAAGTGGACCAACACCCAGGATTTTGACTATCCTGGGTTTTGGTCCACTTCGGCTGGGCACCCCGATCGGGGGTGCCCCGCTGTGTGAAACCCCCCAGAAACCCCCAAAAACTCACCTCTCAACGCTCCCACGTGAACGCCGCAGCCAATCCCCGCCAACGTCCAGGCGGGGATCAGGAACGTCCAAGCCGCTTCCGCCGCCGCCTCCTCCCGCGCGTCACTCTCGGCGCGCGCACGCCCCCGCCGGCCACTCACAGAGGGCCGGCGCGGGCGCGCGCACGTCTGGAGGGGCGCGCGGGAGGCGGCGGCGGCGGATCAGGTAAGATGTTTTTGGGGTTTCTGGGGGGTTTCACCCCGCGGACATCCCGATCTCGGATGTCCCGCGGGGTGGGAGGTGATCGGCCCGGGAATCTTATAGATTTCCGGGCCGATCACCCCTGGGTGTTGGTCCACTTTAAGGGGTACCCTCATTATGTCTTTCAGGTGGGAATGTTTACATTTTAAGAGGGTTTTTTTCTCCCGGTCCTAGTCCCTTGTTCAAATTGGGGTTTCCCTGTGTGATTATAAATCCTCCCACCTACGGAGGCTAAGGGGCATCCCGGGTAGCTTCCTAGCGTAATTCCCATTGATCATTGAGACTATCAAAAAATAACCATATGGAGGCTCCCCAGGATGCTGGACTCGGGGTCCCTTCGGGACAACCCCAGTCGTGTGTGATATGTGGGGCATCCCTTTTGGGAGTTAATGTGCAAGTTTGTATACCGTGTGCACAACAGTGCGGTAGGCCGGGCCTGTGCGGACAGTTCAGCCCCGCTGGCCTCATCACCTACACCCCCACGCCTGGTTATGACCCCAAGTGACGTTGTCACCAGTGGGGAGTCGCAATCTGATGTATGTGCAAGACTGGCCAACATTGAGAGACTGATTGCTAGCTCTGCGGCCAGGAAGGCCCCAGCTAAGAGACGGCACTTGGCGCCCGCGGCGCCGGCCCTTGCTTATGCTGATTTTGAACCTTTTGACTGGTCTGATTGTTCCCCGCTCGAGGAAGGGGAACTGTTCCCAGACTCTGACTCATCTGAGGATCGGCAGTACCCTGGCGCTGATGCCGGCTCAGAGCGCGGGGATACTGTCGACACCCATAGGCTCCTTACTCAAATTTTTGAGGTACTTGGCATGGCCTGGCCGATATTTTGTTTTTCCCCAGCTTATGTCCCTGTGTGGTTAGTGTGTTTTTACTGTGTGTGTGTGACAGAGTGCCTTTACTGGCATAACAGGGCTAGTGGCAGCCTGGGGGAGCTTCTCCCCCTCAAGCTGCGTTCGGGAAGGGGGTGGGGCCGAGCTCTCGGTGCGGCCGCGGTAGCCCCGCCCCCTTCTTTGGCGCGATTGCTGTGCTCGTTTCTAGGGGTCCGCGTTGCTGGGAGGGGGGTGTGGCCTTGGCAAACTCGCGTTCTGCACTGGCCCGCCCTCCCCCTGCCCTCTGCTTCTATGAGCTGGCCGCAGAGCAGATCGGTGTGGTAAGGGCCCAATGGTCACTTTCTTAGCTTGTGTGTGGGGGCTCCTCTTTAGCGAGGGCCCCCACTGGTCTAGAGCATGCGTGTGTGTGTGTTATTTACAATGTCTGGCTGGGATATAGTTAATATATATATATATATATATATATATATATATATATATATATATATATATATATGTGTGTGTATATATATATATATATATATATAGTGTGGCTGCAAGATCAAATGCTGTGGTCTTTTAAACCCAAATCTATTGCCAAGCCCGCTCAGCAATGAAGGGATGCCCTCACCCTTGCGGGTGGGGGGGGTGGCTGCGGCTCTTTGTTCAGGTCTGGACCCTAGAGATCATAGACCTCTGGATCCTGGAGGTAATTTTCATCCAGGTACAAGCTGGAGTTTGCATGCCAGCCTCCTCCCAGATTCCTCAGGTCCCGGGTTCCATCGGACCCACGGGCGGCACAGGGCCTTTTTCTGGCGGTGTAAAACCTTTGGGATATGGGGGTAGTTTGTCCGGTTCCCCCCACAGAGAGAGGTCTGGGTTACTATTCCAACCTCTTTACTGTGCCCAAAAAAGATGGTTCCATAAGACTCATTTTGGACTTGAAAACCCTCAACCGGTTCATCAGAACCAAAAAATTTTGCATGGAGACTCTGCGCTCTGCTATCAGCTCTCTTTATGACCTCAATAGATATCAAGGGCGCTTACCTTCATGTGCCGGTCTTTCCGGGACACCAAGGGTTCCTCAGGTTCGTGGTAGACGACCAGCACTTCCAGTTTGTGGCTCTTCCCTTCGGGCTGACTTCGGCGCCCAGGGTGTTCACCAAGGTTTTGGCGGGCGTGATGGCTCTTCTCAGAGTCCGGGGCATTCGTATCTTGCCTTACCTGGACGACCTTCTCATTATGTCATCCTCTCTCCACCAGGCGGAGCTGGACACCAGAACGGTGGTGACGACGCTGGAGAGGTTCGGGTGGGTAATCAATTACCCCAAGTCCTCTCTATCTCCGTCAAGGGTGGCTTCGTTCCTGGGCATGACTCTGGACACTATTCAGACCAGGGTGTTCCTACCCCAGCCGAAGGTGGATGTTCTTCAGGCTCTTATTTGTTTTCTTCTGTCCAGCCCTTGTCCGTCCATCAGGCTATGCATGAGGCTGGTAGGTTTGATGGTGGCTTGCTTCGTGGCAGTGCCATTTGCTCAGTTTCACATGAGACCCCTTCAGCTCCATCTTCTATCGGTTTGGGACAAATGTCCTCTGTCTCTGGATCAGACTTGTGTTCTGTCCCCTCTTGTCCGGCGGTCCTTCCAATGGTGGCTGGACCAGAGGAATCTCCCGGAGGGGCAGGTCCTTTCTTGCGCCCTGTTGGGAGACGGTCACCACGGATGCCAGTCTGTCAGGCTGGGGAGGCTTCTGGAGGGCTTGCTGTGGGGTCCTCAGGAGGCCCATATCCCCATCAACATTCTGGAGCTGAGGGCGGCTCGGTTGGTGCTGTCGCACCTGACACATCAACTTCAGGGCTTTCCAGTTCAGGTTCGCTCCGACAATCGGACAGCGGTCGTTTACATCAATCACCAAGGAGGGACTCGCAGCCGGAGTGCCCTCCGGGAGGTGTCTATGATTCTTGCTTGGGCCGAGAGCAATGTTTCGTGTATCTCGGCAGTCTACATTCCAGGGGTGGAGAACCTGGTAGCGGACTCCCTGAGCAGAGGGACCTCTCGCCAGGGGGAATGGTTCCTCAGCAACAAGGTATTTCTATCCCTCTGTCGCAGGTGGGGGAGTCCGGAGGTGGATCTTTTTGCCTCTCGTCACAATCACAAGCTTCCGGCATTTGTGTCTCTGTCCCAAGACCCTCTGGCTCTGGCAGTGGATGCCATGTCTCTGTCCTGGCGGGAGCTTGGTCTCCTGTATCTGTTTCCTCCTTTTCCCATGGTGGGCAAGGTGGTACGCAAGCTGGCTCAAGAGGGTGTGCCAGCGATCCTGGTGGCCCCAAGGTGGCCAAGACAGGTGTGGTTCGCAGACGTCGTCCGGCTGGCGGTCGATCAATTCAGGCTGCCTCTGGTTCCGGATCTGATCACACAAGGTCAGCTTTGTTACCCCAATTTACAAACGCTGGCTTTGACGGCGTGGCTGCTGAAACCTTCATCTTAAAGGAAAAGGGTTTGTCTGAAACCGTTGTCCAGACTCTTGTCAGGGCTAGGCAGAAATCTTCCTCTAATATCTACTACAGGACCTGGCGGACCTACATTGATTGATGTGAGGCTAGGGCCTTTCCTTGTCGGGTGTTTTCCATTCCTCGGATTTTGGAGTTTCTTCAGTATGGTCTGGACATGGGTTTTCAGCTTAGCACTCTTAAGGGGCATGTGTCCGCTCTTGCGGTTTTCTTTCAGAGATCTTTAGCTCTTCATCCTTTGGTTAACACCTTTTTTCAGGGGGTCACTCATGTGCGCCCTCCTCGCATACCCTTGTTGCCTGTTTGGGATTTAAATTTGGTGTTGTCTGCCCTTCAGGGTCCTCCTTTTGAACCGGTGCAGGATTCTGCACTATCCATTTTCACCTTAAAAAGTTGCCTTTTTGGTGGCTATCACCTCTGTTCGACGTGTTTCTGAGTTGGCGGCTCTGTCCAATCAGGCCCCCTACTTTGAGAGACATCAGGACAAGGTGGTTTTCCATTTTAAACCAGACTTCTTGCCAAAGGATGTCTCTGCCTTACACCTCAATCAGGACATTGTGCTTCCTTCATTGTGTCCTAAACCTAGCAATGACAAGGAGAGGGCCTTGCACTCTCTGGACGTACTATCTGGTGGCTACTTCACCGTTCCGGAAGACGGACGCCTTTTTTGTGGTGCCCTCTGGGCCCAAGAAGGGTTTGGCGCCCGTCAAGTCTACCATTGGTAAATTGACTCGTCAGGCCGTTATTAGGGCCTATTCTGCTAAGAGGAGGGATCCCCCTTTCCAGATCACTGCTCATTCTACTCGTGCTGTTGGGGCTTCCTGGGCGTTTCAGCACCAAGCCTCTGTTGAACAAGTTTGTAAGGCTGCTACTTGGTCTTCTGTTCATACTTTTTCCAAGTTTTATAAGGTTGATGTGCGGGCCTCAGCGGATGCTGTTTTTGGCCGCAAAGTTCTGCAAGCTGCAGTGGATTAATTTGTGCACTATTGCCTGTTGGGATCCCCACCCTTTTTGGACACTGCTATTGGATGTCCCACGTGTAATTAATCTTTCTGAAGCAGGGTGTGAGACATACTTGGAATAATACCATTTTGTGATTACTCACCTGTAAAATGGGTATTTTAAGTATGTCTCACAACCTGCTTCGTCCCACCCTGAGTTGTATCTTGGATCCTTTATATGGTGAAACTTTTTTCTCATGGATTTTATTGGCTCTTCCTGGTCTCCTTACTGTTTTCTTATACTGGGGAATGTGTCGGAGGTCCCAGGTATTTATGGACCGGAAGGGGCTTCTTTTTCTAGTCATCTCTGCAGAAGTTCGCCCTCTACTGGACCATAATTAATCTTTCCGAAGCAGGGTGTTAGACATACTTATAATACCCATTTTACAGGTGAGTAATCACAAAATGGTATTATTCCTAGTATGTCACACCCCCCACTTCCCGATATCCATAACACTTGGGAACCCGGCCTGTAGAGGGCGACCTTGTCAGAGATGACATGGAAAAAAGGAGCCCCTCCTGGTCCAGAAGTACTGGGTTCCTCCCACTATTCCTCAGTCTTTTCGTCTCTGCAGTCGGCGAAGCATTCAGAAGTTGACTCTCCTTCAAGTTGCAGGTAGCCGGGCTTGCTCCCTGCCCTTTTTTCTGTCTGAAATGTTTAAAAACCTGTTTGGTTATATTGTATGCCTCCCAGCCCTAGCTGTATGGTTCAGGCAAAGGTAGATACATACACCTTTGGTGTATACAGGAGTTTTTACTCCTCCGTGAGTCCCAGATTTGGGTAGGCGGCTTCCGGGTTGGTGTGTTTCGATGTGGAATGCCCTTGTCCCTTTAAAATCCCCTTGTACCTGATGGGTGCATTTCTATCCTCTCCCCTTTTAGTTCTCCTTTAACCCTGCTGGGGTAAAAAGGAGGGGGGAAAGGGGGGCGTTATCTGGGCTTATTTGTCACCATGCACGCAGAAAAAAAAAAAAAAAGACACATATAAAATAAGTCTTTATTTCTGATGTATGTTTTACTATACTATTTAATAGGAAATGTTTTATTTAGATTTTCCTATCTCTGTCTAGGCAGCATTTTTTGTTTACCTATTAAAGCTCTTTGTTTCTAGCTGTGTTCAGATTTGAATTTTCCCTCCATTTTTGGCCATGTGATCCTGAAAGTGGGCGGGGCTTGGTATGCTTTTATTCAGAGAGCACCTGGTATGCTCTGTTTGACTTCCTGTTTCCTTACCTCATGAGGTGAGCTTATCGCATGGGCTGTGAGTACCCTTCAGCTTGGCTGAAGGGAGTTTTTTTTCTGTCTTTTATTTATATTGTGTGCATTTGGTGACTGTTTTGTTTTCTGTAGGTAGAAACTCCTTATTTAAGGGGTTTTTCCTGGTCCTTATAAAAAAAAAAAAAAATATATATATATATATATATATATATATCCCTTAAGCCTTATTTGGGGGTCCATTTGTGTTTCAATCCTCCCACTTAGACTATTCAAAGGGACATCACGGGTAGCAATTGCGTAAATCCCATATATACTTGGCGACTATAATCAATAATAGTATAATACTAAACACCATATGGAGGCATTCCAGCATAACGGACATGCAATTCCCTCTGCACAGACTCGGCAATGTTTTGGATGTCGGGCATCCCTTGTTATATAATATGTTATATTGCGTCCCTTGTGCACAATGAACTATTATGCAGCAAACTGAGGCCCAGGCTTCAGGGCCTGCGGCTAATGCCTCATCTCCTACTCTGCCATGTCTTGTCCGTACCCCCAATGATATTGTCATGGGTGGTGAGTCGCATGCTGATTTATGTGCCAGATTGGCTCATCTTTAAAGATTAATGTCTACTCTGTGCCTAAGAAGGCCTCAGCTAAAAGCACTTGACTCATGCCGCTCCGGCAGGTGAGTCAGACAATTGTGAATTGCTTGATTGGTCTGATCCTTCTCAGTTACAAGAAGGAGAATTATATGAGGAATCAGATGTGTCTGATGAACAGCAATTTGTTGGTACTGAGATTGAGCAGGGTGAAGCAAGTGTTGTGGATACCCCAAAAGCTCTTGCTCAGTAATTTGAGCTTTTGATTATTACTTCTCCTGAATTTAGTCCCTCCTTAAAAAGGGGAATTCTTTGGAGCCTCTAAACCTCGTTAGAATTCCCAGATCAAGAGCATTTTTATGATATTATTCTTAAAGAATGGGAGAAGCCTGTGCGGCTTCATGGCATTCCCTTGGGCTGGGGCAAGAAATATCCCTTCCCAGCTGATACTGTTAAGCGTTGGTCATCACCACCTGTGCCCACCGCTCTGGGCATGTGTACACTCACTGCACGGATGGGTTAAATGCGGAGGACAGATTCCTATGTGTGCGCAAGCATACAATGGCCATCTATGCATTATTTAATTGAGAGACTGGATTTTTAATAGATACTCTGCTCATGGGTGGATGCCCCTGTGCTTAATTTATCCAATTCCTCTGTGTTGCATTCTCCTGACTCCACTACACTTAAAGATGGAGAGGATAAGCGTATTGATCAAATGGCGTACCACGCTTTTTACAGTGTGGGTTCGGCCTTGCTGCCTGTTGGTGCTTCGGCACTCATGATAGTGGCTATTAGGTCTGTTGTGAGAGACCTAATGAATTACTCAGGGCTTGATCTGGCCTCTGATGAGTACGCCGCTCTTAAGCGATGTGAGATGTTTGCATCTTTTGTACTTTCTGCCTTAGATGATACTCTGCTCATGTGCAGCAGAACCTCTGCCTTGTTAGTCGCCATCCAGCGGTCAATATGGTTGCGGCAGTGGGCAGCTGATATTGTAGCCAAGAAATCGCTTACAGCGCTCCCTTTTGTGGGATTGAGCCTCTTTGGAGAAAAAATTGGATTCTGTCAATAAAGGAGGTAAATTACCTCAGCGTAAGAAACAACGTCGTTCCTTTCGTGGAATGGCCTCTTTTATCCCTTTCGGAGGTCTAGATCCGGTAGAGGATCGGCCTTTTCAGGGAATGCATGGAATAGAGTTAAGGGACGTGGCTGTCCAAAACCAAATCTGCCACTAAGCCTGCTCAACAATGAGGGGACGCCCTCACCCTTATGGGTGGGGGGACGTCTGCGGTTCTTCTTCCAGGTCTGGGTTCAGGAGGTATCAGACAATTGGGTTCTGGAAGTAGTCTCTTCCGGTTACAAACTGGAATTAGAGTCCCGGCCTCCTCCCATATTTTTCATGTCCCGGATGCCATCAGATCTGGCAATTGCGCAGGGATTGCGGGCAGCAGTAGCGAATCTGTTAAACATGGCTGTTATCAGCCTAGTGCCTCCAGCGGAAAGGGGTTTGGGGTTTTACTCCAACCTATTCACGATACCCAAGAAGGACGGCTCTGTTCGGCCTATCCTAGACCTAAGGAGACTCAATCAATTTTTCCGTTTCAGAAAATTCCGCATGGAGTCTATGCGATCAACGATCGATGCTCTCCATCAGGGGGACTTCATGACATCCATAGACATCAAGGATGCTTATTTGCACATTCCGATTTTCCAGGTCACCAGAGATTTCTCAGGTTCTCGATAGAAGACCAGCATTATCAATTTGGGGCCTGCCATTCGGCCTTCCCTCGGCCCCAAGAGTCTTTACCAAGATGCTGGCAGCAGTGATGGCTATATTCAGGGTCCAGGGCATCCGCATTGTGCCTTTTCTGTACGATCTTCTTATCGCGGCCTCCTCCCTCAATCAATCAGAGTTGGACACCAGGATGGTGGTCTCTACGCTAGAGAGGTTCGGATGGGTAATAAGTTACCCCAAATCCTCTCTCTGTCCGTCCAGGGAAATTCCGTTCCTGGGCCTGATTCTGGAATGGTTCTGATTCAGGACTTGATTCTTCTATTCTTGTCCAACCCTCGTCAGTCTATCCGTCTAGGGATTGAGACTAGTGGGATTGATGGTAGCTGCATTGGAGGCAGTCCCGTTTGCCCAGTTTCACATAAGGACACTTCAGCTCTTCCTCTTGGCAAAGTGGGACAGGTGCCCACTATCATTGAATCAGACTTGTCTATTGTCTCCCCACGTTTTGCAGTCCCTTCAGTGGTGGTTAATATCGCACAACCTCCAGAAGGGTAAATCATTTCTGACTCTCCAATCAATGTATTAGAGCTTCGGGCCATACGTCTTGTTCTACTTCGACTGACCCATTTCTTACAGGGTCTGCCAGTTCAGATTCGGTCAGACAACCGAACAGCTGTTGCATACATCAATCACCATGGAGGGACTCGCAGTTGGGGTGCCCTCCAGGAAGTGTCTCTGATCCTTCAGTGGGCAGAGATCAATGTTCCTTGCATATCAGCAGTTTACATTCCGGGGATAGAGAATGTGGAGGCAGACTCCCTGAGCAGGGATGTTCTCGCCAGGGAGAATGGTCTCTCAATCCAAGGATCTTTCAGTTCCTCTGTCACAAGTGGGGGACTCCACGGTTGGACCTGTTTGCTTCTCGTCACAATCACAAGCTGCTAGCTTTTGTGTCTCTATCCCAGGATCCTCTGGCAGTGGCAGCGGAAGCCATGTCTCTAGCCTTGAAGGATCTGGGGTTCCTATATCTGTTTCCCCTATTCTCCATGATCAGCAAGGTGGTGCGCAAGATAGCACTGGAGGAGGCGCCAGCAATTCTGGTGGCGCCAAGGTGGCCAAGACGTCTGTGGTACGCAGACGCCGTAAGGCTGGCAGTGAATCGGTTCCATCTGCCTCTTCTTCCAGATCTCATCACTCAGGGTCAACTTTGTTACCCCAATTTACAAACGCTGGCTTTGGCGGCATGGCTGCTGAAGTCTCCATCTTGAAAGAAGAAGGTCTTTCTGATGTGATTATTCAGACTCTTATTAGAGCTAGGAAGAAGTCTTCCTCTGTCATTTATTACAGGACTTGGAGGTCCTATATTGATTGGTGTGAATCCAGGGCTTTGCCCTGTAGAGTGTTTTCTATTCCTAGAAATTCTGGAATATCTGCAACGAGGTCTGGATATGGGATTCCAGATTAGTACTTTGAAAGGGCAAGTCTCTGCCTTGGCAATTTTCTTTCAGATCGTTTGCTCTTCATCCTTTGGTTAAGACCTTTTTCCAAGGATTCACGCATGTGCGGCCTCCCAGAAAGCCTTTACTTCCTGTTTAGGATCTTAATTTGGTGCTTTCGGCTATGCAAGCTGCTCCCTTTGAGCCATTGCAGGATATTCCTTTTCCTATTCTTACTCAGAAGGTTGCCTTTTTAGTTGCTATTACTTCTGTCCGCTGAGTTTCTGAACTGGCGGCTTTGTCTATTCAAGCCCCTTATTTTGAGAGGCATCAAGATAAGGTTGTTTTCCGTTTTAAACCGGATTTCCTTCCTAAGGTGGTGTCTGCTTTCCACCTAAATCAGGATATAGTTCTTCCTTCCTTGTGTCCTAAACCTAGTAACGACAAGGAAAGGGTCTTACATTCTTTGGATGTAGTTCGTTGTGTCAAGTATTATTTAGTTACTACCTCGGCTTTCCGCAAGACGGATGCCTTTTTTGTTGTGCCTTCTGGACCCAAGAAGGGTTTTGCTCCTGCCAAATCTTCCCTTAGTAAGTGGATACGTCAGGTTATCATTGGGGCCTATATGGCTAAGGGGAAGGTTTCCCCTCATTGTCACCGCTCATTCTACTCGTGCTGTTGGAGCCTCTTGGGCTTTTCAGTACCAAGCTTCTGTTGAACAAGTCTGCGACTTGGTCTTCTGTGCATACTTCTAAGTTTTACAAGGTTGATGTGTGGGTCTCAGCGGATGCTGTTTTTGGCCGCAAAGTTCTGCAAGCTGCAGTAATTTAAGTTATGCATTATTCCTTTGGGATCCCCACCCATTATAGACACTGCTATTGGATGTCCCAAGTGTTATGGATATCGGGAAGTGGGGGGTGTGACATGCTAGGAATAATACCATTTTGTGAGATACTCACCTGTAAAATGGTTATTACGAGTATGTCACACCCCCCACTTCCCCCGCCCTTTTTTGTTAGAGGGATCCTTTATATGTTTATTATTGAATATAATTGGGTCTTCCTGGTTCTTCACTGCTGTTTAAAAAGACTGAGGAATAGTGGGAGGAACCCAGTACTTATGGACCAGGAGGGGCTCCTTTTTTCCATGTCATCTCTGCAAGATCGCCCTCTACAGGCCTGGTTCCCAAGTGTTATGGATATCGGGAAGTGGGTGTGACATACTCGTAATAACCATTTTACAGGTGAGTATCTCACAAAATGTTTTTTCCATTCCCAGGATTCTGGAATTCTTGCAACATGGTTTGGATTCTGGCCTTCAACTAAGTACCCTCAATGGCCATGTGTCAGCTTTGGCAATTTTTTTCCAAAGATCCTTTGCCAACCACCGGTTGGTTAAAACTTTTTTTCAAGGGTGTTACCCATGTGCGTCCACCTTGTAAGCCTATGCTACCAGTCTGGGACTTGAATCTGGTGTTGTCTGCTCTGCAGGGTCCTCCCTTTGAGCCTATCCGGGGGGCTGCTTTGCCCATTCTGACTCTTAAGGTATCCTTTTTGGTGGCTATCACTTCTGTAAGGCGAGTTTCTGAGCTGGCGGCGCTTTCCATCAAACCTTCTTATTTGAGCGGCATCAGGATAAGGTGGTGTTTCGGCTTAAGCCAGATTTCTTGCCTAAGGTGGTGTCTGCCTTTCATCTCAATCAGGACATTGTCTTGCCTTCATTGTGTCCTAATCCTGCCAATTCCAAGGAGCGGACACTGCATTCTCTGTGTCACGCTAGGGGGGTACTCCAGACCTCTTAATGAGCTCGCAACCCCCAATCTCCACAGCCAGCTTCACCAATAGGAGCCCCCGCTTGCCGGGACGCAAGTTCGCCTACCCGGGATCGGTTGCCCCCAGGACTTATTGGCTCAAAGGATGCAAGCTTATATGGAGAGATCTGGAGAACCAATAACTGGAGCGTGAGTGACGGAAGTCCAGAGACAGGCAATAGGTCGATAACAGGAAGGCAGAGATCGTAGCGGCACCAAGGATCAGGCAAGGCGTAGTCGGGGTACAGGCTGAGGTCAGCAACAGGGGTTCAGGATCTAGAGGCGTCAATACAGGCAGAGGTCGGCAACAAGGATTCCGGATCAAGGGGCGTCAATACAGGCAGAGGTCGGCAACAAGGATTCAGGATCGAGAATGGTCAGTACAATCAAATCGGCAACAGGCTAAACTTCACAGGAATAGAGTACACAGGGTTCTGAGCGCTATCACAGGCACTGAGTGAATGGTGGGGAAAGACTTTATAGGGACAGGACATGATTGGGTAAAGGGGAGAGAGTGTGATTGGTGCAACTAGGATCGCAGACCTCATAGGGTGACAGGGTCTGCAACTTTAAACTAACTGGCCATGACACTGAAAGGGGGCGTTCCCCACAGCTGAGCTTCAGGCTCCAAATAAAACTTCAGAGCCCTGACCACATCCAGAGTGTCAGGATTCCCTTACCTGACCCCCGGTCCAGCGTTGTTCCCGCCGTCTCCTCGCTCGGGCGCCGGCCGTGGCGGGCGGCGGCTCGCTCCCGTGCGGGCGCGCCTCCCTCCTCCTCTGCTGTCGGCGTCTCCGGCACTGACACGCGCGAGCGAGCACATCCCTTCTATGCCCTCCGGCGGGCGCGAGCACGCGTGTCAGTGCCGGAGACGCCGGCAGCAGAGGAGGAGGGAGGCGCGCCCGCACGGGAGCGAGACGGCGCCTGAGCGAGGAGACAGCGGGAACAACGCTGGACCGGGGGTCAGGTAAGGGAATCCTGACACTCTGGATGTGGTCAGGGCTCTGAAGTTTTATTTGGTCGCTACTGAGCCTTTCAGGAAATCTGATGCTCTTTTTTTGTTCGCACTTCTGGACCTAGGAAGGGTTTGCCTCCGGCTAAATCCACTATCAGCAAGTGGATCCGTCAGGCGGTGGTTCAAGCCTATTCTGCTAAGGGGAAGGAACCTCCCTTTAGAATTACTGCTCATTCCACTTGTGCTATTGGTGCTTCTTGGGCTTTTCAGCACCAAGCTTCTGTTGAACAAGTTTGCAAGGCCGCTACTTCGTCTTCTGTTCATACTTTTTCCAAGTTTTACAAGGTTGATGTTAAGGCCTCAGCGGATGCTGCTTTTGGCCGCAAGGTGCTTTAGGCGGTAGTGACTTGAACTGCCAGCTGTTGCTCATTGGGGATCCCACCCTATTTTTGGACACTGCTTTTGGATGTCCCAACTGTTATGAATACCGAAGCAGGCCGTGCCATGCAATAAAGAAAAAAGCAATTCTGTGAGTACTCACATGTAGAATTGTTTTTGTTCTTGCATGGCACGGCCTGCTTCGACCCACCCTTTTATCGTTATTCTTGGTTGCCTCTTTATGGTGATTGTTCCAAGTTAATTGGGGTCTTTTACCTTTTTTACATTTGTTACCTTAATCTCTCCCGGCTTCTTGTCTCACTGCTCGTCTACGCTGGGAACTCTATGGTTAATCCCATTTTTTATAGGGAGCCGGGAGATGCGTACACTGCGCCACCTTGTGGCGAAATAACCCAACTGTTATGAATACCGAAGCAGGCCGTGCCATGCAAGAACAAAAGCAATTCTACAGGTGAGTACTCACAGAATTGCTTTTTGTCACTTTCCCAGGTGATATGCTCTTATCTCCTCACTGCAGAGGACAAGAAATATCACTTCAGGCTCCCAAACACATGATGTCAACCAATAGAAATTGTCATTAGGTATCTTCCTTCTGGCTGTAGCTATAATAAGCCCACACATCACTTTATTATATAAGCTGCGAAAAGGCATCGCATTTGGCTTTCCACGTTACCTAGGGTGAATGTGGCTCTTGCAAGATGTTCTGTAGCAGCCTGCCAGCTGTCTTGCCTCCTTGTAGGGTAAAGGGAGATCTTTCTCTGTAACACTCAACAACAGTGAGCAGTTCTTCAATGTGTAAATATTTAGATGCTTTAGAAATTCCACATTGGTCTTGCCAGTATTTATTCCTCATGGCTTTGTGTATGTCTTTTCTGATGGATTGTCATTCATCTGCAAATATCTGGCTACTCCTCATTAAAGTGACACAGCAGGCAAACATAATTACACCATTGCGTTCGGCTACATTTGGCAATGTCCTAAACTGTTTTACGTTTTTAAATCGATGAAGAAAGGCAGAGATATCGGGGTTTACCGTTTCACCTCATGGTTTCTCTGCTGAAAAAGGTGGGTGTGGCCCTTTGATCTGTGATGCTGCATAATAATCGGGGTCTGTAAGATTCCCAAAACTGGCATAGGACACCCTGGCTGTGCAATGTGAATCTGGACGAGGAGGCGGCAGGAGGAGGGAGGGACCAACAATCCTCATTCTCTCTGCTGAGTTGATTGGGGGATGGGATGAAAAAGAGAATGTCTGAACCTGTAAACCCCAAATATATATGCTTCAATTTAAAAACAAAAAACCGTTTTAGCTGCCAAATGTAGACGCAATGGTGTAACTATAACCTTTGCCTGCAGTATCACTTTAATATTTGTCTAATGTGGGTTTTGAATTTGCATCATTGCATGACCTCTGCATGACAAATATCATCTATGACTGACTTAAGAATTTGTATTTTTGAATTCCAGGTGATGTGTATGATGTGTGTGCCGTCTGCCTGGATGAATATGAAGAAGGAGATAAGTTAAGAGTGTTGCCCTGCTCACATGGTATGAGGGAAGTGGGAACATGGGGAGTTTTTTGAGCTGATTTATATGTTTAGTTTGTACTTAAGCAGAGACAATGGGTTGTCCACTTGCGTCCTTCCATCCATAACCCCAATATCCAGGAGAGAGGGAATGACGAGGAAGGGTACTTCACTTGAAATAAAAAATACACATTACAAGAAAGAAGCTCACTTATAAATGAGATGTATACCCTCTTCGGTTTCTCCTATTCTCTCCTCTAAAGTTTAGTCAGTTCGTGTATGCCTGCAATATTCATGTGGACCTGATACCCCTAAAATAATAATAATAATGTACTTCGCTATTCTTGGTGTGCCACACACCCCGCTTCACTTTTAAATATTCTTCACTTATTGGGTTAACTCACCGCCAGGTGACGTTGTGCAGAGAGGAAGTCTTGTAACGAGCCCCCTTCCGGCCTATATATACCTGGTACCTCCCTTCAATCACCAGTATTTTTCTCTCTGCTTGACGACAAGACAGAAGATTGAAGTCTCCTGCTTACAGGTAGCCGGGGTCTTACCCCGGCACCCCCCTTTTGGTCTATTTCTGCCCGGTTTGAGTGTTTATACCTTGATGGTGGAATGGAAGCCTCCCAGCCTAGGCTGCTCACTGGGCAAATGGTAGATGGCACTATAAGTGCCTAGGAGCTTATCTCCTCCGCTCGACCTCATGCGTGGGGCAATGCGGCTATCCGGCATGGTGATCCGGAAATGGGATGCCCCTGTCCCGAGGGTCCCCTTAGCCCCTTACTTTCCCGTTACGGTCCCTTCTCCCTTCACTATGGGGGGGGGGGGGGGGTAGAGGGATGTGTATTGTGTGTATGGTTTACTGTATGTTCATGTGTTTTGCTTATTTCAACGTTGTTAGGCTGCACTGCAAGTGAGTGTGCATATGGCCTGACTTTGATTCCTCCTTATATGGCAGTCTCTGTTTTGCGGGCTGCTGCTGCTGGCCTGTAGAGCCAGAGCTTTGGGTCAGCTTTAGGGGTGACCGGGGCAGGCTGTATGGTGTCAGGCTTGCTTTTGGCTGCCTGCGCTTTTCTCACCTTATCCAGCTCCCCTCCCCCCTCCGCTTTTCTCCTTTGTTTTAATCGGCCACTCCCGCCTTCGCTGACATTTTCTGCCTGTCTCCACCACCTCTTTGGTTGGGTGCTGGGCTTTTGTAAGCCTTACTGGGGCAGGTAAGCGGCCTCACCTGGTGTGGGGCCGTCTATATTTTTATGGGTTTGACTGTTTATTAAAAAGTAATATATTTAATGGAAATATACTTTTGTTTTAAAAAAAAAAAAAAAAGGGGGAAAAATTTATAAGGAGGAAAATCAGAGGCCAGTTTTATTGCCTCTTCAAAGCACTTGGTGCTGTGTATGTATGTTATATTGCATGTTGCCATTGGTTTCTGTGGGTTTTTTTACTGTTGGTTTGTTTTTTCCCCACAGATCCTGGGATCCCTTCAATTAGTAGCCTCCCAGTTCTTCATTGCTTGGCTAGTCTCTTTTTCTCCTAAATTGGGACATATTTATTTATATATACTTGCGTATATATATTTAAAAAAAATAAATAAAAAAAAAAAATAAAAAAAAAAAAATATATATATATATATATTTATATATAGATTATTAAGGGGATCTTCTTTTTGAATTAAATCCTCCCAAAAAAAAAAAAAAAAAAAATTCCGGGACATTTACAATAAGGGGGCATCCCGGGTCGGCTTATGCCTTAAATCCCAAAAGAATTGCAAATACCATAAATCACCATATGGAGGCTTCCGTTATTACCGGAAATGGTTCTTCTAGGCCATCTAGGGGGTGCGCAAGATGTGGGACTCCGCTCCCAGATGATGATGTCTTTGTATGCATTCCTTGTGCAAGGCAGAGTATTGCGCGTCAGTCCGTAGCTTCGGCTGCTGGCCCGTCGCATCTTCCATCATCTCCTACCTCTCCCTCCCTGTTCCGGACCCCGCATGACACTGTCAAGAGTGGGGATTCGCAATCCGAGGTGGCGGTGCGATTGGCCAGCCTCCGGAAAATAGTGCCCGTTAAAGCAGGGTCTAAAGCCACTGCAAAACGGAAGCACCTGACTCCGATACCTTCGGCTTCACAGGTATGTGAGCCTGTGGAATGGTCCGATGGCTCCCCGGACGAGGGAGAATTCCTGTCAGATGAGCCTGCAGATCAGCTTGAGGCTGATGCTATTGGCGATTGGTCGGCGGGTGTTTCCCTTGACACCCCCTCCATTCTGGCTCAGATGTTTGAAATTCTGAATTTAGATCCGCCTGAGGCTGTCACCCGGCCAAAGGGCCAGTTGTTTAAAGAGCCTCAGCCGCGTTGGGTTTTTCCCAGACAACACCACTTTGAGAGGGTGGTCCTTAAGGAATGGGAACATCCCACGCGGTTATCTGGAATCCCTTCCAGTTGGGAAAAGCGTTATCCTTTTCCGCCAGAATTGGTGAAGCTCTGGTCCGTCCCTCCTGAAGTCGATACCCCTGTGCTAGGGCTCTCCAGCACGGCTATGGTACAGTCTGCGGAGACCACTGTCCCTAAAGATGGGGAGGATCGTCGGATTGACCAGTACGCTCGCCATGGTTTTATTTATGCTGGGTCAACGATGCGCCCGGTGTGTGCTTCGGCCCTTCTTCTATTGGCGGTTAGGTCTGTCATTCAGGAGGGGACAAGTGCTGGTAGGCCTTCTTTTCGGGGATTCAGAGCGGGTAGGGGGGCTTCCTTTCCCGCTACCAGAGGTGCAGGTTGGACTCGGGGGAGGGGCCATGGCCGTCCCGCTCAGTCCTGGGGCACCAAGCCCAAGCCTGCTGGTAAACCCGCTCAGCAATGAGGGGCTGTCCTCACCCGTGCGGGTGGGGGGACGATTACAACGCTTCTCCCAGGTTTGGGACCAGGAGATTCCGGACAGATGGATCCGGGAGGTAGTGTCGTCCGGTTACAGACTGGAATTCGACTCTCGCCCTCCTTCACGGTTCTTTCGGTCTCGGGTGCCCATCGATCCTTTGGCCGCACAGGGGCTCCTGGCGTCGGTAAAGAATCTGTTAGAGATGGCGGTCATCCGGCCGGTACCGCGCTTAGAGATGGGCCTCGGGTTTTATTCCAATCTTTTCGCAGTCCCCAAGAAAGACGGGTCAGTCCGTCCCGTCCTGGACCTGAAATTACTCAACAGGTTCATCCGTGTTCGGAAGTTTCGCATGGAAACCTTGCGTACGGCCGTCGGTTCCCTTCGGCAAGGGGACTTCATGACGTCCATAGACATCAAGGATGCTTATCTTCATGTTCCCATCTGCCACGCTCATCAACGTTTTCTTCGATTCGTGATGGAAAATCAGCATTTTCAATTTGTGGCACTTCCGTTTGGCCTTACCTCAGCTCCAAGAGTGTTCACCAAGGTGCTGGCAGGGGTCATGGCCATTTTCAGATCTCGGGGCATTCGTGTCGTACCTTATTTGGACGACCTTCTCATCATGGCTTCGTCGCTCAATCAATCGGAGACAGACACCAGGTTGGTGGTCTCCACGCTGGAAAGCTTTGGTTGGTTGATCAACTTCCCAAAGTCCTCCCTCGCTCCGGGCAGGGTGGTGTTCTTTCTGGGGATGCAGTTGGACTCTCTTTAACACAGAGTGTTTCTCCCCCAGTCCAAAATTCATCTGATCCAGGAGTTGGCTCGGGTCCTACTTTCCAATCCTCGGCCGTCCATCCGTCTGGGGATGAGGCTGATAGGGTTGATGGTCGCCTCTTTCGAGGCAGTTCAGCTGGTTCAGCCCTTCCAGTTGTCCTCCCGGATCCGGCAGTCCCTCCAGTGGTGGTTGGTCTCGACCAATCTTGTGAAGGGCAGGTCTTTCCTGACCCCTCTTTGGGAAATTGTCACCACGGACGCCAGTCTGTCGGGTTGGGGCGGATTTTGGAAGGAGCTGCAGTTCCAGGGGCAGTGGGGACCTCAAGAGGCCCACTTACCCATCAATGTTCTGGAACTGAGAGCCATCCGTCGGGTGCTTGCTCTCCTGACTCAGCACGTTCTGGGCCTTCCGGTCCAGGTGCGTTCAGACAATCGAACAGCGGTTGCTTACATCAATCATCAGGGAGGGACTTGCAGTCTGAGTGCTCTCAGAGAGGTGTCCCTGATCCTGACCTGGGCAGAGGCCCATGTTCCTTGTCTCTCGGCGGTATACATTCCAGGAGTGGAGAACCAGGTAGCGGACCGGTTGAGCAGGGGCTCTCCCCGTCTGGGAGAATGGGCTCTCCATCCTCGGGTGTTTCACTCACTGTGTCTCCGATGGGGGACACCAGAGGTGGACCTGTTTGCCTCTCGTCACAATCACAGGCTCCCGAACTTCGTGTCGCTCTCCCAGGATCCTCTGGCTCTGGCAGTGGACGCCATGTCCCTGAGCTGGGGGGATCTGGGATTTCTATACCTGTTTCCTCCGATACCCATGCTGCGCAGGGTGCTTCGGAAGTTGGCTCTGGAAAAGGTGTCCGCCGTTCTCGTGGCCCCAAGGTGGCCAAGGCGAGTGTGGTTCCCAGACATCGTTCGGCTGGCAGTGGACCAGTTCGCCCTGCCTCTTCGGCCCGATCTGCTCACTCAGGGTCGGTTGGAAACCATTACTCCCGGTTTGGGATTTGAATTTGGTTCTTTCTGCTCTTCAGGCTCCTCCTTTTGAGCCTTTGCAAGATATTGCTTTGTCTACCCTGACTCAGAAGACTGTCTTCTTGGTAGCGATCACTTCGGTCCGGCGTGTCTCGGAGTTGGTGGCCTTGTCTATCCAGGCGCCTTACTTTGAGAGGCATCAGGATAAAGTGGTCTTTCGGTTCAAGCCAGACTTTCTTCCTAAGGTTGTTTCTGCTTTTCATTTGAACCAAGATAGTGTTCTTCCCTCCTTGTGTCCTAATCCTAAGAATGACATAGAGAGGGTTTTACATTGTTTGGATGTAGTACTACTTGATAATCACGTCTCCTTTTAGTAAGACGGATTCCTTTTTTGTTATGCCCCATGGGCCTAAGAAGGGTTTGGCACCAGCCAAATCTGCTATTAGCAAGTGGATACGTCAGGCCGTTACGGCGGCCTATTCTGCTAAGGGGAAAGTTCCCCCTTTTCATATCACTGCTCATTCTACTCGCGCCATTGGGGCGTCTTGGGCTTTTCAGCACCAAGCTTCTGTTGAACAAGTTTGTAGGGCCGCCACTTGGTCTTCTGTTCACACTTTTTCTAAGTTTTACAAAGTTGATGTGCGAGCCTCAGCGGATGCTGTTTTTGGCCGCAAAGTTCTGCAGACTGCAGTCATTTAAGTTATGCTTCACCTGGCCTTGAGATGCCCATCCCTTGTGTACACTGCTTTTGGATGTCCCAATAAGTGAAGAATATTTAAAAGTGAAGCGGGGTGTGTGGCACACCAAGAATAATACCATTTTGTGAGTACTCGCCTGAAAAATGGATATTGTTGGTGTGCCACACACCCCGCTTCACTCCCACCCTTTTCGGTATTTCCGAAGCCTTTCTATGGTGAAGCTTTTTATTTATATCAAATTGATTTTGAGGTTACCGGTGGAATACTGGTACCTTGTCTTTCTGCTTTTTTAATATACTGGTGATTGAAGGGAGGTACCAGGTATATATAGGCCGGAAGGGGGCTCGTTACAAGACTTCCTCTCTGCACAGCGTCACCTGGCGGTGAGTTAACCCAATAAGTGAAGAATATTTAAAAGTGAAGCGGGGTGTGTGGCACACCAACAATATCCATTTTTCAGGTGAGTACTCACAAAATGGTATTTTTGGGTTTGCATATAGTGGGGATAGATTTTGTTCTGGTTGTTGCCCAAAGATCATCATCAACCCCTGGGAACACTCTTCTCAGATCCTCAAATGTGGCAACTGAAGCCTGCTTATCCCCTGATGGCAGACAATTTGGCTCATGCCTGGCTGCTGACGGTTGTGTGGAGCACTATAGAGGCATCAGAGGCACAACCAATGGGAGTAATCCAGTCTGTTTTTGAGCTTGCTATGGCTCATTAGCAAGATGTGCATCCCAATTTTCAATGCCCCCAAAGATGTTGAGTTTAAACTTAAAGGGTCATACACAAAAGGGGTGGTGGTGAGGCTACTCATCACCTACCCCCAAGAAAAGGAGCACCACAACTTGAAATAATGAAAACAAATATCAACTTTATTTGACAATCAATATCATGTTCCTTTAAGACCAACATATAACACAACACAAAATATTAAAAACAGAATGTCCCTGCCCCTATGTATTTCATGCAATTATAGTATAAATGAATCAGTAAGTGGACGCGGGCCCCCCTTGAAAGGAAGTGCGTCGCCGTGTCCTGCTGCTTGTGATGTGGAGATGGGTGGTGAGGTGAGTATAAGTCAGGGTGGGGGGCCAGAGGAACCACTCACCCAGCAGAAGCGGCATGGAAAGCCGCATGCGCAGGTGCTGTAAGCACACGTTAGTATCTTATTGCTGGTGCATTTCTTTGTTTACTTAAACTTAAAGGGAATGTCCATATTCTTGGACTTGGCAGACCTCAGACCAGATGTCCCCTGAGGCATGAGACTTCACCTGCCTCCACATGGTGGTCATGGCCTCAGTATGGAGCCCTCCCATTTTCTTCAAAAGCTTTCTCCATACACAGGGAACTTCCTGGCTGGTAAGTGATGTCCCGTGCCGCATCTGGTCTGAGGTCTGCCAGGGAATGTCCATAAAGGTGTATTTTTACTGTAAAGGGATACAGTTTTGTCTTAGGATTTAATTTCTGATGTGGGTGTGACCCTTGGGAGCTGTGGATGCTGTATCATAACCAACATAATAGGCAGGGTCTGTAAGTGCCCAATATTATGCTTCAGCCCCCCTGGCTGTGCTTCTCCCTCTCTCCCTGTTGCTAGTGTTTTTATACATACATATAATCACTTTATACTCACCAACACAGTCCTTTCTAATCCTCAGTATCCACAGTCTGCTGTTTTATAGTAAAGGGCGGAGCAGGCTTTATGGTCTTGTACCAAAGCTGTGATTGTGTCACCTAATCACAAGCACACTGGCAGCAATGGCATTTTAAATGCTAATAAGGTGTGGCAGTTTATATGCTAATTAGGGCTGCAGTCGAGGGTGGAAGGCACAAGGATGGGGATAGGGTAGAAAGGTTGCATGGTGTTCTCCCTCAGCCGACAAACGTGGTGGAGCTATAGACCACCAGTCAGCACGTATGATTGGTGGTGTATGGCAAAGGATTTCAGGGGGGGGTGCCTCTACTCCTTGTCCTGTTTCTACTTCCTGGAGCAGCTTTGCGCTGACAGGAGGGGAGAGAGCAGCCGTTAGCAGGTGAGCTGCTGAATGATAGTGTTTGCACCTACAGAGTCCCTTTAAGGCCTTTATTTGAACTATTCTGGGTTTTGGTCCATGCATATGGGGCATCATGATTTGCTTACCTTGGTGGGGATGTGCTAGCTCTGTTCCTATAAGCATTTTAGGAAAACTGAATTAGTGTGTGGCTGGGGAAATTGAATGAAAAGCTAGTTGCACAACTCCCAATGGTCACTCCATTAAGGCGACATGTCTCTGCACCTGACATTCAGATGCCATCAGCCTGCAGATTTGCCATGGGATTGCAGGTGAGGTAAGCTAATAAGGTGGAAGAGTCACACATTGCACACCCCTGGTCAGAACAATATCCGGCCCTAGACTCCTATAGACTCTCTAGGGCCAATTTTGGTCCACGTTAAGAAATTGTACCTCTGTAACCCTTTCAGTGCACAAATACATTTATACAATTCAAAGACTATCTAAAGTCTAAAATGAAAGCTGTAGCTTGTTCCCTGCCTTTAGTCTTAAACTAGTAGGCTCCCTAGCTGATTGAGGGCAGAGGAGGAACATTCTGAGTGATCTTTTCATTGCTCTGTTGGTCTTGATTGTATTGGAACCAGTGGGGAAGAGCAGTTGCTGAAGATGGCTCATAACTGTAGAAGGAGCCTTCTTATGCTGTTAGCTCATCACTGGACTTGAGTTGAGCTTTTCAAGGGTAAGCTACAGGAAGGCTAATATCTTTAGGCGAAACCTTTTTGCTATGTTATTGTGTGTTACTGTTATGTATTTCTGCATGACATCATATGGGGAAATTGCAATCTGTTTGGATTCTGTGCAATACTGTACAGTAGCAGACATGGTGTACAGCGGGGTGTGCCAGGCACTACTTTAGCAAGCTGCCTCTGTATGAGGTGCCTGCTGGATCTTCAGGACATGTGAGTATTAAAAATTCAGACCCAGAGGCATCTGCTGCAGGGGAGGAGCAATTACTTTCCGATGCAACATTTGTAGTGTAAGTGCTTTGACTGCTGTTAGCTTCTGTTCCAGGCTATTGTGTCTTTCTGTTGTCACAGTTTACACCATGTTAAAGCTTACCAAATTTACAACGGCTTGAAAGTTCAATTAGCGTATTGTTCAGCATCCCTAAAACCAATCAGCGAAATGACAGACTGAAAAGAGCTGGTCAAGTGCATGGTGACTAACAAGCTGAACTCATTTGAATGTTTGCATAGTGCGTTTGGTAGCATAATTACAAAGTGTGAAAATGATGGAGAAAATAATAATACAATTTTTTTTTCACTAGCCTATCACTGCAAGTGCGTTGACCCCTGGTTGACAAAGACAAAGAAAACCTGTCCTGTTTGCAAACAGAAGGTTGTACCCTCCCAAGGAGACTCTGATTCTGACTCCGATAGCAGCCAGGAGGATAATGATGTCTCGGAAAACACTCCATTGCTGCGGCCAACAGCTTCTGCTAGTACTCAGTCATTTGGGGCCATATCACAGTCTCGCTCACAGCAGAGCATTGTGGAGTCATCTGAAGAGGACGAAGATGACGAAGCAGATGACGACGATGATGCAGATGACAGCGACAGTAGTGATGATGAACATAATACACAAAGTGTTGTGGTCCAGCTCCAACACGACATGGAGCGAGAATCTAAAGAAAGGAACACTGTATGAGCATTCATAGAATTGCTAGTTAAGATGCTAGATTGATTTTTATTTTCCAGAAACTAGCTGCTAAGGCTGCAGTGCTCATATACCGCATACTGTACAGAGTATATAGACATGTGAGGCTGCTAAGTAAAACTTGCTTTAGGTTTTAAGGGCACCACGTCTCAAAACATGGATGCCACCCTGCAATACTTGCATGGTTTTC